>CM066032.1:1316449482-1316779010 GCA_033557465.1 Ichthyophis bannanicus
CGGGACAAGCTTTTGCAGACACCTGTGTGCCTTTTGGGGAACCTGTCAGGTTACTTATGACCGGGATTTGGCCACTGTTGGAAACAGGATGACTGGACTTAAATGGACCTTGTGTTGGTGGGGTTGGGGTCTTGACCCGAGTATTGCCATTTCCTATGTTTGTTTTTTTTTTTTTTTTTTTTCTTTTTTTTTCGGTTGTGAGAAAATTTGAAAGAGGACTGTGAGGAAAATAGGAGGACTAGGCATCTAAATGGGCAAGATTAAATTTCAGTGGAACGACTGCGCCAACAAACATCTGATACACCATAGAAAAGAACATTTCAAACTACAGCTATATGATACAACAGTTCCACAATTAGGAGTCACCACCAGAAGAAGGATCCAGGCATGACCATTATTAATGGATAATATCTTGAAATCTTGCTGTTGGGTGTGCTATGTTGGCCAAAACAAGCAAACAGAATGTTAGGAATCATTAGCAAAGGAACAGAAACTATAACAAGGACTATCATAATTTCCTTTGCCATCACTCCATGATAACATAGTATACATGAAGTATATGATGGCAGCATGAAGACCAGCATGGTCCATCTAGTCTGTCCAGCAACCGGGTGGCAAGAGTAGGTTGGCACTGCCATTCCGTTGCAGGGTTCACCCCCCTCCCCATGGCCTTTGTTTAGGCATTGTAACCATCCTCTTTGCAGGTCCACCCCTATTTGTGGGAGGATAGCAGAGGACAGTTAAGGTGATTTGGATTTTATCCTGTTAGGGCTGTAAAAGGGATCCACCTTGTGTCCTGTCCAAGGCCATTTTGAATTCTGTCACTATATTTGCCCCCACCATTTCCATTGGGACATAGGAGGGCATGCCAAGCATTCCACCATCCTTTCAGCAAAAAAAGTACTTCCTGACATTACCTTTCAGTTTACCCCCTTGCAGCTTTCCATGTTAGGGCCCTCTAGTTTTGCAGCTTCCTTGTCTTTGAAAAATATTTGTTTGTTTGCATAAATACTGTAAGGATTTAAAGGTCTGTTATCATATCTCCCCTCTCCCTCCTCTCCTCTAGGCATGTTACATATTTAGGTCTTCAAGTCTCTTCTCATACGTCCTTCTGGTGGCAGACTCAAAATCATTTTGGTTTTGCCTTTACTCTGAACCGTTTCCAGTCTTTTTATATCCTTTACACAGATATGGTTCTTCCAAAACTGAATGCACATAGGTGAGGCCTCACCAGCGACTGCACCTTGACTCAAGTATTGTGTAAAATTCTGGTCACCACACCTCAAAAAACAATGTAATAGCGGATTTTTAGAAAAAGGTTACAGAGAAGGGAGAACCAAAATTGTAAAGGGGGTGGAAGAACTCTCCTATAAGGGAAAGGCCAAAAAGGTTATAGGTTCTTCAGCTTGGAGACAAGATGGATGACGAGGGAGATATTATAGAGGTCTCTAAAATCCTGGAGTGGGGTGGGACAAAGGTAAATACTAATCAATTGTTTACTCTTTTAGAAAGAAAAGTACACAAGACTAGGGGGAACCCCATGGGTCCTTGAAGTTACAAATTAATGAATTTAAAATATATTTTTTTTTTAGTGTCTGGGCCTTCCTGGGTGAACAGCTGCCTCTGGGGTTTTCTTGGCAATCGATCACTGGTAAGAGATTGCCAGGTCTTTTCTTCCAAGGCAATAAGAGGGGTAAAGTAACGGGCGTTAAATGACTTATCCACCATGGCCACAAAGAGGGCCAGTGAGAATCGAACCCTTGATCTTTTGGGGGACCTAACCTCTTTCTCCCCCCCCCGAAGCAGTTCTAAAGCAGGTGCTCTAACCACTAGGCTGCTCCTCAGAACCTTCCACCTAGTCTTGTGCAATGTTTGAGCCGACATTGCATTGGGGCTGTTCCCACTCCCTACCCAAACCAGCGCTGCTTCTTGTGCTGCATGGGGTTCTCATGTGAACCTTAAGAACTGTCATTACTGGGTCAAGATGAAAAAAGTCCATCAAAAGTCCAGTTATCTTGTTTTCAAGAGTGGGCCAAATCCAGAGTCTTGACGGGGGCATAAGGCCTGAAGGGTTTACTAGAATGCCCATTATCGTTTGCACTGTCACTGGCTGCAAGGCCCAGGTCGGCAGCAGTAACAGTAGACGAGCGCCGTGGCAGCATGTAGGACCAGAGTTTAAGCAGCTAAGTGAAGGAGAGGGAACGTGATGAGTTAATTCTGGTCTGTGCACATTGAGTTGTTCAAAAAATATTTTTCTATGCTGTAACTAAATGCAATATCTGCAAGCATCATATGAGAAAACAATTATTATATTCAAAATAAGGGATGAATTAACTTTTTCACGTTTTTGCTCTGCATTAATTTTGCCTAGGAGGCCAGGAAAGAAACGTGCAATTTGGAAGGACAGGCCTGCTTTTCGATAACAGGTTTCTCCTTTAGCAAAACCGGGTTTATTGTTAGGCAGATTTAATATCTAAATTATGGTCAGAAACTAAGTTCCTGGAGGATGAGATTGTCCTTTGGGACTTTAGGGAAATGGACATTTAACAGACCAACTTTTTAAATGATGGAAGAAAGCTCTGTTTTAGTAATTAGAGGAACCACAGTTCAAATCAGGGCTTAGTAGAACTAGATATGAGGAGAGGAGGAATCTCTTATCTTCTGCAAAGTTTGCTTCTGAAGAATTTTGATAGGGCGAATGGCTATTCCAAACCACAGCAATGCTAAAAGAACAACACATGTTCAAGTAAAATTGAAAATGATTAAGCAACAAAATAAAAGGAAAAAAAATGAGATCACAAATATAGACAATAAAGATTTAGCATTAGTTAATCACCTGTAACAGGTGATCTCCGGGAACGGCAGGAATTTAGTCTTCACATATGGGTATCGTCGGTACCGACGGAGCCTGCGCGGGAACGCTCCCCAGCGTCCAATTAGAAAGCTTTTGGAAGCATCCCACAGCACATGCGTGCTGCCTTCCCGCCTTTCCCAACTGCCTCTCTCCAGTTGAGTTTAAAGCTGAGACAAAGAGAGAGAGAGAAGGAAAGAGAAAGAGATAGAGAGATACAACTCCTAGGGGAGGTGGGTGGGTTGTGAAGACTAAATTGCTGCTGTTCCCAGAGATCACCTGTTACAGGTGAGTAACTATGCTATCTCCAGGAACAAGCAGGAATGTAGTCCTCACATATGGGGACTCCCTAGCATTAGATGCCAGGGAGAGACTCCAGAAGTTATGTGTCCCTGTGAAAGGGCTCCACTTCCCCCCATGAATCTCTGGCATCCAACCAGGGATGGTGGGGTAGGAGTTGATTAGGTATGGAACAAGTGTTGAAGAACAGCCTGACCAAACAAGGCATCCCAGCGGGAGTCCTTGTCCAAGGCTTGGGCTGTGAAGGTATGAACCGAGGCCCAAGTGGCTGCCCGACAGATGTCGTCGATAGACACAGAGTACAGATGAGCCAGTGAAGCTGCCATGGCTCTCACATTGTGAACTGTGACATGGCCCTCCAGAGGAAGATTCTTAGTCTGATAGGCAAAGGAAATACACTGAGCAATCCAGCTGGACACTGTCCTCTTGGAGACTGGAAGTCCCAAATGAGAAGGATCATAAGCAACAAAGAGTTGAGAGGACTTTCTATGTTGCTGTGTTCTTTGCAAGTAAAGGCTTAAAGCTCTTTTACAGTCCAAAGTATGAAGATTCCTTTCTGCATTAGATGCATGAGGCCTTGGAAAAAACACAGGCAGGTAGACCGCTTGGTTTAGATGAAAGGCGAGACCACCTTTGGCATAAAAGTGTGGATGAGTCCTAAGGACTACCTTATCATGATGGAACCTTGTATAAGGTGGATCAGCTACTAGTGCTGCAACTCACTGATGCGGCGAGCTGATGTGATTGCAATGAGAAAGATAACTTTCCAAGAAAAGAATTTTAATAGGTAGTAGCTATGGGTTCGAAAGGTGGCTTCATGAGCTGACCAAGAACCAGGTTTAAGTCCCATGCCACCTTTGGTGGCCTAATGGGAGGCTTTAGTTAGAAGAAGGCCTCATCATAAATCTTGCTATAAGAGGATGGGAGGGAAATGGGTTGTCCATTTAGAGGCTTGAAAGAAGCTGTAAAAGCACTCAAATGGGCTCTTACTGAGTTTGTTTTAAGTCCTGCATTGGATAAATGAAGTAGATACTCCAGTAATGATTAGTGAGGTATTGCTAGGGGGTTAAGACACTTCTGCAAGCACCATATGGTAAACCTTTTCCACTTGAAAGCATAAGAGCGTCTTGTGGAAGGCTTCCTGGAAGCATAAAAGATATCCTTTATTTGCTGAGGGAGGTTAAGATCATGAAGATCTAGGCCTTCAGCAAACAAGCCCCGAGATGCAGAGACCGGGGATTGGGATGCCATAACATTCCGTCCTCCTGGGACAGGAGATCTGGAGCAGACCCTAAATCCAGAGAGGGGGCTTGAGAGAGATGTAGAAGCGGAGGGTACCACACTTGCCGTGGCCAATGTGGAGCTATGAGAATCATACGCCCTCTGGTCTCTCTGAAGCTTGAACAGAGTTTTGGGAATTAGGGGGAATGAGGGGAAAGGTCTAGAGGAAGTCTTGACCCCAATGAAGGAGTGAAGGAAAGCATCCCTAGCCTGAGAGCCCTGAGCCGGAATGCTGTAACAGAACCGGGGAACTTTGGCATTCAACAGACTTGCAAAGAGGTCTATGTACGGGGTTTCCCCAAATTTGAAAAATCTTGGCTACCTGGTCTGCATGTAGAGACCATTCGTGTGGAAACAGAACTCAAACGAGTCTGTCTGCCCAAGAGTTTTGGATGCCTGGAAGATACACTGCCAGGAGATGAATCAGATGCTCTCTGGCGAGGGCCCATAGTCGCAAAGCTTCGTTGCAAAGCGACAGAGAGCCTGTTCCTCCCTGCTTGTTCACGTAGAACATGGCTACTTGATTGTCAGTATGAATGAGGACTGTCTTGTAGCTGAGCAGGGTGTGGAACACTCGAAGAGCAAGGAAAATTGCTCTGAGCTCTAAGAGATTGATGTGTATATAAGTCTCCTGCGGAGTCCAAGTGCCTTGGGTGAAGAGGTCTTGCAGATGAGCTCCCCAACCCATTGGTGAAGCATCTGTTGTGAGAGTTGCCTGGGGTAAAGGTTGTTGAAATGGGGACCCCAGCAACAGGTTTTGATTGACTGCCACCATTGGAGGGACAAAATAAGGTGATTTGTGTTTGCTATTTTGTCTGACAGGCACCCTGAAGCCTGGGGTCCACTAAGTGGATAAAGTCCACTGAGCTGCTCTCATATGGAGGTGAGGCATAAGGAACCACATGCACTGTAGATGCCATGTGGCCTAGTAGTTGTAACAAATCTCGAGCAGATAGATGAGGCTTTAGCACTGCAAGAGAAGCTAACTGCACCATGTGAAGGCAACAGGCCTGGGGGAGATAGGCCCTTGCGCCTTTCTGGTAGCCAGCAAAGTTCCTATGAGCTCTAAAGACTGAGTGGGAGTTAGACTGGATTTTGGGATGTTTATTACCAGACCCAAATACTGAAGGATACGCATTGTGCAAGATAGCGAAATCCTGGCCTCTGACTCTGATGGGGCTCGAATGAGCCAGTCGTCTAAGTAGGGGAAGACGAATATTCCTAGAGTATGAAGAAATGCTGCTACCACAGCCATGTACTTCGTAAACACCCTTGATGCTGAGGCCAGGCCAAAAGGAAGCACCCTGTACTGGTAGTGCTTTCCTTGGAAAAGGAACCAAAGGAATTTTCTGTGAATTGGATGGATGAGAACATGAGTGTATGCATCCTTGAGATCTAGAGAACAAAGCCAATCCTGACTCTGAAAGTATGGCAGCGGAGTTCCCAGAGAAACCATCTTGAATTTCTCTTTGAACAGGAATTTGTTCAATTCTCTGAGGTCTAAAATAGGTTTGTGTCCCCCTGTTTTCTTTGGGATAAGGAAAATAGGTGGAGTAAAACCCTGTATCTGTTGAGGAATGGGCACCCTCTTCTATTGCCCCTTGGGAAGAAGCATAGTGACCTCTTCATCTACAGGTTGATGAGAGAGGTCTGAGAATTGAACTGTCTTACCATTGTGTGAAGGGGAATGCTGAAAAATGAAGCTTGTACCCCTCTTTTATAATGGAGAGAATCCAATGCTCTGCTGTTATCTGCCCCCATCTGGGGGCCAAAGTGACACAACCTTCCTGGAATGGTGGAAGGCTCTGGTCCATTGAGGGCCAGGAAGGCTAAGTTCTCTAGATGAAAGTCAAAGGCCTTGTGGAGGCTGAGACTGCTGAGACGGTTGAGGCTTAGCAGTCTTTGCTTTCCTTTGTTTAGGTGGTTGCTGACTCTTTCTGGCAGGCTGACCTGCAGAACATCCCTGCTGGGAATAAGAAGGATAAAACTTCTTCTTTTTTGAGAAGAATGGTTTCTTGAAAGATTTCTTCCTTGCAGGATCAGCTGTGGCTTTGGATAACCTATCCAAAGTGGAGTTGTCAGCATCCAACTCATTGGCTTTCTCCTGCCAATTTTTTCCGAATAGATTCTCACCTGTACAAGGGATATTGCCTAGTATGTCCTGCACCCAGAGCTCCAAATCAGATGCCTGGAGCCAGGCAATTCTACGTGCACCTATGGCAATGGCAGAGGTTCTGCTTATGCACTCAAAACAGTCAAAAGCTGCACGACTGACAAACTTAGAAACATCCTGGGCATGTTTAACCAGTGTGAGAAAATCCTGCCTCTATCATCAGGAAGGAGAGGGCTTAAAATATCCAAATCTCCTGTGACTTCCTTTAGGAACATTCCCATATATAAAATATAGGAACTGATCCTGGCAGAAAGCATGGAAGCCTGGAAAGTACGACGTCCAAAGGCATCCAAAGTTCTTCTACACTCACGTCCTGGAGGATTAGAGGCATGCCTCTTTGCACTCCTGATCCTTCTCATAGCTGATTCCACTACAATAGAGTGGTGAGGAAGCTGAGTCTTCTGGAAACCAGGACAAGGAGGGACTCGATACATGGTATCCAGTCTTCGAGAGTGAGGAGAGGTGGTAAGAGGTGTTTCCCACATTCTTAGCATGAGATCATGTAAGATCTCATGGATAGGCAAAGTAGCTGCCTCTTTAGGAGCCTTGGGATATTGGAGAATCTCCAACTCCTTTGCCCTGGGCTCTGTTTTGGGAGCCACAGTAATGGAAAGACCTCGAGCCACCTCCCTGATAAAATCCTGAAAGGAAATATCTTCTGGAGGAGACATCCTACGTTTAAGAGAGGAAGGCTCCTCCGGGAGAAGTATTCCGGTACCAACAGAGCTTTCAGAATCCTCAGACACCTCCGAGGATTCAAAGTACCTTCTGTCCGGATGCTCTTGTAGAGCACGATACCCGTACCGACCGAAGTCGGTACCAGGGGAATCGGTACTGGTGTATCAGTACCGGAAGGCATAGCATGACTGGGTGCCGGCAAAGCAGACGTCGATGTCGAAGCTGTCGGTACCGGTACCAATACTGGTGTCGGAGTAGTCGGTACTGGTTGAAGTGTCTGACGCGGTTCCGAGGGTGTCGATGCTGCAAGGAGAGCCGCCAGACTGCGTTCAATAGCCAAGAACCTCTGGTCTATCGACGCTGCCAATGCCTCGGTATCGGTACCGGAGAAAGTAGCCGGTACCCCAGAGCATGGCACCAGCAGTTCTGCCGAGGTTGAGGCCTCGAGAACATCTTGGAGCCCCGATAATGCTTTGGAAGCCAAAGCCTCCCGCTGGGGCAATTTTGCCAGTACAGAATCCTCAAGGGCAATGCCAGAGGTATCTCGATGCTTGGAAGGAGATCTACCCTTTGAGGACCGGCCAGACTTATGTTTAGTTACCTGAGATCCATGGGAGGAAGACGAAGCCCTGGAAGACGTCGATGCCACAGAGGCTGCATCGGAGGGAAAAAGGGTGCTGAGCTTAGCAGCTCGGTTTTGTCGACCCCTCTTGGACATCATGGCACAAGCCATAAACTCCGAGATGGAGTGGTCAGGACCTAAACATTTAAGACACCACTCATGGGTGTCGGTGATGGAGATGGTACCGCCACACTTGGTGCACTTTTTGAAACCCAAAGCGGGTTTTTCCATAGTGGAGGAAAGTTTGGGCCTAAGGTCCAAAATGGCACGTGCACCTGGAAAAGAAAAGTTTGGAAAAAAATACTATATATATATATATATATATATATATATATTTTTTTTATTTTTTTTTAAAGAAAGAAAGAAGAACCAGCGGTACCGGTATAGCGTCAAGGAAGGCTGACGCGACCACAAATAAAGAAGGAGAATAAGGAAAACTTTTCTGCGGTGACAGGAACAATGACCTGCTGGCTCCGTGGAAAACGAAGAACTGGAGAGAGGCAGTTGGGAAAGGCAGGAAGGCAGCACGCAGGCACTGTGGGATGCTCCCAAAAGCTTCTAATTGGATGCTGGGGAGCGTTCCCGCGCAGGCTCCGTCTGTAACCGACGATACCCATATGTGAAGACTACATTCCTGCTTGTTCCTGGAGATACTATGACACACCCAGGAGGTGCACTAAGGTATACCAAAGGAGCACATCAGCTCCTCGTGCACGCTTCTTAGGTGCACGCCACAAAAGGATCTTCAATTTAGAACTCCTTGTGTAGGTGTCACCTCCAGTGGGTGGGTAAGAGAACATGCAGATGGCTGAAACTAAGAAGGAACACAGCAACAGTAAGCTGCGGAGGGGAGGGGAAGATGTGCAGCTGAGCAGCGCTCAGCTGTCAGACAAGTCCAGTCACATGGTTGACTATGCTTCCATGAGGACCTCTAGCATTTTATAATGTAGGAGTTTCAACATAAATACACTAAACTAAAACAATGGAGAAAATTAGAATAGTTCTGTTAATTTTTTATGCAAAAACTAACAATGATCAGACTTCAGAGTGATCACTACAATTGCCTATATACTGTAGCTGAAGTAGTTAGTTTATACAATAAAAACCAGTCAAATTGATTATTCATATAAATAATGGCAGGGAGGGTGCATACTGCAGGTGGTTTCTGTCAAGATGTTCAGACTACAGAAGCTGCCACAGTGCAGTATGCTTATAAGACAGAGTCTCAGATCCAGCAAGCGTAAAGATTGAATAGAGTATTTCCTCTAGGCACAAGTAATTATGTCCAGTCAGCTCAAGAAAGTTTTGAAGTATAAATTACAGACTTGAAATGAATCAGAGAATTAATTAAAAAGTCTGTTAATCTACAGAAAATATAGAGCAATGCAGTGAGAAAAACCAGCACAAATGCCAGGAAAAAAAGCTTAAAACTTTTTAAAAATTATAAATTGTGCTGTTTGCGCTTCTCTGCTGCAAATCGCCATGTTTATTAGTTTTCTTTTATTTCTTTGCAATCTAACAGAATGTTAGAAAACTTATACATGTGGGGAATGATTTTATAAAGGATCTTCCATGTGTAAAGCCTTTTGTACATGCATTAAAGGGCTTTTATAAAATTGCACACTTGCATATGGCATAAGACATATGTACTCTGAAAATAAGAACATAAGAAATGCCTTACTGGGTTAGCCCAAGGTCCATCAAGCCCAGTATCCTGTTCCAACAGTGGCCAATCTAGGTCACAAATATGTGGCAGGTTCCCAAAAAGGTACACAGATTCCATGATGCTTATCCTGGGATAAGCAGTGGATATCCCAGATTCTCCTTAATAATGTTTATGGACTTTTCTTCCAGGAACTTGTCCAAACCTTTTTGAAACTCAGCCACACTAATAGCTTTTACTACATCCTCCAGTAACAAATTCCAGAATTTGATTATGCATTGAGTGAAAAATATTCTCTTATTAGTCTTAAATGGTTACATTGCAGCTTCATTCAGTGTTCCCTAGTCTTCCTACTTTTTGATGGAGTAAATAACCAATCTACGTTTACCTGTTCCACTCCATTCATTAATTTATAGACCTCTATCATATCTCCCCACAGTCTTTTTTCCAAGTTGAAGGAGCCCTAACCTTCTAAGCCTTTCCTCATAGGGGCATCCTTCCATCCCCTTTACCATTTTGGTGATTCTTCTCTGTACCTTTTCTAATTCTGTTATATCCTTTTTAAGATATGGTGACTGGAAATGCACACAATACTTAAGGTGTGGTCTCATCAGGGAATGATACAGAAGCATATCATCCTTTGTTTTATTTTCCATTCTTTTCCTTATGATTCCTAGCATTATATTTGCTTTCTTGGCTGCTTCTGCACACTAGGAAAACAAATAGAATGCTAGGAATCATAAGGAAAGGCAGGGGCGGCTCAAGGCAATCTGCTGCCTGAGGCAAAGGATGAGATGGCGCCCCCCCCCCCCCCCCCGTAGAGGGGGCGGGGCTTTTTCAAAACTCCAATCAGGGACTGAACCAAACCAAAAAGCTGAATAGTTTATATGGAGAAATGCAAGATGTTTGCACACCAAGGAACTAAAAGACAGCGAGTTTATAAAACTAAATTATAACTCATTTTTATTTTGTTGTTATAAACCGCATTATGGTTATTGCTTTTTCTTTTTCAACATATATTTTGCATCCACAGAAACCCCTTCAACAGTGGTTGCAGAGCAGGACCAGAACCAGGACATTCACCCACAGAACTCATCTTAAAAAAAAAATCTGATTTGGATTATCTCACTAACAACAAACATTCTCCAGTACCAGGCATATTGTGAACTAAATGTGAAAGAAAACGAACCTCAATTGGATTAGAAAGGGAACACCACCAAGGAAATATCCAATTGACCCAAAAGAAAATTCTACCAAACGCCTAAAAAGATTTTTTGTCGGAGTGAGTACAAACTGGTTCTGGACACTGGGTAGACTCACTCCGACAAAAAATCTTTTTGGGCGTTTGGTAGAATTTTCTTTTGGGTCAATTGGATATTGTGAACTAATACAAAACCCTACAACAAAAAGTCACTGAGTATCTATCTATAGAGCAAATCTACCATACCATATCAGCACCAACTTCCAAAACTCACATAAGGAGCCCACCAAAAAAGCATCACTGTAAATACAATGGGCCTTGGAACATCCATCCTATTTGAAAAGCTGAACATGTCAAATTACTACAGTACAGTATAGATCTTTATGTACAAACTCCATGTTAACAGAACACACTCAGACACAAACCCTCACCAAGTACAGAATAAGTGACTTACAATCTAAAGTAAAAATAAAAATATGTAGACAAAATTTAAACTGAAACCACAAGAAGCCAGACTCCGCATGCAGTGCAACATCAGATAACTAAGAGATGCAGTTCCCCCATACTGTGTAAAATAAAAAGATAGCACAAAGTCCAATCACCAAAATGAAATAAAATTATTTTTTCTACCTTTGTTGTCTGACCATTTTATTCTCTGATCATGCTGGTCCCAGTCTGAGGCTTCTGCTTTCCTGTCTTCTCTTAGCTCTCTTTCTGTGGTCTATGGTCCATCTGCCATTTCTTATCTCTTCTTTTGTTTTCTTCACTTCTTTCCATCAGCGTATTTCCAGTCCCAGTAACCCTTTCCAGTCCTCCCTCCCAGTACCTTCCAATGTCAACTTGCATTCCCATGACTGCCACTAGTGTCCTTTCCCTTCCAGTCCCCCTCCTTCCCCAATCTCGTCCCTTCTAGTCCAAATACTATGGCAGCTCCTCTCAGCATCCACTCCCTTCCAGTCCCATTCTCCCATCCCCTCGCATTAGTCCATTTGTAGCCCTAGCCCCCAGTTTTCTTCCAGGGCCAGCAGCTCTATCCTCCCCTCCCCACCATCAGCCCTTTTCCAGCTGAAGCCCCCCCAATCAGCTCACTTCTAGTGCTAGTCCCCCCTCAACCCCATTACCAGTGCTAGCTTCCCCTAATCAGTCCATTACCAGTCCTACTCCCCATCAGCCCATTACCAGTCCTAGCCTCCACTAATCAGCCCATTTCCAGTCCTAGCCCCCCCGATCAGCTCAGTTCCAATGCTAGCCCCTCATCAGTCCATTACCAGTCCTACCCCACCCATCAGCCCATTATAATCCTAACCCGCACTGTCTCTCCCCTTTGTCCAGTATTTCTCCCCTGTCTATCCAGTATGTCCCCCGTCTCCCCCTTTGTCCAGCATGTCCCCATCTCCCACTTTGTCCAGCACCATGTCCCCTGTCTCCCCCTTTGTCCAGCATCATATCCCATTTCCCCCTTTGTCCAGCATGTCCCCGTCTCCCCCTTTGTCCAGCATCATGTCCCGTTTCCCCCTTTGTCCAGCATGTCCCCGTCTCCCCCTTTGTCCAGCATTATGTCCCGTTTCCCCCTTTGTCCAGCATGTCCCCGTCTCCCCCTTTGTCCAGCATGTCCCCCGTCTCCCACTTTGTCCAGCATCATGTCCCCTGTCTCCCCCTTGTCACTCACCGTAGTCTCTCCTTGTTGTCCTCCTCCTGTCCCCCTTCCCTCCAGCTGCACCTCTCATCCGGCGGTGGCAGGGCACTCCGGCTGTTTTAATTTTAGATTTTGCCACCTCTGCCGTGCCTTTGCCTTCCCGCCGCATTTTTCTTCCTCAAGAAATGCTTGCAGCAAAAAAAAAAAAAAAAGAGGCAGGAAGGCGAAGGCAAAGGGCAGGGCAGAGGCAGCAAAATCTAAAATTAAAACCACCAGAGTGCCACCGCCGCACAAATCAGCCTGATCGCTTGCAGTTGCAAGCAATCAGGCTGATTTATTTATTTATTTATTTATTTATTTAACAGTATTTCTAAACCGCCTTATCTTAATAATCAAGGTGGTATCACAGCAAGCAATCAGGTAAAGTGTGTGTGTTGTACATGCAGTGTTGGCGGCACTCTGGCTCTGTTTTAATTTTAGATTTTGCCGCCTCTGCCCTGCCTTCCTGCGTGGGAAATCAGGGAGGCCAGAGGCTGTAAAATCTAAAATTAAAACAGATCCAGAGTGCCGTCTGAGAAATGGAAGAACTGCCCCTGAGAAATGGATACACCTATTTTTACCATAGACTTAATTTGGAGGCTTGGGGGGGGGGGGAGAGGCACTAATGGTGAATTGGTCCCCCTGCCCGTGCTGCCAGTATAATATCCTTATCTTTTGCCCCTCCCAAAGGAAAAAGGCAAACTACTCCAATGACTTTTACACAACCTGCATATAAGAATTCCTGGAGATACAGTTTGAGCAGAACAGAAGCAGAGTTACAATGTATGTGTGTACGTAGTTACATACATAGGGTACATTCACACATCCCTTTTTCACAGCAGAACTACATTTATGCATCGGCATTTACAGTATACGCTTATTGCTAGATGCAATGCAATGTGTTCCATCGTGTCAATGCTGACTCCTGGCAACCCAGTCCTTGGGTTTTCTTTCCAAGGTGTGACCAGAAGTAGATTGCAGTGAGTTTACAGCACCTTGTAGTCCAAAGTGATCTCCCATCCAAGTACTAGCCGGGCCCGACCCTGGTTTAGCTTCAGGGATAAGCCAAGAACAGGTTCATTCAGGACAAGTGAAATCTCGATTGCTGGATTTGTGAGCCTATTTTATAAATGCACATAGACACCTGCATTGCTTTAGAAAATAGGGATAAAATAGGCATCCCTCTTATAAAATCAAGATCTAGGAGTTAAGGATATCTGTCATCTGGGGGCAAAATAATTCTCCAAAAGGTTAATGGAATGAGCTCAAATTTGATATGAGAATAAACTGAAGAAAAGACCTATCAAATTCAAAAATGGGCCAGATCAATCTGGCGGCTCCAGAGAAATAAAATCCCCCCCAAAATAGCCAAATTCCAAGAGCTACAGCACAGCACAACACAACTGATAAATTGAAACACAACAGTTCCTTTTAAACTACTTCTCCCCTCTCTTCTTCCCTAATAACACCCACCCACATGCATGCATGCATTTAGAATCACACAAACACAAAAATATAAAGGCACACACACAGATATATAAAACTGTTACTTTTATGCAACACATCCCATAATCTAAATTGAGAGGGTATACAAAAAGTGTGCCAAAAACTGGCAGAAAAAGGAATATTGCACAGGAAGGATCGCAAAATAGCAGATTTACAATTAATTCAAATTTAATAGGAAAAAACATACATCTCTCTGATGGAAGGCTGTTGTTTACGGAGCAGCGTTTCAGCAGAAAAGCATATATACATATTCAGGACAGTGGATCTCAAAATGTGGGTCAGGACACACATCCAGGGTCACATCATCAGAGGACGGGCCTGCGAGTCAATGAATTTTCACAGGCCCTCCTCCTTCCTCCTATGTGGGCTTCCTGTTAAGACTGGAAAGCCATGTGGAGTATTGGAGTCTTTGAATGCATACTGACACACAGGGTCCCTGTGCTGATAACGGCTACTGTTTCTACTGCCTTTATGCTTTGGATAAGTGATGGGAGAAAGAGGAAGAAGATGAGGGAGGGAAGAGGGTGTGCACTTTTTTGTTTTAATCATCATCTGGAGTCCCGTGAACATTTAAGTGTTGAAAAGTAGCCATACTAGACAGACGCTTGAGGAGTACTGATATAGGGACAGAAGATGGTGCAATAAAATCCAGCACAAATTACTGAAAGAAAAGATCAGCAATGAATACTATATAAGGCTGAAGCTGATATGGAACCGCCTGTAATAAGATGCACAGGAGGAGAGCCTCTTTCAATTGAAAGAAAACTCTGCAAGGTGAAAGGGAATAGACTCAGAAGTAATAGGTGGAAATATTTCTTTACGGAAAGAGTGGTGGATGCGTGGAATAGTCTGCTGGTGGAAGTAGTAGAGATAAGGACAGTATCTGAAATCAAGAAAGCATGGCACAAACACAGAGGATCCGTGAAGGGAAAAAGGGACTGTAGTTATAGGTATGGAAAGGCAGACTGGATAGGCTATATGGTCTTTTTCTGCCGTCAGGTTTTTATGTAAGATACAAATTATCAGCCAGCTTGCGGTCCCCAAGTTCTTATATACAGTTCTTGAATTCTAGAGAGCCTCACAAAGAGATGCCTTACAGAGATTACACATATGGAGCTATTGTCAAAGGACTAAGGAGGTAACTCTATAACAAGCCACGTAAGGTATGCGCCATCAGTGCATTTTCAAGGGCCTGCGAAGAAGGATGAGCACTTACAGTATCTAGTTTAGACAGGTGCTAAACTGTATCAATATGTGTTAGAGCAATGGCACATAGTTTCAGAGTGGGCAAGAACGGAGCCAGAGCTTGGGTGGCGCATGGGCGGAGCACAAATTTACGTGTGTAAGTTACGGAATACTACAACTTACGAGCATGTTCCATAAATCTAGTTGCAGGCATTTACACTCAGTCTAGGGTTGGTGTAAGTGGTCACACCTAGATTTGACACATGTATCCTATCACTTACGCCCCTATTCCATAATGTAAAGTACAGGGATTATAGAACGGTTCTTATGGAGGGAGGAGTGGCCTAGTGGCTGGGGCAAGTTACCTCAGGCTGGAAGGTCGGAGGTTCAACTCCCACTAGAGGACAGCAACCTCGGGCCAGAAGGACTGGGGTTTCTAGTCCCACAGGTGCTCCTTGTGGTTTTGGGCAAGCCACTTAACCCTCCATTGCCCATGTTCCCTGTAAAATAGTTACCTCCAAGTTACAATGCCCTGTTCAATGTAATTTCAGTTTGTTCAACGTAAACCGCCTTGATATCATGAAAGGCGGTATATAAGAAATGTTAAATAAATAAATTACCCTCCGCACAGTCATAATTAACAGCATCAAAAGATGAACATACTAAAAAAGTGCTAAAGTATTAGAACAAATGGCCAGAGTCCATTTCCATTCTTAAATTTAGACATATGTTCTGATGACTAGAAGGAATGAGAGAGAGTTCACCAGCATATGGAGGAAAGGACGCAACAGAATTCTGAAAAGAAGAGAAAAAAATAGATGTTTTTTTATTTATGAATTTACATAATTACAAATATAATCAAACTTGCAAGGAAATAAGAGATACAGAAAACATCTCAGAACTGCAAGTACCAAAGGAAATTACAATCACAATATAACAAACAAACCTGCCCCTTCTCCAGCCCACAACAGAGGGATGCTAAGACACAAAAGAACAAACCAAATATGCAAGGAAAACAAAGGTAAGCAATAACAGCCAATATACTAATACTCACAGAGAAGGACAGTCAAGCTCTGCAACAGCCAGGCAATGGGCATTAATAAAAGCTAACAACTCTGATGGCTCTAAAAAAACATAGGAAACAGACTGCAGAAATGACAAGCAAACAAGCAAAAAGCACTTAGCTTGATCCAAAGCGGACAGTCCTCTAACATCCATTCACAGATTGAGGTACACAACACATTAAGGACCTAGTCCTTAATAGAACACAAGATTTGGTGCAAGAGATAAGGGTGTTGGGGCCCCTTGACAATAGTGATCATAGCATGATCGCATTTAATTTAATAAATGGAGGAGGGAGGGTAAGGAAATCCACAGTACTAGCTTTTCATTTTAAAAAGGAAGACTATGATAAAATGAGGAAAACAGTTAAGAAAAAACTAAGGAGCAGTTGCAAAGGTTAAAGATTTACATCAAGCTTGGGTGTTGTTTAAAAATACTGTCTTACAAGCCCAGATCAGATCAGATCCTTGTTTAGATAATCTGCCGCTATGTTCTCTCTCCCAGCCACATGAACTGTCGATAGGGCCATCAGGTTGCTCTCCGCCCATTCCATCAACAGACTTGCCTTCTGCTCCAACTGTGCACTGCTCGTGACCCCTTGTCAGTTGACAATGCTCCCTGCCATGGCACTGTCTGAGAACAGTCTCACTCCTTCTCCCTCCAACAGGTCCTGAAAGCTTTGCAGGGCCAAGAACACCACTCGCAACTCCAGGCGATTGATGGGCCACACCTTCTCTTGTTCCAAACGGTTCCCAAAACTATAGAGCGCATATCTGTAGTGCAACATAGACCGTTTTGCACGAGCATGGATAAGAGTGTTCAGCTGGCTCTGTAGAGTTAAATATGCTGCTTGATCCTTGTCTGTATCTTGACTTATCAGACGACAGCGTAGAGTGCTGAGCTGAATGCTCCACTCCACCAGCTTATGATTGGCCTCTTTTTTCCTCCGGCAAACATAATCAATTAGAGCCCCCTGTAAATAGACTTTAGCTGTCTCCCAAAAAAGTGAGGGATTATCTTTGTCGATGACATTTGATTCTTTTAAAAGGTTTCACTGTTCCCATAGGAATCTCCCAAGATCAGCATCTCCCCTCAAATAGAAGAGAAAACATCAACCTCCAGAGTGACCATATTGAACGGAAGGCTGCAAGTCTATCCAGACCACTGCATGTCCGAAATCTGTACATTTCCTATCTGAGTGCCCTCGATTCTGTTCAAAAAGCATTGGGAAATTTTAAAATAGTCTATTCGGGACCACATACCGTGGGTCCTTGAGAGGTCTGTGTAATCCCGTTCTCCCAGGTGGATAATGCACCAAACATCAATCAGATCTCTGACATCGCAGAGCCCCAGCATGCGCCATTTCTGTCTAGCATCTCCCTCAAATCCCCTACCCTGGGAACGATCTATTACCAGATCAAGTACACAACTTTAGTCACCCCCAAGAATTATAGCCTGGTCCCTGTTACCAGTCAAACATTGTACCAGTCATCGAAGAGCTGACGATCATACCAATTTGGGCCATAAAGGTTCCCCAAAAAGACTGGGTGACCCAAAAGCAACACATATCTTCCCCCAGCATCCCTCTTTAAATCCAGAGTCTTCTTAACTAAGATGGCCACTTCCGCGCATCTGCCTCCTGCCTTGGCTCCATACACCTCCCCCCCCCCCCCCATCCACCTCTTAAGCTTAGCATGCTCTGAATCTGTCATGTGAGAGTCTCTTGGAGCAGAGCAACATCTGCATGAGAATCGCATAGTACCTTAAGCACCTTGTATCGCTTTACTGGGTCTCCAACACCACAAACGTTCTACAAGATTACTCTTAGACCTCCCCTTACTAATGTAACCCCTGATTGTAGTAGAAACAAAAAAGAGTAGTTACTCACCTGTAACAGGTGTTCTCCAGGAGCAGCAGGAATCAGTCCTCACATATGGGTGACATCGACGCCGATGGAGCCCCTGCGGAGCATTTCCCCAGCTTTCTATGAAAGCCTTTGGGAATACTGCACGCATGCGCGGTCCCCTCCCGCCTAAAGGTGCCATCTTGCTCAGTCAAATGACATAGCTAAAAAACAGCACACAAAAATGTAAAATAAACTATGTACAACTGCAACTCCCAGGGGAGGAGAGGGAGGGTTGTGAGGACTGATTCCTGCTGCTCCTGGAGAACACCTGTTACAGGTGAGTAACTACTCTTTCTCTAGGACAAAGCAGGAAGTCAGTCCTCACATATGGGTGACTCCCTAGCTCTGGGCTACCAGGGAACCCAGGTGAACAAGAGAACTCCCTCTAATCCAAGCATCAAAGAAAGGCTTTTCACTGAAAGAACCTCCACCGGTAGCCCAACGGAGGGCTGGAGGGCAGGAGTTGCCTAAACCTCAAAGAGATTCCGGAGTACTGCCTGGCCAAAAGCACTGTCCCTACGGGACTCCATCTCCAGGCAGTAATGGGCCGCAAAAGTCTGGCTTGAGGACCAAGTTGCAGCCCTACAGATGTCTGCCAACAGTACAGAGCGGAGATGAGCTACTGAGGCAGCCATTGCCCTGACATGATGGGCCGTGACCCGACCGTGCAAGGGAAGGTTAGCCGCCTTGTAAGCCCAGGTGATACAGTCAGCCACCCAAATGGACAAGGTACGCTTGGACACAGCTAACCCCAAATTATTAGGGTCAAAAGATATGAAGAGCAGAGTAGCCCTTCTATGCCCCTGCGTACGATCAAGGTAGAAGGATAAGGCCCTCCTACAGTCCAGGCTATGCAGGACTGCTTCAGCTTGGCTTGCATGAGGCCTAGGGAGGAATGTTGGAAGAACCACCTCCTGGTTGAGGTGGAAAGAGGAGACAACCTTTAGAAGGAACTTTGGATGAGTCCTAAGGACTACCCTGTTCCTATAGAAGTGAGTGTAAGGCTTGTCACAGACCAGGGCCTGAAGCTCACTTACTCGTCTGGCCGAGGTTAGGGCTACCAGGAAGAGTGTCTTCCAGGATAGGAAGCGGAGAGGACAAGTAGCCATCGGCTCAAAAGGTGGGCGAGTCAGTTGCTGCAAGACCACATTCAACTCCCACTTAGGGGCTGGAGGCCGGACAGGAGGCTTGAGCAAGAGCAAACCTCTGAGAAACCGGGACACCAAGGGGTGAACCGACAGAGAGTGTCCCTCCACCAGTGAGTGGTGAGCTGCTAGAGCTGAGAGGTGGACCCGAACAGAATTGGACTTAAGGCCCTGATTGGATACGTTAACACCATTTTCTGTTAGTTAATTGTTTTAACTCAGTTCCAGTTAAATTTGTTTAATTTATGATACTTTAAAATGTTCTATGTATATCTAAGATGTTCTATGTAAAACAAATTTCGATTTGTTAATAGTTGTTATTTGTACACCGCAACTGATCTCTGGAAGATGCGGTATAAAAATCAATGTTAAATAAATAAATAATAAACAAACACAGGAGAAAGGATCTTCTGTACGCAGCTGACACCACACAGAAAACCTCTTCCATTTCAGGGCATAGGTTTTTCTAGTGGACCGCTTCCTAGAGGCTAGGACGACCTCTTCAACTTCTGGAGGTAGGCCCCAAGGAGCCAAAACTACCCTTGCAGCTTCCAGACCATCAAATTGAGAGATTTGAGATTGGGGTGCAGAAGAGACCCCTGGTCCTGAGAGAGAAGGTCGGGCTGCAACCCCAGAGGCAGTGGAGTGTCCACTGCTAGTTGAAGCAGAAGTGGGAACCAAGGTTGCCTCGGCCACCTGGGGGCTACCAGAAGGACCGAGGCCTTGTCCTGTAGAATCTTGAACAGGGTTCGGACCACCATAGGCGTGGGAGGAAACACATACAGGAGGCCCTGGGACCAGGAAATCAGAAAAGCATCTGCTGCTAGCCACAGAGGATGCGGTTGCCTGGAGCAGAACCTGGGCAGCTGTCTGTTCAGAGGACTGGCAAATAGATCTATGGATGGAAGTCCCCATCTGAGGAAAATCTTCTGAACCACCAAGGGATGGAGTTGCCATTCGTGGGGCTGCATAATCCTGCTCAACCTGTCTGCCAGGTAATTTTCCTGGCCAGGAAGATAAACCACCTTGAGAAACATGTTGCACCTGAGCGCAAACAAGCAAAGGTCCTGCGCCTCCTGACAAAGGAGCCTGGACCCAGTGCCGCCCTGTTTGTTCACATAAAACATGGCTACCTGATTGTCGGTTTGTACTAAGACAGACTGGTGGGCCAGGGTTTGAGAGAAAGTCTTGAGGGCTAAGCGAATAGCCCGCAGTTCCAGTAGATTGATTTGCTGCTTGGCCTCCCAAGGAGACCACAGGCCCTGGGTGCACTTGCCCAGACAATGTGCTCCCCAGCCCTGCAGGGAGGCATCGGTGGTCAACACCACTGTGAACCCAGGTGGATGAAAAGGCTTCCCTCTCAGCAAGTTTGGGGATGCAGCAACCAACGTAGAGAGTGCAGGAATGGTCTGGACACCCTTACTCTGTCCCTGAGGCTCCCTGTGGCCTGCGACCACTGAGTTCTGAGGCACCATTGCGCAGGCATCATATGAAGCCTGGCTTTGGGAGTCACATGGCCACATGGCTTTGGCCACATGGCTTTGTACTGTCGAAGCAATGTGGCCAAGAAGCCTCAGGCAGAGCCTGGCGGAGACCAGTGACCTGCTGAGAAACTGGTTTGCCAAGGTTATCAGTCTCTGGGCCTTGTCCTCTGGCAAGAAAGCTTTTGCCTGCAGAGAGTCTAGCCTTGCCCCATGAACTCCAAGTTTTGGGAGGGGAGCAAAGTGGACTTTGCGAAGTTTATGACAAACCCCAGGTGTTGGAGTAGAGAAATCGTTCGGAGGATGGCTTGCCTGGCCTCCTGGTACGTCTGACCCCTGATGAGCCAGTCGTCCAGATAGGGGAAGACAAAGATACCCTGATTCCTTAAGTAGGCCGCCACCACTGCCAGGCATTTTATAAAGACCCTGGGAGCGGAGGTGAGGCCAAATGGCAGCACTCTGTACTGATAATGGTTTTTCTCCCACAATGAACCTGAGGTACATTCTGTGGTCTGGATGAATGAGGATGTGAGTGTACGCATCCTTTAGATCTAAAGAGCATAGCCAATCTCCCTGCTGGAGGTAAGGCAGAAGTGTTCCAAGGGTAAGCATCTTGAACTTCTCCTTCTCTAAGAACTTGTTGAGATTTCTGAGGTTGAGAATCGGCCTGAGGTCCCCTGTTCTCTTCGGTACTAGGAAGTACCTGGAGTAGAAACCATGACCTTGTAGGTGGGGAGGCACAGGCTCCACCGCCTTGTCTCGCAACAGACCCTGAAGCTCCCGCAGGAGGAGGGCTGTATGGAGAGGAGGCCTTGGGGGCTCTCCTGGAAAGTAAGGAGGAGGCAACTGATGAAAATGAAGCATGTAGCCCTTGTGGACTATGCTTAAGACCCAATTGTCTCCTGTAATGGGTGGCCACCAGTGGGCAAACAGGGCTAGTCGACCTCCTGTACAGGGATGGGACAGCAGAGACGGAGAGGCTATGCCTTGGGAGTCAAAAACCCCCACCCTGCTGAGGGGGAGCAGGAGCCGGAGGCTTGGGAGCCTTCTGGCTACGGGACCCATGTCCCTGCCCCTTGGCCTGCTGACCCTGTGGGGGAGCAGGGGAGGCCTGGTAAGGTGGGAACTGTTTGTAGGCAGTTGCCTTCCTCGGGTAAAAGGGCTTCTTACCCGAGCCCTTCTTCTTATGTGAAGGGGCAGAAGTCTTTCTAGACAGCCTTGTCCTCATGAGGTGCTCGGTTTCGAGCTCAGCAGCCTTCTCGGCCATGGGCTTGCCAAAAAGGTTCTCACCTCGGCAAGGGACATCGACCAACTTGTCTTGAACCCATGGCTCGAGGGTCGATGACTGCAGCCATGCCTGGCGTCGAGCCGCGATGCCGGCTGCCACAACACGGGCCGAGGCCTCGAAGCCATCGTAGGCTGCTCGGGACATGAACTTAGAGCATTCCCGGATCCCTGAAGACAAAGACTTGAACCTCTGCAAAGGTTCCCCGGAGAGACCAGCAGAGAACCCGGCAAGCTCCTTTGCCAGGTCCCGTAAGTACATGCCCATGTACAGCTGGTAAGACTGGACACGGCAAGCAAGCATCGAGCCCTGGAAGCACTTCCTACCAAACGCATCCAGGTTCCGGGCTTCCCAGCCGGGGGGCACCGCGGAGTGCATCTTCTGGCTTTTCAGATGATGTATGGCCGATTCCACCACCATGGAATGGTGCGGTAGCTGCGCCTTCTGAAAACCAGGGCTCTTCCGGAGTCGATAAATGGAATCGACCTGCTTGCTTAGAACTGGCGCCGAGGCCAGTGCCTCCCACATCCGGAAGAGGAGCCGTTCCAGCATCAATAAAGGCCTCCTTCGGAGGAGAGTCATACTGGAGGGCCTTGAGCTCTTCGGCTCGAGGCTCCTCCTCGGGGTCCGCCGGGATCGCCAAAGCAGTGGCCATATCCCGAACAAACTCCGAGAACCGGGTATCCTCCGGAGGGGGATCTACTCCGGAGCTCAGACTGCGGTGAGTCTGACGGGACGCACCGAGTCTTGAAGGTATCGGGGGACTCCTTGTCCTCCGTCTCCCAGGCGGACTCATCCAAAGAGGAGTCGGGCTCCGACCGTGTGGGGCCCGGCAGCACCCGCCCCGACGCCTTAGGCACTGGCGTCGACGCCCTCGGTCCCGACCGGGAGGTCGAGGGTGACCGTGACCGAGGACGACCTCGAGCCTTCATGGTCTCGAGTATCGGCTCTGTCTCCGGTGTCGACTTCGACGTCGATGTCCCGGTGGTCGGGGCAGATGCACCAGCGAGGCTGGCCATCAGCACCCACTGCTGATCCATGAAGGCAGACAGTCTGCACTCCAAGGCTGTCAGCCTGAGACCCAGGAGCCACCGACTCAGGCCCCGGCGGCGCCGGGCACGACGTCGGCTCCCTGGGAGGACAGTCCTCGAAGACAACAGGACTTACGTGTCCAGCAGACTCCGGCTCCACTCGAGGTACTTTTGACGGCTTCTCCTGTTCCACAGGCCCGGGACGGCGGTCGGAGGTCCGAGACCTAGCCCTCGAGGAGCCAGGGACCTCCTCCAACGCCGCCCTCGCGAGCCACTTCTTCCTCTTTCGCTCTCGCTCGGGGAACCCCCTCTCTGAGAAACCCCGACGATGCTCGGGGTCAGACTCCTGAGACGTCGAGGCCTCAGACGAGGTCCGGGCCCGGCCGAAGGCCGAGTCAGAGAAAAGCCTTTCCTTTTGGTGCTGATGACTTCGCAGTGCCTTAGTGAACATTTTCCCACACGGTCCACAGATCTTAGGATCATGATCAGGACCGAGGCACCGAAGGCAGCAGTCATGTGTGTCGGTGAGAGACATTAGTTTCTTGCACTGATCACACTTCTTAAAACCACTGGAAGCCATCGGGGTAAAAAGAGCCCCCGCGAGGTCAAAGGACCGGCCTTCCAGGGAAAAAGAAAAAAAGGGCGCGAACGCCAGCCACGAAGGGCAAAAACCGAAAAATAAAATCGGGCTCGATACCGGTGTACCGAACCCGGCGAGAAGGGGTACCGGCGTCGAACCGGAGAAAAAAATGCGAAGAAATCGCAGGGATTCGAAGAAAAAAATCTGTTTTCTGGGTGAACTAGGACAAACGTCCGATGGGCTCCGCGGAAAAAGAGAGACTGAGCAAGATGGCACCTTTAGGCGGGAAGGGGACCGCGCATGCATGCAGTAGTTCCAAAGGCTTTCATAGAAAGCTGGGGAAATGCTCCGCAGGGGCTCCATCGGCGTCGATGTCACCCATATGTAAGGACTGACTTCCTGCTTGGTCCTAGAAAAAAAGCAGTTATCTGTGATTTATCTGGGGGACTCCTCAGCCCAAGCCTGCACTCCAGAGGCCAAAATGTTGTGGAGACACCCACAGGAATTGGTTCAGTCCCCCCTAGCATTCTCATTGCTCTCACAATTAAATAAGAAATGCTTCCCCTTGTTTTTCAATGTGAGGAAGCCCAAATTCCAAATCCCCCCCAACCCATTCTCCTCTCCACCTGGCATCTACTTCCTGATCCTGCCCCGTTTTAAACAGGTGGATTGGAGGTCTGCATGGCATTAGGGCCCCCTCTCCCCCTTTGCTGTACTTCTATCCCAACCTCCCTTAGTTCACTCACTTTGTTGCTTAACCAATGCATATTCATCTCCCTACATTGCAGTTACTCGCTCATCCCACACTCAGTTGTTCCTCACTCCCATCTCTAGTTCACTCACGAATTAGACCTTGAAAGGTACTCGTCAACCTAACTATACCCTCCCCTCATGCCTCATGCCCCCCTCATCGTCTCTTCACCCATCCCCTTCAACTAAGAGTTCTTGAAATACCCATACAGTATAACCCCATATACATAAAAGAATGTAGTGTTTAAGTACAGCACAGTTACTTACCTGTAACAGGTGATCTCTGGGAACAGCAGGAATAAGTCTTCACATATGGGTATCGTCGGTACCGACGGAGCCTGCGCGGGAACGCTCCCCAGCGTCCAAAAGGAAAGCTTTTGGGAGCAACCCACAGCGCCTGCGCGCTGCCTTCCCGCCTTTCCTAACTGCCTCTCTCCAGTTCTTCTTTTCCGCGGAGCCAGCAGGTCGTGTTTCCTGTCACCGCTGAAGAATTTCTTATTTTCTTTTATTTTTCTTTAGTCGCGTGTCTGCCTTCTCGATTCCGGACCGGTACTACCGGTCTTTTTTCTTTCTTTAAAAAATAAAAAATAAAAAAACCTTTTACTCTTCAGTGCATTTTTTCTTCTGGGGCCTTAGGCCTACAGATATATTTTTCCTCATGGAAAAACCCGCCTCCGGGTTTAAAAAGTGCACGAAGTGCAGTAGCACTATTTCTGTCACCGACACCCATGACTGGTGTCTGAAATGTTTAGGTCCTGACCACTCCATTGCGGATTGTGAGTCCTGTTCCATGATGTCTAAAAGAGGGTTACAGAATCGGGCAGCCAAGCTCAGTGTCCTGTTTCCCTCCGATGCAGCTTCTGTGGCATCGACGTCTTCCAGGGCTTCTTCTTCATCCCATGGATCTCAGGTAACCAAACTTAAATCTGGTCGGTCCTCAAAGAGTTCATCTCCTTCCAAGTATCGAGATGCCCCCAGGCTTACTCTTGAGGAACCCACACCAGCAAAATTACCCCGGCGGGAGGCTCCGGCTTCCAAAGCACTACCTATGGGGTCACAGGTCGACATCGATGGCTCGGCCTTGACCGATCACCTGTTACAATGTTCTGGGGTACCGGTGCTTTCCACCGGTACCGATATCCAGACATTGGTAGCGTCAATGGATCAGAATATTCTGACCATGCAGTGTGCCATCATGGCATTCATACAAGCTGCGACGCCTACGGTACCGCAACAAACCCCGTTGTCGGTACCCGTACCGATTCCGGTACAGGATCCGATTCCGGTTCCGATACCAGTACCGCTTGCATCAACATTAGCATCGACGGCAGCGGTACGCTGTCCAGTGATGCCCATCAGTACCGACACGGTACCGATTACTCCCGAGGTCGATACCTCCCGGTATCCGTATCGGGCTCTGCGACAGCATCCAGATAATCGATACTTCGATTCCTCTGAAGACTCTGATTCTTCAGAGGCCTCAATTGAAGCATCGGGGATCCTTCCTCAGGAACCCTCTTCTCCAAAAAGGAAAATGTCTCCTCCTGAGGATTTGTCTTTTCAGGACTTCATTAGGGAGGTGGCCAAAGGCCTGTCCATCTCAGTGACCTCTGAAACTGAACCTAGAGCCAAAAAATTAGATTCCTTCAATATCCTAAGGCTCCTAAAGAGGCAGCCACCTTGCCAATACATGAGATTCTTTTTGATCACATGTTGGGCATATGGGAGACTCCTCTTTCCACCTCCCCACATTCCAGAAGGTTGGACACCATGTATCGTGTTCCTCCTTGTCCTGGTTTTCATAAGACTCAGCTTCCTCACCACTCCATTGTGGTAGAGTCTGCTATGAAAAAGATAAAGAGTACAAAAAGGCACTCCTCTGCTCCTCCAGGAAGAGAATGCAGAACCCTAGATGCCTTTGTGCCAATGTAACACCAATTTTTAAAAAGGGTTCCAGGGGTGATCCGGGAAACTACAGACCGGTGAGCCTGACGTCAGTACCGGGAAAAATGGTAGAAACCATCATAAAGAATAAAATTACTCAGCATGTAGATAGTCACGACCTAATGGGAGACAGCCAACATGGCTTTAGACAAGGAAGATCTTGTCTTACTAATCTGTTACGAATGCACGTGAAAAAGTTTTGCTACACATTTTTGCTTCCATAGCAAGCTTCTTTTCAATTTCTCTCTTTGCCTGCCTCATCAATGCCTTGCATCTAACTTGCTAATGCTTATGTTGTTTCCGGTGTTCATCACTTGGCTCCATTTTCCTTTTCCTGAAAGATGCTTTTTAGCAACAGCTGCCTCTCTTGCCATGCCTTTAAACCACACTGGCAGTTTTATGGCCTTCCTTCCATTTTTCTTAAAGCATAGAATACATCTGGGTCTGGGCTTCCAAGATAATGCGTGCCCTCAAGTCAATGCTGACTCTTTCTGTCTGCCCACGGGAGATTGGATCCCTGCGGGGTGTGTGAAAGGCCGCTGCAATCATGGCAAAGACTCCTATCTGTCCGCGGAGATCCCCATGGGCAGATAGTCTTTGCTGCGATCATGGCAGCCTTCCTTTCCTGCCTGTGAGGGATCTGATCTCCCATGGGCAATGTGGTAGGCGACGGCCTATGATCCATGCTAATTGAACTAAGCAGACAGGCCTGAGCAGCTTGACCTGTAACTGAAGCCTGTAGTTAGGCCCAGAGGAATGAAAACCCCCCTGAATGATGACACCATAGAATTGAAACTTAACTCAGTTTAACTGAACATAGCTAAGCAGAAACGAAACTTAGAAAATATAGAAAAACAAGTTTAATTGGTACTGATAAGGTGTGCTATGCTTCTATGGAATTAATTAACTCTGCAGAGAGCAAGGTCACAGTGCCTCTGCTTCCCATATGTTTTAACAAGCTCAGCGACCTTGGAGGAGAGAAGTAACAAGTTGGAGACACTGTCCATTGTAATTGGGACTAGAAGGGGGGCAACCAGGTGCTGGGCCCAGACCAGAGTCCCTATTGGGTAGCCATATCAGTACCGGGACCAATAGATGGGTGAGAGGGGTACTGGGACCAATGAAAAGTTTCTCTATACCTAGAATGGAGAAGAACGCTATAAAAGCTGTTGTTTTGCTAGAACCATTGCTCAGCCATTTTGAAATTGCTTATTGCTTGAGCCATGTGCACATTAAACTGGCTTGGATCCTTGAAAAGACTCCTGGATTTATTTCTTGCATGCTTATCTGCTGCTACATTCTTGGTGCGTTGGCCGAGAAGTGCGAGTGGTGGATAGTGTTCAAGTGAATAAATCCACGTAATTCGCCTTGAGGTTTGGTCCAGTTGGAACCATGCCAATCCGACGCAGGGGAATTTCCCTGGGCCCACCGATCCTCTTGTATCGGAGGGAGTTCTGCCTGGCCTCGGCAGGCACTGAGTCCAGCTGGCCAACACTTCCGACCCGGGGGAGTCCAGGATCCAACTCAGAAGCTTGGGAACCAGATCTGGTAAGTATAGTTTTGAAAACCTGTCTAGACAGATGAGTTAGAACTGCAGTTTGCAAACTTTGGTAAGACTTAAGTCTTTGTTTGAAAATCCTTGCATGAGTATTCGCTAGGTACAGTTGTTATAGAGAATCATGATTCAGCCTGGTCAGAGCAGACAGGACTGGGTTTTTGGTATGTCTAGACAGAAATAGAAAGAGCAGTACTGCCAGTGGAACTTGGAATTTGTAATCTCGAGATATTGGGAATTGGTAAGAGAGCTCTCAAGGAAGGGCCGAGTAACCCCGCATGGGAATTCGCCGGGTGAAACCCTCATCCTTTTTGTAATTGGGAAAAAGACTAGTCAGAATAGATAGAAAGGAATGCATTCTGAGATACGTTGCTAGCATGATTGTGTGAATGAAGTGTGAATGAGAGGTCTGGCAGCACGGACCAAGCGAGAGTGGACTCTGGACTAGCGCAGTTCCTAGTCGGGTGACTGTGTCTAGGTCGCGAAACGGATGAAGCGTTTGGTGTATTGTCCGTCCTGTGTATTTGATTTTTGCTATCTGTTGAAACTGCGAGTTTCCCTTTTGTTATATGTGAGATTATTCTGTTGAGTAATTTGTGACAGTTCACTGATTAAGAAATTGTATTAATAGAGCAGAATGAAGACCCAAAACACCTACAGTCATTTTTAGAAATCAAAAAGCTGGTCTGACCCAGTTAGTTTTTCTACTGCAGTGTGAAAAACTGACAGGGGGCGTGTCTGAAGGAAAGAATGTCTAGTGTCGTCTTTCTAATCTTGTGCAGGCTTAAACCTCAATGCTGGTAGTTTGTGCTTATTTCAGGCAAATTGTACCTGTTTTATTTAATATGTTTTTGTTCCTTCTGCTGTGGTTATGTAATATATATCATTTATTTATCATTTAATAAGAATGTTTAGTCAGGATTGTGGGTCCCGATAGTTTTTGGGTTTAGCCTGAAAAGGATTAAGTTTGTATTAATCCCTTATGGGTTGCGGACCAAGTGAGAGGAATTTCTGTCGGCTGTATGTTCAAATTTTCAGTAAGCACTGAAACAGTTTAAATAGGAAATGATAAAGAACTGTTTTTGTTTTTCCTTTGATCTACAAAGTAATTAGATCACGACTTAACATTGATTTAAATTGTTTTTTTCTGGCATCTCTGTCCATGTGAATGAGAAGTCTCTTTTTATGAGCACAGTTCAATTGTTTCCCCGCGAGCAGAGGGGTGTGGCTTCCACATAGCCTGCAGAGAAAAAAAAAAAAGGTTCTGGAGAGACAGCTGGAGACTGCAGGAGATTTCTCCTAGGAATGAAAAGGGACTCCCGATTTGAAAAGTCTCTTCATTTAATCGAAGCGTGATGAATTTATAATTAGTTTTTTTCTCTGGTTTCACTAGCTCTGTTTAACCAAAAGTTTTAAAAACAAAGTTTATCTTTTTATGAATGAGTATAAGTCATTTGAATGCATGCTTCCCCTCTGTGCTGGTTACTAATGAACAAATTAATTTGTTTTTCTGTATTTAAAAAAAAGAAAAGGAAAGGTGTACTGTATTTTATGAAAAATATCCGGAATGTCTTTTAAATATTTGCTTCCTGAACTAAAAAATAATTTCTTTTGCAGAGACATGCTGACAGATAGCTATAGTTCTCTCTATAAGAAGCATAATGGATGTATGTGCTCAATCTAAGTGTTTCCTGCCTGCCCTATGTTTACAGAAATAATAAGTGTCTTTTCAAGTATGATCAAGAATTTCAGTAAGGGATTTACTGAAGATTATGAAATGTCTCTGTCCCAATCAGGATTTTGCCCCAGAATTTCTAGATATCCTGTCTCGTCTCTCTCTCTCTCTGTAAGTAGTTCAGTTCAGAGTGCTTAAGGGGGGGATGGAGCCCAGTCCACCGATGATGTCAACCCCGCCCCCCCCCCCCGTGGGCGTGAACTAATGTGCCCACAGCAGAGAAGTGGATCCTTAAAAAAAAAAAAAATCAACCTCCTGGATAGAGCATTGCTAGGAGAAACAGAATCCAGGAGAGGGGGGGGGACTACAGATTCCCAAGTAGTTTGCTAGCCACCTCTGCAACAGGGGAATGTCCACCCCCTCCGGACTAGAAGTGAAAGTCAGCTGACCAGACTTGTTTAGAACTGAAAAAAAAACTGCATTATACACTGAGAAGTTTTAGGACTTGATTGAACTAATGAACGGAAAATTGCAAAGAACTGGATGAATTTGCGGGCATAATGGTTAAATGAAAGTTAATCAGAGGGTGTGTGAATTGTGAAAATAAATGTAACAGAGAAAGTGAATGATATTTTAGTTGAATGATGTGAGGAGGTTATCTTAATCGAAGGAACAGAGGAAGTGAAAAACTGGGTGTGAGTACGCCCATTATAGAAAAAGAAGGACATTAGAGAAGTGAATGCCCGTATCTTGACTCCACCACAGGAGGGAGTACTTGATTGTAGAATCATAGACAGAATAAAACCAAGCACAGTGTTTCAGCACGAGAGTGAAGCAGCTATAGCGTGAGTGGCAGCCGAAGAGGGCTACAGCATGGATGAAGACTAGGCCAGACCGGACTCTCCAGTTTCCCTGGGTCCCCAGGAGTCAGTCTGCAAAATAGGGGACCAATATATGGACTTTTATGGGGGATACAGGAGCAGAATACTAGAGCCAGTAGCCCCTGTGTTTTTCTCGCAAAGCCTTTTCTGCAGAACCACATGTGTGAACTAGAAAAAAAAAATAATAATAATAATGTACCAGTTCCTGTATATGCCTGAATGCCCTATTCCATTTTTGGGCCGAGACCTGCTTGCAAAGCTTCAAGCACAGATATCCTTTGTTGAAGGGGAAAAAAATGAAACTCAAAATCTGCTGGCCTGATGGTGTTAACTGTCCCCAAGAAGAAGAATGGCGGTTCTATTCACCTGCATCCAAAGCAACAAGCTGTACACTTACCAACCTCATAGCCCCACCTGGAGGATGGGCAGAAGATAATCTACCTGGCCTAGCGAAGAACATAGCCCCTGCTATTGTCACCCTCAAGCCAGTCAAGAAGCCTGGGACAGGTGATTACCGCCCAGTGCAGGATCTAAGAAAGAATGAATGATGCAGCTGAAACTATACAACCAGTGGTACCAAAATCCTTATATTCTCTTGGAACTGATCTCTGCTGAAGCTATACATTTCATCATTCTGGACTTAAAAAGATGCCTTTTTCTGTATACGCTTAGCCCAAGACCCCACTACAAGGAGGCGGGGCCAACTCATCTGGACAAGATTACCTCAAGAATTCAAGAACTCGCCTCACTCAGCAAAAGATTTGACAAGTTATCCAGAAACTCCAGAAAAAAAAAAAAAAGAAAAAAATTCTACTTCAATATGTGGACAACTTGCTCATAACCACCAACTCAGAAAGTGAATGTCCACCAGCCACCAGCGAACTCTTGCACCTTTTTAATGAGGCTGGATACAAAGTCTCAAGAGCCAAAGCATAATTATGTCAAACAAGTTAAATACCTAGGATTCCAGTTGTCCAGCGGAATTCGACGCCTGGAACCCTTACCAGAACGCAAAGCAGCTGTATGCAGTATTCCTACTCCAACCACCAGGAGGCAAGTGAGAGCCTTTTTGGGTGCCACAGGGTACTGTTGTATATGGATCCCCAATTTTGCGCTGCTAGCAAAACCATTGTATCACATTGTATCAAGCTACCAAAGGAATGAAAAAGTCTCCATTGGAATGGGGACTTGAATAGGAATGCAGTCTTTTGATCTTTGAAAAAAACACTCTGATGTTGTCACCAATTCTGGGTCTACCAGATGTCCAGAAAACCTTACAGTCTCTATGTTCATGAGTCGCAAGGAAATGTTCTGGGAGTGTTGACTCAATCTCTTGGACCTTATTTGAGAAGCTGTTACAGCTACAGCCTTCCTAGTAAGCAAAACTAAAAGAAAAATCCCTTCACAAAGGAAATTACTAGCTAACAAATCTATGAATGTTGAAATATTAGAGTATGTTGTGTGAAAACCCCAGATACAACTGAAGGGTCAGTCAAGCTTTCAATCCTGCTATGTTGTTATCAGTTGGTCTTGATCCCCTGATCATGACTGTTTAGAAATTATGGACACTGTATTCTCAAGCCACCTGGATTTGACTGATGTCCCTCTGGAGAACCCTGAACAGACTTTCTTTGTGGCTGAAGGCAGTTTCATCATCAATGGACATTGTTGTGCTAGATATGCAGTGATGACCCCTGATTTGGTAGTTGAGTCCTCAGCCCTGGCCCCAGAAACTTCACCACAGAAAGCTGAACTGATAGTCCTCACTAGAGATTATGTATGGGCAACCCCTGCCTATTGTATAGGAAATAAAAGGAGATATGAGACAGATAGGATCTGAAATTATTAGACATGAACTATTGGTTTTAAGTTCTGTTTTGCAGAAGTCTTCATACCTGAGTACAAAATCGATTACTCATCAATTTGCCTGCACCCCTGCATCCTTTCAAGCCTGGAGTCTCGGTGTGGATCAAAGAGTGGAGAAAGATACTGTTAGCCCTGCATTGGAGGGGACCCTATGTCGTCATCCTGTCAACAACTCCAACTGCAGTAAAAGTCGCAGAATTTGAACCTTGGACCCATCATAATCAAGTGAAGCCAGCAGCTGCTCTTGAACCTGATCACTGGACTACTGTACAGCATCCTGAGACTCCATTGCACCTCACCCTACGACAACAACCACGGACCTAAGACTTATTGGTCCCTCAGAAACTGCACTATTTCAAGACTGTTTGTTTATCTGAAGGTAAGCCTCGCATCTGAAAAAACCTGCAATCATCAGAAAGAGACTGTGTTGTGTTAAGAAATTGAATCTTCTAAGAGACTGTGTTTAAATACTCTGAAAAGACTGTTTTGATCTCCTAAAGAGTGAACTGCTCTAAGGAAGCAATAATAGCCTAAGAGACTATGCTATGATATTTTAAGATATTGAGACATCCCAGAGGACAGTGATACTTTGGAATCTACAGCCCTACTCCTGCCAAAAAGCTGGTAGGTCTACGTACGGCAGAAGCTTGAGGATCTACAATCAACCCTACATCTGTTATCTGTTGTGGAAGTCGACAGTTCCACCAATTTTCCAGAGACTATGCCCATTATGAATTATTATTATTGCTTTATTTTGGCAGCAGCCTTGGAGTGCTTTGAAATGACTTTTGCCTTATCTCCCTGGGCAGCCTGTATAAGTACAACATGAACTGGACCGAAGGTCACTCAGACCTTGTTTTATCATTCTCCCTATACTTGCATTGGTATACTCTCCAATCCAAAAGTTGTTCTAGATCTTGACTTTCTACAAGGCTATGCAAGCCACCGTTGCAATTCCTCATACCACCACCAGAACTTGTTTCTTGAACTTGCTGGAGCAATAGCATCTAGTCTCCACACTTCTGACTGTTTCTATTGTGGAGGAACTAAGATGGGAGATCAGTGGCCCTGGGAGACGCATGAACTGAACTATTCTATCCTATACAATCAGACTGATTTACATAATACTACTAGTGAGTGGGTATTGGCCCACCCCATTGTTGACAGTTTGTGTTTTGTTCGGACTGGACCACAATCTACTACGAAGGATGGACAGCTGGTCTGTCTAAATCAGAAGCTTTACGACAGCACAACAAAGATGCAACCGAACCTTCTAATCCTTTAGTTCTTTTTCCCACTCTTGCCAAACTATGGACTTTGACTATCTGCTTGTTGCTCCCTTGTTTCTTGCTACTTTGCTTGCGAATGATAACTTCAGTTATTAATAACACTGTAGAGCGTAAGGCAGCTACAAAGATATTAGCTATGTGAACTTACTACCCTATACCACAGAGTGATACCTTTACCTAGTATTATGTGATTTGATTCTCACACCTTATTAACATGCGGGTGAGAATAATCAAAGGGGGGAATGTGGTAGGCGACGGCCTATGATCCATGCTAATTGAACTAAGCAGACAGGCCTGAGCAGCTTGACCTGTAACTGAAGCCTGTAGTTAGGCCCAGAGGAATGAAAACCCCCCTGAATGATGACACCATAGAATTGAAACTTAACTCAGTTTAACTGAACATAGCTAAGCAGAAACGAAACTTAGAAAATATAGAAAAACAAGTTTAATTGGTACTGATAAGGTGTGCTATGCTTCTATGGAATTAATTAACTCTGCAGAGAGCAAGGTCACAGTGCCTCTGCTTCCCATATGTTTTAACAAGCTCAGCGACCTTGGAGGAGAGAAGTAACAAGTTGGAGACACTGACCATTGTAATTGGGACTAGAAGGGGGGCAACCAGGTGCTGGGCCCAGACCAGAGTCCCTATTGGGTAGCCATATCAGTACCGGGACCAATAGATGGGTGAGAGGGGTACTGGGACCAATGAAAAGTTTCTCTATACCTAGAATGGAGAAGAACGCTATAAAAGCTGTTGTTTTGCTAGAAACCATTGCTCAGCCATTTTGAAATTGCTTATTGCTTGAGCCATGTGCACATTAAACTGGATTGGATCCTTGAAAAGACTCCTGGATTTATTTATTGCATGCTTATCTGCTGCTACAATCTCCCATGGGCAGAAAGAAGGAATCCATCATAATTGCATACATTCCCTTCTACCCATGAGAGAAGGGATCCGAGTGGACAGAACAAGAAGGATAGGCTGCAGGGATTAGGGGCAGAGCTAAGGCACAACTGGGGTGGAGTCAAGGCAGACCTTGGCCCCTCAATCCGAGAGGCATTCTGTAGCCCCTGGCTTACCATAGAGGAAAAACTAAATACTAAAAATTTTTCCAAGTACATCTGAAGGAAAAGCCCATGAGGGAGTCCACTAAATGACCACAGGGGAAAGGGAGCTCTCGGAGAGCATAAGTCAATAGCAGAAAAACTAATGACTTCTGTGCTTCAGTTTTACTGAGGAGGATGTTGGGCCATAACCACACTGGAAACCTTATCTGATGGTGATGATTTAGATAAATGAAAGCTATACACTGAAGTCTAAATGATGTAACAGAGCAAACCAACAAACTCAAGAATAACAGAGCATCACAATCAGATGGAATTCATCCCAGAGTTATGAAAGAGCTCACACTTTTATAGATATGACTACCACCCATGTAACAGATAGTTAGATACCCTAGTGCTGTCCTTTCATTATTAAATGCTATCCCAGCTGCTTTTCAACCTATAAACTCAAGAATATTACATTTTCAAACATTTTTACTCTTCCCTTTTTTATTTGTTTTACTGTATAATGTCTGATAAGGCATAAAGCCAAAACATGGCCATTTCAGATATGTTTTACTACTGTGTTGTATTTTATTAAAAGGATATTTTTATTATTGCATTTTGTTATTTTGCTTATTTACATTTATTTGGTTTTATTTATTTATTAAATTGTTTTTCTATACACATCTACACCTTCTGCATCTTTATTTACTACTGTAGAGGGATGGAGGGATGGAGGAGTAGCCTAGTGGTTGGGTCAAGGTACTTCAGGCCGGAAGGTCGGGGGTTCAAATCCCACTAGAGGACAGCAACCTTGGGCCGGAAGGACTGGGGCTTCTAGTCCCACAGGTGCTCCTTGTGGTCTTGGGCAAGCCACTTAACCCTCCATTGCCCATGTTCCCTGTAAAATAGTTCTCTGTGTGCTGTGCTTTCCTGTCTAATCAATGTGTTTATACCTCAAAAAAAATTTCCTGTCATGATTTGACAATTTCCAATCTGTAATCAAAAACCGCTGCTGATCGCTGGAAGTAGCGGTATACAAATGTATACTAAATAAATAAATAAATAAATTTTCTTTTTAAAATTAGGATTTTATTATACAGTATTACATGCTGAATACATATAAAGAGAAAAGCATATTTCTGAAAGCGTAGTTACTCACCTGTAACAGGTGATCTCCGGGAACAGCAGGAATTGAGTCTTCCCATATGAGTATTGTCGGCACCGATGGAGCCTGTGCGAGAACGCTCCCCAGCATCCTATAGGAAAGCTTTTGGGAGCATCCCACTGCACCTGCGCTGCTGCCTTTCCGCCTTTCCAACTCTCCCTCTTCAGTTGGGTTTGTAGCTGAGACAAAAGGAGAGAAGGAAAGAGAGAGAGAGAGATAAAGATACAACTCCTAGGGGAGGTGGGTGGGTTGTGAAGACTCAATTCCTGCTGTTCCCGGAGATCACCTGTTACAGGTGAGTAACTATGCTATCTCCAGGAACAAGCAGGAATGTAGTCTTCACATATGAGGACTCCCAAGCTTAGAGATGCCAAGGAGATGACCCCATGGAGCAGCTAAACCCAGGCTGAAGTGGGTCATGCTTCCTCTCCAAGGATCCCTGGTATTGAAACCTTGGACAGGGAGTAGGAGTTGTTCTAAGACCGAAAGAGATGCTGGAGAACAGCCTGGCCAAAATGAGGCATCCCGACGGGAGTCCTGGTCTAAGCAGTAAAGGGCTGCAAAGGTGTGGACCGAGGATCAAGTGGCTGCTTTGTAATTGTCATCGATGGACACCAACCGAAGGTTGGCCATAGAGGCAGCCATTGCTCTAACATTGTGAGCTGTGACATGACCTTCGAGAGAAAGTCCTTTACTCTCATAGGTAAAGGATATGCAGTCTGCAATCCACTAGGAGAGTGTTTTCTTGGAGACTGGTAACCCCAGATGGCTGGAATCAAAGGCAAGAAAAAGCTGTGAAGCCTTTCTATGCTGCCTAGTTCTCTGAAGGTAACAGGCTAAAGCTCTTTTACAATCTAGAGTGTGAAGATTCCTTTCTGCACTAGAGGCATGGGGCCTAGGGAAGACGACAGGAAGATAAACCTGGTTTAAATGAAAAGGCGAAACCACCTTTAGCATAAAGTGAGGATGAGTCCTAAGGACTACTTTATCATGGTGGAACCTTGTGTAAGAGGATCAGCCACTAAAACTTGTAGCTCAGTGATGCAGAAGTGAAGGCAATTAGGAAGATTACCTTCCAGGAAAGAAGCTTCAGGGATGTAGTGGCTAAGGGCTCGAAGGGTGGCTTTATGAGCTGTCCAAGGACAAGATTTAAGTCCCATGCCACAGTTGGTGGCTTAATGGGAGGCTTAGTTAAGAGTAGACCTCTCATAAACTGCGCTACATGCAGTTGAGAGGAGACAGGTTGTCCATCAAAGGACTTATGGAAAGCCGCAATGGCACTAAGGTGGACTCTTACTGAATTAGTCTTAAGTCCAGAAGATGAAAGGTGGAGGAGATACTACAGTAACGCCTCTATGGGAACTGAAAAAGGATTAAGTTCCTTCTTTGAACACCAGATAGAGAACCTTTTCCACTTAAAGGCATAGGCACGCCTTGTGGAAGGTTTCCTTGAGGCTAAAAGGATATCTTTAACCTGTTTAGAGAGGTTGATATCCTGGAATTCGAAGCACTCAGCAACCATGCCATCAGGTGTAAAGACTGAGGATTTGGGTGCAAAAGCGTCCCATTTTCCTGGGATAGAAGATCTGGAGCACATCCCAACTCCAGAGGTCTGGCTTGAGAGAGACGGAGAAGCAGTGGATACCACGTCTGTCGTGGCCAGCGTGGAGCTATGAGGATCATATGGCCCCTGTCCCTCTGAGGTTTGAACAGAGTCTTGGGAATGAGGGGAATGGGTGGGTAGGCATACAGGAAGTCCTGACCCCAGTGGAGGTGGAAAACATCCATTGCCTGACTGTTCCGAGCAGGAATTCTGGAACAGAATCGGGGAAGTTTGGCATTCAGAGGGCTTGCAAATAGGTCTATATCTCGGGTTCCCCAGATTCGAAAGATTTGAGCAATCTGTTCTGAATTAAGAGACCATTCGTGTGGCAGCAGCACTCGACTGAGTTTGTCTGCCAGAAGGTTCTGCGTGCCTGGGAGATACACCACTAGTAGGTGAATCTGAAGGCCTCTTGCGAAGGACCAGAGGTGTAGATCTTATTTGCACAATGCTTGAGAGCCTGTTCCACCCTGCTTATTCATATAGAACATGGCTACCTGATTGTCTGTCTGGACAAGAATTGTCTTGTAGCGCAGATGGTCCTGAAATACTCGAAGAGCGTAGAAAATGGCTCTGAGTTCTATTAGATTTATGTGAAGACAAGTCTCCTGCTGGGTCCAAAGACCTTGAGTGGAGAGATTGTCCGTATGAGCTCCCCAACCTGACTTGGACGCATCGGTCGTCAAGACAGCTTGGTGCAGTGGCTGCTGAAAAGGTGACCTTATGAGAAGGTTTTTCTAGTGTTTGCCACCACTGAAGGGACAAAATGAGGCGTGCAGAGTTTCTGATTTTGTTCCTCAGGCAACCTGATGCCTGTGTCCACTGAGAGGCTAAGGTCCACTGGGCTGCTCGCATGTGTAGGCGAGCACAGAGGACCACATGTCCAGTGGACACCATATGCCCCACCAACTGAAGCATTTCTCGAATAGTCAGGAAAGTTTTTATAGCTGTTTGAGAAGCCAGTTGAACTATTTGAGCGCAGCGGAGTTGTGGCAGGAAAGCCTTTGACTGCCGTGTGTCTAGAAGAGCCCCTATGAACTCTAGGGACTGAGAAGGGGTGAGATGGGATATTTTGCGAGATGTATGACCAATCCCAAATATTGCAGGATTTGCATCGTGCAGGAAGGAGCACAGCTGGCTTCTGGAGCTGTTGGTGCTCAGATCAGCCAGTCGTCTAAGTAGGGGAAGACGAATATCCCTAGAGTCCTTAGAAATGCTGCTACTACTGCCATGCATTTTCTGAAGACTCTTGGGGCGGAAGCCAGGCCAAAGGGTAGAACTCTGTACTGGTAATGTCTTCCCTGAAAGAGGAATCAAAGAAACCTCTTGTGTTCTGCATGAAGAAGGATATGTGTATAGGCATCTTTTAGGTCTAGAGAACATAGCCAATCCTGACTCTGAATGTAAGGGAGAAGTGTCCCGAGAGAGATCATTTTGAATTTTTCTCAGAAGAGATACTTGTTTAACTCCCCGAGGTCCAGTATGAGCCTGTACCCTCCTGTTTTCTTTGGAATGAGTAAGTAGGGGGAGTAAAAGCCCAGATCTTGTTGAGAAAGAGGTACCTCCTCTATCTGTGGAAGTGGAGTTTGTACCCCTCTGTCAATATGGAGAGAATCCAATGCTCTGATGTTATCTGCTGCCATCTCTTGGCAAAGAAACACAGTCTGCCTGGAATGTTGAGAGGCTCTGGTATTTCTAGAGGAAGGATGACTAGGTTCTCTAGGAAGGAGTCAAAGACCTTGCGGAGGCTGTGTCTGCTCAGCTGGTAGTGCTCTGGGGACTTGAGCCTTTCTTTGTTGTTTCGGCTGCTGCTGACCCTTCTGGGGAACATGGATTGGACAGTAGCCAGTTTGGGTGCAGGAAGAATATAATTTCTTTTTCTTGTTGAAAAAGGGTTTGTTAACTGTCTTTTTCTTAGCTGGGTTGGCAGTGGTCCTGGATAGTCTAAGGTAGTGTTCTCAGACTCAAGCTGAGAAGCTTCATTCTGCCAGCCCTTGCCAAAGAAGTTTTCTTCTGTGCAAGGCATATCCCCAGCTTATCCTGCATCCACTGTTCTAAATCAGATGCTTGTAACCAAGCAATCCGACGTGCACCGATAGAAATAGCAGAGGTCCTGCTAATGCATTTGAAACAATCAAAGGTGTCCTGTTCGTGAACTTAGAAACATTTTGGGCATGCTTAACAAGAGTAAGGTAATCAGTCCTCTTGTCATCGGGGAGAAGAGGAGCCATGAGTTCCAAATCTTTAGTAACCTCTCGAAGAAACATACCCATGTAGAGTATGTAAGAACTTATTCTGGCCTACAGCATGGAGGCCTGAAAACATCGACGACCAAAGGCATCGAGAGTCCTCGCCTCACGGCCTGGAGGGCTAGAGGAATGTGTCTTGGCACTTTTGATCCGGCGCATCGCCGATTCCACAACCATGGAATGGTGTGGTAACTGCGTTTTTTGGAACCCGGGACACTTGGTACCCTGTTCATTGTATCGAGTCTTCGAGAATGTGGAAACACCATTAAGGGTGTTTTCCACATTCTAAGCATGAGATCATGCAAAATCCGGTGTATGGGAAGGGTTACGGCTTCTTTAGGGGCTGCCGGATACTGAAGAATTTCAAGTTCTTCAGCTCTCAGTTCCTTCTCGGAGGTCACGGTGATCGTGAGCCCCAAGCCACATCACGTATAAAGTCTTGAAAAGACATGTTCTCCGGAGGAGACATCCGACGTTGTGGCAAAGGAGAGGGGATCCTCCGGAAAGCGTAGTTACTCACCTGTAACTGGTGATCTCCAGGAACAGCAGGAATTTAGTTCTCACATATGGGTATCGTCGGTACCGACGGAGCCTGAGCGGGAATGCTCCCCAGCTTCCAATAGGAACGCTTTTGGGAGCATCCCTCAGCACATGCGCGCTGCCTTCCCGCCTTTCCAACTGTCCCTCTTCAGTTAAGTTTGTAGTTGAGTGAAAGGATAGAGGGAGAGAGAAAAGAGACAAAGAGAGAGAGAGAGAGAGAGACAACTCCTAGGGGAGGTGGGTGGGTTGTGAGGACTAAATTCTTGCTGTTCCCGGAGCTCACCTGTTACAGGTGAGTAACTACTCTATCTCCAGGAACAAGCAGGAATGTAGTCCTCACATATGGGGACTCCCTAGCTGAAGATCCCAGGGAGATATCCCCAGGAAGGTGCCACCGTCGAAGGTGAGAATCCTTCCTCCCATGGATCTCTGGCATTCCACCAGGGTTGGTGGGTAGGAGTTGGTTTAAGTTTGAAAGAGATTTTGAAGAACAGCTTCGCCAAAGAAGGCATTCCAACGGGAAGCTTTATCTAGGCCAGCGATGGCGAACCTATGGCACGCGTGCCAGCTGTGGCACGCGAAGGCCTTGCAGCTGGCACGCGGGAAGGTCCGCCATCGAAAAAAAAAACAACAACCCTGTCTGCTGCCGTTGTCGGGGCCGCCGCGGCAGAATCGAGCGTGCCGCGGGGCCCCCCTGTACCCACCGGCAGAGCCTGTCCTCCCCGTAGCAGCTCTCTCTTTGGAGCTGCAGTCAGACTCGCCGGCTTGCAGAGCGCGAAGGGAAGAGTTTCCCTTTCGCGACTCTGTTAAGCCCGCGGGGGCTGATGGGAACTTCCCATCACCCCCGCGGGCTTAACAGAGCAGCGAGGGAACTCTTCCCTCGCGCTCTGCAAGCCGGCGCGTCTGACTGCAGCTCCAAAGAGAGAGCTGCTACGGGAGGACAGGCTCTGCCGGTGGGTACAGGGGGGCCCCGCGGCACGCTCGATTCTGCCGCGGCGGCCCCGACAGCGGCAGCAAACAGGTTTTCTTTTTTTTTTTTTAATTTTCCCTGGGCTGGGCTGGCTGGGCTGGGCTGGGGGTGGGGGGTGGGGGTTAGGAGTGGTGCTGGGCTGGGCTGGGGGGTTAGGAGTGGTGATGGGCTGGGCTGGGCTGGGGGGGGGTTAGGAGTGGTGATGGGCTGGGCTGGCTGGGGGGGGGGGTTAGGAGTGGTGATGGGCTGGGCTGGGCTGGGCTGGGGGGGGGGTTAGGAGTGGTGATGGGCTGGCTGGGCTGGGGGGGGGTTAGGAGTGGTGATTGGCTGGGCTGGGCTGGGGGGTGTTAGGAGTAGTGATGGGCTGGGCTGGGGGGTGTTAGGAGTAGTGATGGGCTGGGGTGGGGGGGTTAGGAGTGGTGATGGGCACTGGGCTGGGGGGTTAGGAGTGGTGATGGACACTGGGCTGGCTGGGGGGGGTTAGGGGTGGTGATGGGCACTGGGCTGGCTGGGGGGTTAGGAGTGGTGATGGGCGCTGGGCGGGGGGGGTAGGAGTGGTGATGGGCACTGGGGGGGGTTAGGAGTGGTGATAGGCGCTGGGGGGCCTTAAACTAAAAATTGAGTGATGGGGGATTAGGACTGGGAGTGGGCTGATGGGGAGGTTAGGACTGGAAATGGGCTGGTGGGATTAGGACTGGGAGTGAGCTATGGGGGGCTAGGACTGGTATTGGTTTGGGGGGTTGCTAGGACTGGAAATGGGCTGAGTGGAAGGGGGCTTGAACTGCAAATAGCTGTTGGGGATGGGGCTAGGAATTGAAAAGGGCTGAGGGGAAGTGGGGGGCTTGAACTGCAAATAGCTGATGGGGACGGGGCTTGGAATGGAAATGGGCTGAGGGGAAGTGGGGGGCTTGAAGAAGGGAATGGATGCTGGGTGAGACTGGAACTAGAAGGGAGCTGATGTTGGGGGAGGATTAGAATGGGATGGGGCTGGGAGAGTAAAATGGAGAGGGGAAAAATATTTTGTGTAGGAGGGATGAAAATCTACAATTGGCCAGGTATTGGGAGAGTAATTGGGGATTGAGGATGGAGGGGTAAAATTTGTGTGGATGAAATAGAAATCAGGAAAGAGCCAAAGGAGAAAGATTAGACTGTTACAGCAGATGTAGAGAGAGCGAGACGCCAAAAAAAACTAGAAGAGAGAAGAAAGGCCAACTGGACAGCAGACGATGGAGAGTTAGCAGAAAACATGAAGAAACCAGAAGAAAATGGCTGGACCAATTGCAACTGAAAAAAATGCACAAAGGTAGAACGATATCTCTTTATTTTGAATTTATTAACTGGAATATGTCAGCTCTGGGAAATGTGCATCATTAACATCTGCGCTTTGTTTGGTACAAGAGGAAATTCCTATTTGACGTTGCCACTTGTTCTCTTTCCCCAGTATTCACTGAAATGTATTGGTTTAATATTTGCAGTGTTGCCTTTTGATAGGTAGGGTATGGTGCTTTGTGAGTCCTGGTAATGCTGTCAGGATACGGCGGGTTTGCTATGGTTCTAAATGGGCAGCGTTTGTAGTAGTTCCTAATGTGGCCTGGCGGTTGGCACTGGTTTATTTTAATTTAGTAATCTTTTAGTCTTTCTTTATCCATACACTCATTAAGAGACATGTTTACTAAAAGTTAGTGTATGGTAACATTATGCAAATATTTATGCAAATAAGACCACTTATGCAAATGACGTGCTGGCACTTTGAGGAAATTCTTTGGTTTTGTGCGGCAGTTTGGGCACTCGGGCTCAAAAAGGTTAGCCATCACTGATCTAGGCAGTAGTGGACTGTGAAGGTGTGTACCGATGCCCAGGTGGCTGCTCGACAAATGTCATCGATAGACACAGAGTGGAGATTAGCCATGGAAGCTGCCATGGCTCTCATATTGTGAGCTGTGACATGGTCCTGAAGAGGAAGACCCTTACTCTCATAAGTAAAGGATATGCATTGGGCAATCCATTTAGATAAAGTTCTTTTGGAGATTGGAAGTCCCAAATGACTAGGGTCAAAAGCTACAAAAAGTTGCGAGGACTTTCTATGTTGCTGTGTTCTTTGAATGTAAAAGGCTAAGGCTCTCTTACAATCCAAAGTATGAAGGTTTCTTTCTGCATTAGAGGCATGAGGCCTCAGAAAAAATACAGGAAGATAAAATGATTGGTTTAGATGAAAAGGCGAAACCACCTTTGGCATAAAGTGTGGGTGAGTTCGAAGAACATCCTTATCATGATGAAGTCTAGTATAAGGAGGATCAGCCACTAAAGCTTGCAACTCACTAATGCGACGGGCAGAGTGATTGCAATTAGGAAAAATGACCTTCCAGGTCAAAAACCTAAGGGCTGTAGTGGCCAAAGGTTCAAAAGGCGGCCTCATGAGTTGCCCGAGAACTAGATTTAGATCCTATGTTACCGGTGGTGGCTTGATGGGACGTTTAGTTAATAAAAGGCCTCTCATAAATCTTGATAGGAGTGGATGAGAGGAAATTGGTTGTCCATTTAGAGGCTTATAAGAAGCTGCAATTGCACTAAGATGGACTCTTACCAAATTGGTCTTTAAGCCAGAATTCGATAAGTGAAGGAGATACTCTAGTATCGATTCTAAGGGTATGACCAGGGGGTTTAATCCCTTCTTGGAGCACCATATAGTAAAACGTTTCCACTTGAAGGCATAAGATCTTCTTGTGGAAAGTTTCCTAGAAGCCTGAAGGATATCCTTTACCTGTTGGGACAGGTTGAAATCCTGGAGGCCTAAGACTTCAGCAACCAGCCCGTGAGATGCAGGGACTGTGGATTCGGGTGCCACAGCATCCCGTTCTCTTGGGAAAGGAGATCTGGAGCATGCCCTAACTCCAGAGGTGGCGCTTGAGAGAGATGCAGAAGCAGGGAATACCACGTTTGGCGTGGCCATCGTGGTGCTATGAGAACCATGCGACCCCTGTCTCTCTGAAGTTTGAAGAGTGTCTTGGGGATGAGGGGAATGGGTGGGAAGGCATAAAGGAAGTCCTGACCCCAGTGAAGGAGGAAGGCATCCCTTGCCTGACAGTTGTGCGCCGGAATCCTGGAACAGAACCGGGGAAGTTTGGCATTCAGTGGACTTGCAAAGAGGTCTATGTCTGGAGTGCCCCAGAGATGAAATATCTTTGCCACCTGGTCTAGGTGGAGTGACCACTCGTGAGGCAGCAGTACTCGACTGAGTTTGTCTGCCCAAAGGTTTTGAATGCCTGGAAGATATACCACTAGAAGGTGAATTTGATGCTCTCTGGCAAGGGCCCATAGTCGTAAAGCTTCGTTGCATAACGACAGAGAGCCTGTCCCGCCCTGCTTGTTCACATAGAACATGGCTACCTGATTGTCCGTCTGGACTAGGACTGTCTTTGTAGCTGAGCTGGGCGTGGAACACTCGAAGAGCTAAATAGATTGCTCTTAACTCCAGGAGGTTTATGTGTAAACTAACCTCCTGTGGAGTCCAGGTGCCCTGGGTAGAGAGATGATTCAGGTGTGCTCCCCAACCCACCTGTGATGCATCTGTTGTTAGGGTGGCCTGAAAGAGAGGTTGATGGAAAGGAGACCCTACTGTCAGATTTTCTAATGATTGCCACCATTGGAGGGACAAAATTAGTCGTTGAGAGACTGTTATTTTGTCCGACAAATGACCCATGGCCTGTGTCCACTGTGTGGAGAGGGTCCACTGAGCTGCTCGCATGTGGAGGCGAGCATATGGGACTACATGAACTGTGGATGTCATGTGTCCCAGTAACTGCAGTAGCTCCCAAGAAGTGAGGGAGGATTTGCCTGCTGCTTGGGAAGCTAACTGCATTATGCGAAGACACCGGGCTTGTGGAAGGAAAGCCCTTACCTGTCTGGTATCCAGACAGGCTCCTATGAATGCTAGGCATTGGGAAGGAACTAGTTGAGATTTCGGGAAGTTGATTACCAATCCCAAGTATTGGAGGATTCACATTGTACGAGAAAGTGCAGTGCTGGCCTCTGTCACTGTGGAGGCTCGGATGAGCCAGTCGTCTAAGTAGGGGAAGACAAAGATCCCCAGGGTTCGTAGAAATGCAGCTACTACTGCCATGCATTTCGTGAATACCCTTGGTGCTGAAGCCAGACCAAAAGGAAGAACCCTGTACTGGAGATGTCTTCCTCTGAAAAGGAAACGTAAAAATTTCCTGTGATTTGGATGGATAAGAATGTGAGTGTATGCATCCTTTAAGTCCAGACAGCAAAGCCAGCCCTGGCTTTGAAGGTATGGCAGAAGAGTTCCCAGAGAAATCATCTTGAATTTTCCTCGAAACAGATATTTGTTCAATTCTCTGAGGTCTAGAATGGGTCTGTGTCCCCCTGTTTTCTTTGGGATAAGAAAAAAGGGGGAGTAGAACCCTGCACCCTGTTGAAGAATGGGTACATCCTCTATTGCCCCTTGGGCAAGAGGTGTGGAGACCTCGTCATCTAGCAGATTGTCTGCAGAGGTTTGTGAATTGAACTGCTTTAGAATTGTAGGAGGGGGTAAGCTGTGAAAATGAAGTTTGTACCCTTCCCCTACAATGGACAAAGTCCAATCTTCTGCTGTTATCTGATGCCATCTGTTGACAAAGTGGCATAACCTGCCGGGAATATTGGGGACCCCTCAGAGGCAGGAAGGCAAAGCTCTCTAGGAAGGAGCCAAAGCCCTTGAGGGGGCTGAACCTGGAGAGCTGGTTGGGCTCTCAGGCCTTTTGGTTTCTTTTGTTGTCTAGTTTGTCCCTTTTGCGCAACCTGACCTGGAGCTTGAGTCTGATGGGTATAGGAAGGATAAAACTTCCTCTTTTTGCTAAAAGAGGGTTTTTTATAAAGGCTTTCTTTTGGCTGGAGTGGCTGTAGACTTTGACAATCTATCTAAGGTAGAACTGTCAGCATCTAACTCGTTAGCCTTCTCCTGCCAGTTCTTGCCGAAGAGATTTTCTCCTGTGCAAGGAATGTTGCCTAACTTGTCCTGTACCCAAGTCTCCAAGTCTGATGCCTGTAGCCAGGCAATCCGTTGTGCGCCAATGGCAATAGCAGAAGTTCTGCTGATGCATTCAAAGCAGTCAAAGGCTGCACGACTGACAAACTTGGAGACATCCTGAGCATGCTTAACCAGAGTAAGAAAGTCTTGTCTCTTATCATCTGGGAGAAATGGGTTCATAAGTTCTAAGTCTCCTGTGATTTCTTTGAGGAACATTCCCATATATAAGATATATGAGCTGATCCTAGCTGAAAGCATGGAAGCTTGAAAGGTTCTGCGTCCAAAAACATCCAGAGTCCTGCATTCACGACCTGGAGGATTGGATGCATGTCTTTTAGCACTTTTCATCCTACGCATGGCTGACTCCAGTACCATTGAATGGTGTGGCAGCTGAGTTTTCTGAAATCCAGGACATGGTGGGACTCAATACATAGTATCAAGTCTCCTAGAGTGAAGAGAAGTAGTTAGAGGTGTGTCACACATTCTGAGCATCAAGTTATGCAGAATTTCATGGATAGGTAGAGTAGCTGCCTCCTTAGGAGCTTTGGGATATTGGAGGATTTCCAATTCCTTTGCTCTGGGTTCCTCCTCAGGAGTTACTGTGATAGAAAGATCTTTAGCCATATCACGGATGAAATCCTGAAATGACATGTCCTCTGGAGGTGACATTCTGCTTTGGGAAGAAGAGGGATCTTCTAAGAGAAACCCTCTAGTGCCAGCAGAATTGTCAGAGTCTTTGGAATCGGAGGACTCGAAGTATTCCTGACTCCGATGCTCCTGCAAAGCACGATCCCGGTACCGATCGAAGTCGGTACCAAGGTGACCCGGTACCACTTTATCCACTCCAGCCGGAGGTGGAATAGGAAGAGTTACCATCGGGGCCAGTACTGGCATCGTCAGCACTGGTGTCGGTACCGACATCGGTGTCAAAGTCGACACCGGTGCCCTTGGGACCACCGGTACCGGAGCTGAGAGAAGAGCTGCAATACTGCATTCAATAGCAAGAAATCTCTGGTCTATCGACGCTGCCAATGCCTGGGTGTCGGTACCGGTAAGAACGGCCGGAACCCCTGAGCATGGCACAGGTAGTTCTTGCGAGGTTGAAGCCTCGAGAACATCCTGAAGCCCCATCGATACTTTGGAAGCCGAAGCCTCCCGCCGGGGCTGTTTTACCGGTGTGGTTCCCTCAAGGGCAATGCCGATATCCTCTCGATGCTTAGCAGGAGAGCTACCCTTTGAGGACCGGCTTTTGTGTTTAGTTACCTGAGATCCATGGGAGGAAGAAGAGGCTCTTGACGATGTTGATGCAGTGGATCTGGCATCTGAAGAGAAGAGGGTACCAAGTTTTGCGGCCCGGTTCTGTCTTCCTCTCTTAGTCATCCCCATGCAGGAGAGACATTCAGTTGGAGAATGATCAAGTCCTAAACATTTTAGACACCAATCGTGGGTGTCAGTGATGGAAATGGTACCGCCACACTTTGTACATTTTTTAAAACCACTAGTTGGTTTTTCCATGATTTTGGAGAAATGGGGCCTAATGCCCAAAATGGCGCCTAGCACCAAAACAGGAAAGTTTCTAAAAAGAAACAGTGAAAGTTTAGGGGGGGGGGTTTGTTTTGTTTTTTTTAGGAAAAGAAAAGAAAAGAACCGGCAGTACCAGTAGGTGTCGTGCGGTAGGCAAACGCGACCACAAAAAAGAATTTTAAAGACGGAATTTTCTGCGGTGACAGGGAATAGGTCCTGTTGGCTCCGCGGAAAACGAAGAACTGAAGAGGGACAGTTGGAAAGGCGGGAAGGCAGCACGCATGTGCTGAGGGATGCTCCTAAAAGCATTCCTATTGGACGCTGGGGAGCGTTCCCGCGCAGGCTCTGTCGGTACCGATGATACCCATATGTGAGGACTACATTCCTGCTTGTTCCTGGAGATGAACCGCTCCGGTATTATGGATTCATCAGAATAATCGGAATCGGAAGACTCGAAGTATCGATGGGCTGGTGCTCTCGTACTGCCTGTCGACGGTATCGATCGAAGTCGGCATCGGAATGCCTCGATACCGGACCCTCTATGCCGGACACCGATTCTAGGACCGGCATGGGTGGTAGCATGGAGAACGGCACAACGGTAGATGCAGATACATCCGGTATCGGTACCGATGGCTGCGGGACTGATTGTAGCAGCTTTAGCGGTACAGAGGCTGCTAACAAGGTTGCAAGACTGCATTCAATGGCTAGGATGCGTTGATCCATAGAGCCTGCCAATGTCTGGGTGTCGGTACCGGCGGAGCGGGCTACGACCCCAGAACATGTCACCAAGAGCTCTCCGGAAGTGGACACCTCGGGAATGTCTTGGGACCCTGTTAATGCTCTGGAGGCAAGGACCTCCTGCCGGGGTTGTTTAGACGGTGTATTCTCCTCGAGGGTAATGTCAGAAGCATCTCGATGCTTAGAAGGAGATCTACCCTTTGAGGACCAACCGGTCTTCGAAGAAGACCTGGGTTTGGTTACCTGAGATCCATGGGAGGAAGATGAAGCCCTGGACGATGTCGATGCAACGGATATTGCATCTGAGGCAAAAAGGGTGCCGAGTTTTGCAGCTCTATTCTGCAGGCCCCTCTTAGTCATCTTTCTGCAGAGGAGACACTCCGATGGAGAATGGTCTGGGCCCAGACATTTAAGGCACCAGTCATGGGTGTCTGTAGCAGAAATGGCACCGCCATATTTTGACATTTTTTGAAACCACTAGTTGGTTTCTCCATTTTGAAAGAAAACAGGGCCTAGTGTCCAAAATGGCGCCGAAGCACCAAGAGGGGACAGACCCTCAGAAAAAAGCTTTTTTTTTTTTTTTTTTTTTTTTTTTTAGAAAAAGGAAGAAAAAGACGGCACCGTTGGTACCGGTATAGGCGTCAACAGGAAGGCAGATGCGACCACAAAAAAGAAAATTTTCTGCGGTGACAGGAGTTGCTGCCTATCGGCTCCGCGGAAAACGAAAAACTGAAGAGGGAGAGTTGGAAAGGCGGGAAGGTAGCAGCACAGGCACAGTGGGATGCTCCCAAAAGTTTTCCTATAGGATGCTGGGGAGCGTTCCCACATGGGCTCCGTTGGTGCTGACGATACCCATATGTGAAGACTACATGCCTGCTTGTTCCTGGAGATTTTCACATATAAGAAAGAAAAAACACAAAGAAATCCAATCAGAGAGATGTTAAAGTCCATATCATGGGAAGGAGAGACCCAAGAGAAAATACAAACTAATTCGCAGCAATCCCAACCATCTCCCAAGCCAAAGACAAACAAATCAAATATAGATCCTAAATTGTTAACCCCCGGATTTCTCTAAGAGAAATTTCTCTAAATGTGAAACATCAGAGAAAACAAATCTAATGCCTGCAAAAGATACAATATACTTATAGGGGAAACAAAGATAAAAGGTTGCACCAATAGCTAGAACCTTAGGATGAAACTGCAAAGGCCTCCCTACACGTCTGTGTAGGTTTGTCCACATCTGGAAAAATACTAATAGGCAGGCCACAAAAGAAGAGGGACTTCTTTGCAAAATAAGATTTCAAAATAGAAAATTTCTCTGCATCTGACCCAAAAGTTAAATCTTTTGGGTTAGATTTAACTGTCTGCTCTCAGTTAAATCTAGATTACAGTCAAACCTCGGTTTTCATGATTAATCCATTCGAAAAAGTCTGACTAAAACCGAAATGTATGAAAACTGAAGCAATATTTCCCATAAGAAATAATGTCCAACAAAGAAACGTGGATAGCAACGAAGGACGTGTGAAAATCTTTATTGGTCAAATCAGCCAAAGGCCCAGGCCGTGTTTCGGAATTCCCTTCTTCAGGGGCTAAATGGCTGAATCAACAGACTGTATAAATTAACCAAAAAGGACTAAAACAGTGTATATCTTCAAAATTGTGCTGACTGATATTAGAATCTGTTATTTGTCCTTTCAGGCTCATTAGCTTGATCAGTTTATCTTTTATATTTGGAGGTAAAGTTTTGATGTCTGCAATATATCTCGAAATGTCACTGGACAGCGAACTACAATCCCCACAATGCACGAGGATCGTTATGCCTGCTTTGTTTAACGAGTGACATTTCGAGATATATTGCAGACATCAAAACTTTACCTCCAAATATAAAAGATAAACTGATCAAGCTAATGAGCCTGAAAGGACAAATAACAGATTCTAATATCAGTCAGCACAATTTTGAAGATATACACTGTTTTAGTCCTTTTTGGTTAATTTATACAGTCTGTTGATTCAGCCATTTAGCCCCTGAAGAAGGGAATTCCGAAACACGGCCTGGGCCTTTGGCTGATTTGACCAATAAAGATTTTCACACGTCCTTCGTTGCTATCCACGTTTCTTTGTTGGACTGCTTTTGTACGTGGTGTTGTGCCCCTTGTTGGACCCCATAAGAAATAATGTAAATCCAATTAATCCGTTCCAGACACCCAAAAATATTCACAAAAAATACATTTTATAGAGAATAAGTATATTTTTACATACAGAAAACAATGAGAAATAAATATAAATGACTAATGAAATGGATAAATGAACATTTAACATCTCAGCATCAGCAGAACAGCTCCCGACACTTCTCTCACACACCTCTGATCGCCGACTCTCTCCCCGCCTCCAATTCTCAGAATCAGACCAGCAGAACAGTTCCTGGCACTTCTCTCACACACCTCTGATCGCCGACTCTCTCCCCGCCTCCAATTCTCAGAATCAGCATGAGCAGAACAGCTCCCGGCACTTCTCTCACCTCAACGGACAGATCCCTCAAAGTTTCGCCATCAGCAGGGAGCGTCGGAAGCCACACTCTCCCAGTACAGTACTGCAGGATCGCTGAAAGCAAAGAGCTGAGCGCCCCCCCCCCGGTACGGACCATTTAAATTGTACAAAAAACGAGCGGATGTATGAGAACCGGGACAAAATTGCAATGAAAAAAGTTGTTGAAAACCGAAGCTAACGAAAACTGGGGCATACGAAAACCAAGGTTTGACTGTATCTGGAGAGACAATCAAATCATTACCTTTTCCTTCCACCACCTCAACCCTTGTCCCTTGAGGGAGATAATACATCTTAGAAATGACCAAGGTATCCACCTTACTATACTGCAACATTTCTTTTAAGTATTTTTCTTAACAGTTCCAAGGGTGGCAACAATTGCATAACAAGAACATTCAAAAATCTTAAATTTGTAAGTTTTTAATGAATTTTCAAGCATCTCGAGCTTAATGTGAATAATCAAGCTATCGTTAACTACCTTACCTCCCAGAGACTGAAGCGCAGGCTGAGAACCTTCCAAGCTTAACTACCGGAGACTCCAAAGAGGCAATCAAGGAATCTTGTTGTTTAAATTTATCTACTAATTCTTCAAAAAGTTTACAAAGTTGACTCATTGTCCCCTTCAAAAAGGATTCCACTCTCATTAATGCACCCCAAACATATTTCAAAGAAATATCAACAGAAGATTCAGAGACTGATAGAGCTTCTTGAGAAGACTGTAAAGGAAAAGAAACCACTTTAGGATACTAAATCCTGTCATGGACACCAGGGGCCTAAGCGATTAAGAATGATCCAAAACACCCAATTTTGGAATAGTTCCCTGGAGATCCAATCTGGTTTCTAGAGCTGCCACTCTCTGAAATGAGGATGGCTGAGGTGGGGGTGTGGGACATCCTGAGCTCAAGGAGGTTTCAACATCAGAAACAGTGCTCATTTTATTTATTTATTTATTTAGCAAGCATTTGTATACCGCTCCTTCCAGCGATCAGAAGCGGGTATGATTACATAGAAAAAGCTGTCTAATCAAACAGAAAAATTGTGGTTTATACATATTGATTTGTAGGGTAAGCACAGCACACAGAAAATTATCTACTTCTTATCTTATTGGGAAAGAAATTAACATTATGTACATAGTTGCTCATAGTTGGAGGAACCTGATAAACTACAGCCTTCATAGGTTGGTTCATAGGCCCTTTAACCAGTCATCCTTCACCACTGGTTCATTTTCCTCTTCTGTTTACCCATTAACACAATATTCCCTCCGCTGCTCATTCGTGCTCCAAAGGGACTCCAAAGGGATGGGACCTGCCCCTTTGGTCATGTGCCCATAGGCATGCGTCTGCGACTCTGTCAGGTCTCTCTATCCTCCATGCTGATCAAAAGGGGAGGAGTGCTGTCACAACCTATCTCCGCAGGAAGTGCAATTGCTGGTGGCAAGCTGGAACACTCACAGCCATTAGACCCACAGTAAGGTAAACGCTCTCCTGGATCTTTCTTCCTGGCTTCTCTTTTTAATGCTAAATATATTGGTTGGAGAAGCATGAGATAAAAATTATATATACACAACAAAAATAGAAGATTTAAATTTATTTATTATTTATTTAACTGGTTTTGCTATACCATTTTTCTACCAGTCAAAACGGTGTACAATCAACAAGGTGCAAAGATAAAGTTACATAACATCAATATTTTAACAGTAGGAGTGCGAATAAGTGAGATAGTGCAGTAGTGTTGAGAACATTGCATTGAGCATTAAAATAGCGAGGGTTTGTTGTTGGCATGGTAGTTAGGAGTTTGTTAGGGGGGAGGGCACGATGGGGGGGACTGTTCATGGGAAGGTGCCTACGGGGGTGGGGTAGGAGAGATGTTGTGTGCTAGATGGAGGTTGTCCTGCTGTGGGTCCAATGGCTGATCAGTGCCAAAGTGTTCTTCAAAGAGGTAAGTCTTCAGGTTCTTTCTCAAGGCCTGGTGGGATTGTATACCCCATAGTGTGGGGGGTAAGGCATTCCAGAGGGTGGGGGCATATAGCATGAAGGCTCTTTGGCAAGCATGTTGAATGCTCTTGCAAATCTGTTAAGGTAGGTTGAGTAGATTATGGGTGCTCAGCCTTCGTGTCTGTTAGTCTTGGGGCTGCTGATAAGCATCTGAAGTTGCACGGAGGTCATGTGGTGGCGGGCCTTGAATATGATGGTAAGGACTTTGTGCTTGGTTCTGGAGGCTATTGGAAGCCAATGGAGAGGTTTTAGGGTGGGTATAATGTGGGTGTGTCTGGCGACTCTGAAGATGGCGCGTGCGGTAGTGTTTTGGGCGAGTTGTAATGGAAGGATGGTGTATTTGGGGACTCCCCGGTATAAAGAATTGCAGTAGTCAAGGATGGGGGTGCTGGAAGCTTGGCATACAGAATGGAAGTGTTCCGGGTGTAGAAGAGGATTTAGGTTGCATAGAGTTCCAAGTTTGAAGTAGACTGACTTGGTGGTGTTCTGGATGTGAGCTTGGAAGTTCAGCTGCTGATCCAGGGTGATGCCAAGATATCTGACTTGGCTCTTGACTTGCAGGTCCAAGTTGTCGAATCTGATGGATAAGAAGGGGGGGGGTGAAAGTGGGGTCCTTTGTGACATGTAGAATCTCTGTCCTGCCGAAGTTAACTGCTAAGTTGTGGAGCTGGAGCCAGTTGACTCTTTCTTTGAAGCACGCAATGAGTTTTGAGTAGTCGGGGCGGAAGTGGAGAATGGAGTGAAGATCATTATGTCGTTAGCGTAGATTTGGTAGCTGACTTTAAAGTTCTGGATGGCTGCACACAGAAGCCAGATGTAAATGTTAAATAGTAAAAAGAAGAGAGCTGATCCTTGGGGTACTCCTTGAGACAGGGTGAAGGGGGCTGACGTGGGCTGACTGATTCTTATCTGTTGGGTGCACTGAGAGAAGTATGATTGGAACCATTTGTGAGGTTTGCCCTGTACTCCTATGCTGTGAAGTTGATTGAGTAACATTTAGTGGCAAACCATGTCCAAGGCTGCAGAGATATCAAAATATAGTAATATGAAGCCATTGGTAGTTCGTTCCTTTCCGGAGATGAGAGTTGATATATATAAATATAGGGCCCGATTTTTAAAGGCTTTTACATGGATAACTTCCCTAGTTACCCGTGTAAAGGCCTTATCCGGGATTTTCGAAGGGCACCTACATGGGTAGTGCCCTTCAAAAATTCTGGCTATGTCTCTAATGCGCCCAGATTTATTTATTTATTTATTTTATTTAGTATACATTTGTATACTGCTACTTCCAGCAATCAGCAGCGGTTTGATTACAGATTGGAAATTGTCAAATCATGACAGGAAATTTTTGAGGTATAAACACATTGATTAGACAGGAAAGCACAGCACACAGAGAACTATTTTACAGGGAACATGGGCTATGGAGGGTTAAGTGGCTTGCCCAAGACCACAAGGAGCACCTGTGGGACTAGAAACCCCAGTCCTTCCGGCCCAAGGTTGCTGTCCTCTAGTGGGATTTGAACCCCCGACCTTCCGGCCCGAAGTACCTTGCCCCAACCACTAGGCCACTCCTCCACTCAATATCTGTATAGCATCGGGGCGTGTTGGGGGTGTTCTGGGGCGGAGCGAAGACAGGCCATGGCGCTACTACCCAGTTAGCGCTCTGCATCTTAAAGATAGGCGTGGGAAAACCTCGCCTATCTTTAAGGCACTGGGGCTAACCGTGTAGTATTGGAAATTGGTGCTACAAGGATAGTTCCTGAGGGTACCTGGCTGTTCGGCGACACCTGGATTTTCAATGCCGGGGTCACATATGACCCCAGCATGGAAAATTCGGGTTAGGCAGGAGGTGGGCGGGCTATGTGCTGATGCAGTGCATAGCACCGCCCAACTAAAATTCAGGCCCATAGCCTTTAAATCTTTACATTGACCTTCTGTATTTTGAAGATCTTCAAAGGGTCATTTCTTTTATTACACTAAGTAGATACTGCTTCAAGATAGTCCTTATCATCTTACATACAATGATGAAATCTCAATTAAGCAATTAAATAAAATCCACAAATTTTATAAAATACACCAATCCCTTAACACCCTTCCTCCCCACTTACTTCCTTTCTTGTGACCAAACATGAGAATAGCAAACACCCTGACATCTGATATTTATCTTACATCCTGAGGAGGTGCATTCTATGACAATGGTGCCTCCAGTGCAAAAATCTGATCATGGGATTAAAAATCTCCTATCCTGGGATGACAGAAGGGCCAAGCAGGAACAAATTTGCACTAGCTCTTGTATATATACAGGTCCTAATTAAATGGCGTTCTTTTCTATTTTCTCAAATGATATTGTATTGTAAACCGCTCTAATGCCTTTTGGCCTGAGCGGTATATCAAATGATAAATAAACATAAACATAAACATAATAACCGGATAATCCCTTTGAATACTGACTCCTAATTCATTAAAAATTGAAGTGCTAAAAACAAACAATATAAACATGAAACCCTTTGTTATGAGGTTTCCAAATCCCCATGAGGTCAGCTACTCTCCCTCCTCCCCCTCTTCACTCCCAACTCCCCCTCCCCTCATCTCTGCTACTCTTTCTTCCTTTTCTATGATCTGAGGAGGAAACCATTCACCTTTTATTTATTTATTTAACAGCTCTTATATACCGCGCTATACCTTCTCTCCTCATCCAAACTCATTACTTTTCATCTGATCCTATTCCTTCCCGTCTCCTTAGTTCCATCTCCCCCCTTCCCATCTTTCATATTCTCAACCTATCACTCTCCACTGCAACTTTCCCTGCAGTCTTCAAGCATGCTGTGGTCACTCCTCTCCTCAAGAAACCCTCACTAGACCCCACCTGTCCTTCTCACTATCGACCCATCTCCCTCCTCCCCTTCATTTCTAAACTACTTGAATGTGCGGTTCACCGCCATTGCCTTAACTTTCTAGTCTCTCAAGCCCTTCTGGATCCTCTACAATCTGGCTTTCGTCCTATACATTCTACTGAAACAGCTCTTGCCAAAGTCTCCAGTGACCTGTTTCTGGCAAAATCCAAGGGCCTTTACTCGATCCTCATCCTTCTTGACCTTTCTGCCGATTTTGACAATTTCGACCAAATGCTCCTGCTAACCTGCGCTGGGTCTGCCGCCAACATTCCTGCCGGCAGGGGGAGGTGCAGAGCAATCGATGCTCTGCCCCTCCCCCCACCGGCAGGAATGTTGGCGGCGGACCCAGCATAGGTTAGCGGGAACATTGCTGTTGACCACAACTTTCTCTTTAATACCATGTCCTTGCTTGGTTTTAAGGGCTCTGTGCTATCTTGTGTCACAAGGTAGACCTAGGGCAACCCGAGAAAATGCAGATCAGTATGAATGATCACAGAAAAAGTGACAAGGTAAACAAAGGAATGTTTGATGGTTGCTATAGACAACCTAGGCACACGTGCATAAGCCCCATGAAGACACACCCAGGTAGTAAAGAAAGGGAATTTGCTTTGCCTGATAGAGTTCAGCTGAGTGGAGGTGGAGTCAGGAGACACGAGGATAAAATAGACTCCCAAACAATTAGAAAGAGAGAGGAGTTGAGGCAGCAAAGGTCACAAGCAGAGAGACTGCAGCGAACACCGTTGAAGCCGTGGAAAGCATGGAGTTGGTATGAAAGCGAGGAAGACAGTGAGAATGAGTCATTGAAGCAACAAGGGAGCCAGCGTGAAGGTCGGAGAGAATCCAGAGACCTGTGTGAAACAGTGAGAAGTCAGCAGCCTGATAGCGTGTATGTGCATGGAAGACAAGAGAAGTGTGGGAAGACTGCAGTAGCAGGTACCGGGGCAAGGAGTGAATGTAAGGGCTATTTGCTATCTGAGAGGGAGAAACCCTGGAAGCATAGAAATAGCCACATAAAGACAAGCTATCTAGAGGCTGAGAATAACTTTTCCCCTGGTCATAGAAGTCCTAGGAGAAGAGGGATTTACTTACCAGAAAAAGCTGAAGATTTTCCCTATCATTGTGAGCTCCCAGCTTCTAGAAAAACGCCGTCAAAAGCTTTGCAATCTAGCTCAGCTGAGTCCCGAAGGCTAGAGCTGAACAGGCAGAGAGCCTGCCGTAATCATCCTACTAGCACAGCAAATAGAGAGTTGAGCTATCTACTAAGATACCAGCAGGGGCAGAGCTCTGAAAAGCTCAACTCAAAGTTATATGGTATTTCCCAGAGAGGCACTAGCTCAGAGGAAGAAAGAAACTTCCTGGGTGCCGAGCCAAGCCAGACATACTCTCATTCTACTTCTGATATTAAGAATGAAAATGCTGACGAGCCTGTATTGATGGAGTGTGAAAATTCAGAGAAGATAAAGAAACCTCATGGGACGGGGAATAAAGCCCTAAACTTGGAAAGAAGCTTTGTTTGTGATTTGTATCAGTGAAGGCACAACTACCACCCTCACAGAGCCAAGCAATACCAGTTCCTACCGCTTGGGCTGGCAGAGTGGTGACACTTGATTCTCTTCTTATCTATCCCATCGCTCTTTAAGTGTTTGTTCTGGTGGATCCTCCTCTACTGCTATCCTGCTCTCAGTTGGTGTACCCCAAGGATTTGTCTTTGGTCTTCTCTTTTCTGTCTCTATACCAAGTCTATACTGTGGTACAGATCATCAACTACTAGTATGCAAACTCAAGCTAAAGTTGAAAAAGAGCAAACCACTCATGAATGCAGCAAAATATGACCTTGAGAATATACCAATGGAATTTAAAGACTGCCTGCAAAATCGATTTGCTGCTTTAGATACAAATGACAGAGCTCCGGAAGAGTTATGGAATGACGTCAAGAAGGTTGTGCTGGAAGAAAGCGAGAAGTCTCTACAAAAGGTGAAAAAGCAAAAACGGCCAAAAATGGATGACGGAAGAAACTCTGAAAATTGCCAGAAAAACGCAGAGAAGCTAAAGCCAAAGGAGAAAGAAAGACAATCGCAGAACTCAACAGAGATTTCCAACGTGCAGCAAGACAGGACAAGGAAAGTACTACAATGACACTTGCAAGGAAATAGAAGCAGAAACTATTAGAGGAAGAACAGATCGGCTTTCCTAAAGCTGCGAGAGTTAAAGAAAAAGTTCCAGCCTCGAATTGGAATGTTACAAGATGCTCAAGGTTCTATGTGAATGATGCTGAGAAGATCAAGAAAAGGTGGAAGGAATATACTGATTTTTTATATGATAAAGATCAAGTGGACCAACAGCCATTTCAACCTATACCTTATGATCAGGAACCATTGGTGATGAAAGAAGAAGTTGAAGCAGCATTGAAAGCCTTATCAAAGAACAAAGCACAAGGCATTGATAGCATTCCCATAGAAGTATTGCAGCAATCTGATGCAGCTGTTACCGTACTTACAAGGCTCTGCCAGAAATATGGAAGACAACATCATGGCCAACTGACTGGAAAAGATCTGTGTTTATACCAATACTAAAGAAAGGTGATCCAACTGACTGTGGAAATTATCGCACAATCGCTCTGATCCCACATGCCAGCAAGATTCTACTGAAGATTATTCAAAGAGACTACAGCCATACCTAGAACACGAACTACCTGAAGTGCAAGCAGGGTTCAGAAAAGGACGAGGAACGAGAGACATCATTGCGGATGTGAGATGGATCCTTGAAAAGACTAAAGAATACCAAAAGGATATCTATTTGTGCTTTATCGACTATAGCAAGGCTTTTGACTGTGTAAACCATGAGAAACTCGGGGCCACATTAAGAAGCATGGGTATACCAGAACACCTGATCTTTCTCTTGCGCATCTGTACATTGATCAAGAAGCAAAACAGTTCGCACGGAACAAGGAGAAACAGAATGGTTTAAAATAAGCAAAGGTGTAAGACAAGGCTGCATACTTTCCCCCTACCTGTTTAATTTATATCTGAACAAATCATCAGAGAAGCAGGACTGTATGAAGACAACAGAGGTGTGAAGATTGGTGGAAGACTCATCAACAACCTTCGCTATGCTGATGATACCACATTACTGGCTGAAAGTGAAGATGATCTGAAACATTTTGCTTCTCACAATCAAAGAACATAGTCCACAAAATGGGTCTGCACCTTAATGTAAAGAAACAAAGATCATGACAACTGGCATAATCAACAGGTTCATCGTTGAAGGAGAAGAAATTGAAATCGTGAACCAACTTTAACCTACTTGGATCAACTATCAATAAAGAAGCAACAAGCAGTCAAGAAATCAGACGACGCATTGCTCTTGGCAGAATGGCTATGAAAGACCTAGATAAGATTCTCAAGAGCAGAGATGTCTCTCTCCATACAAAGATTCGACTTGTTCAAGCCATGGTATTTTTCAATAACATCATATGGATGTGAAAGCTGGACAGTGAAAAAGACAGACAGGAAGAAAATTGATGCCTTTGAATTATGGTGCTGGCGCGAATACTGTGTATACCATGGACTGCCCGAGAACAAACCAGTCGGTACTAGAGGAGATCAAAACCTAAGCTTTCTTTAGAAGCTCAGATGACAAGACTTTCGACTTTCATACTTCGGACACATCATGCGAAGAGAGAGATCATTAGAGAAAGACATCATGCTTGGCAAGATAGAAGGTCAACGCAAAAGAGGAAGGCCAGCAATGAGATGGATCGCTACAATAACATCAGCTATGGGTACCAGTCTGTCAACAATGAGCCGTCTGACTGAAGACCGAACACAATTTAGGATAGCTATCCAGAGGGTCGCCATGAGTCGACTCCGACTCGACGGCACTTAACAACAACAACCAAGTCCCTTGGCACACTCATCTCTTCCCATAGCTTTCAGTACCATCTTTATGCTGATGACTCCCAGATCTACCTCTCTACATCTGAAATCTCTCCGGCAATCCAGGCCCGGATCTCTGCCTGCCTTTCTGAAATTGCTGCTTGAATGTCTCACCGCCGCTTGAAACTGAACATGGCCAAAACTGAGCTGCTTATTTTTCCCCTTAAACCCTCCTCTCCCTTTCCTCCTTTCTCAGTCTCTGTGGATAACTCTCTACTCTTCCCCATCTCTTTAGCTCGCAACCTTGGGTTGTCTTTGACCCTTCTCTCTCCTTCTCCACACACATCCAAATGATAACGCGCTTGATCCCATTCCCTCCTCTTGGCTTCTGGAGCCCTCTCTCACCCTTCTGCCATACATCCTACACTTAATCAATTCAAGTTTCTCCTCAGGTCTTTGTCCCACAACTTGGAAACAAGCACTCATCCGTCCCATTTTTTTTTTTTTATAATTCCAACTTTACAGTCACCGAATAACATTGAACTCCTCAGTGCTAAATTAGACCCCTCCCGAATGAATTCCTCACTCACTAGTTACCTACATCATAGTCCATACCATGCTAAACACCATAATACATAACATTGCAATACTAGAAATCCCCACCGTTAACATCCATTGCCCTCCCAGTTCTATAACCCACCCGAGGTTGCAACCTCTATTTTCCAGTGTCAATTTACAATTCCAATGCCATCCCCCCCTCTGCCATTAGCTTCATGACCCTCCTCCTGTCCACAATTACTTCCAACTGATATTCAGAACCTCAACACCCCCACCAGATTGACTGTTTTTATACACCATCTAAACAGCTATCTCAAACCTTGTGACTGTTCCCCTCTTTTGTTAACCCTACGCCCCCTTAATGCTAAACCTTACCCCTCCCCCCTCCCACCCTTCCCCTCCTACTCCCCTCCCCCTCCCTCTCCCTCCTTCCACTCCTCCTACCTCCTCCACACTTCCCGATAGGCTTTGACGGTATGATGCTGGTGCGCTGCTATCGCACTCATAATCCAAAGATGTTCCAATCGCAGCATAATCATTTGCACCCTAGGCACCTCAACACTCTTCCACTTCACCATAATCTCACCCCTTGCCGCTCCAATGCAATATCCCACCAACATGGAAATACTCCGCTCCTCCCCCTCGGGCATCTCATTCAATAGGACCATCGGCGCTGTCAGAACAATCTCTTCCTGCACTATTTCACGTATTCTACCCTCCCATGCTTTCCACATCTTCTGCACTTCGGGACACCCCCAAATAATATGTTCCAGATCCCCCCTGTTCCCACACCCCCTCCAACATTCCCCCTTCTCCTGAGGTTGAAAAGCCCTGATCTTCCATGGTGTCCAGTACATTTGATATTGTACCTTTAAACTATTTTCCAAGTACTTGGTTCCCGGCGCCAACCTCTTTGTCCATCTATAAATGTTATGCCACCGCTCCTCCCCCCACACCCCACCAAGCTGTGACTCCCACGCCTTTTCCCCTTTACTTCGCCCTTGGCGTCCTTCTATTACTTGCCCGCGCAATTCCCCATATAGGGCAGCTATCATCCCTTTCCTGGAATCCCCCTGTCGCATCATCCGCTCAAACTGAGTATCCATTTTCCGTAAATCTTCCCTCACCTTCTCCCTCCTCAGATACGACATTAACTGCACATATGCATAATAGTCTCTCTCTGCGACCCCATACAACTCCTGCAATTCCGCAAATGTATACAATTCCCCACCGCCCTGAATTAATTGCCCCAAGGTCCGCACTCCTTTGTCCCACCATCCCCGATATCAACCCCCCTCCTTTCCGGGTCCAAACCCACTCATACCCATTATAAAAGTTTCCTTCGTCTACCGTTTTTCATTCAGCATTTGCTGCTTTACCCCTAACCACAGCCCCTGGGTAAATTTCCTAAAAGGATTCCCATCTGTCCCCCCTCCCATTTTTGTCCCCAGATCCCAGATCCAAGCTCTCAAATCTTCCCCCGTGAGCCCTCCTGTTCTAAGGTCACCCAAAAGGGTACTTCCCCCACCCCCTGCCAACTAGCCAATGCTCTCAACTGTGCAGCCATGAAATACTTTTCCATCCTTGGGACCCCCATTCCCCCATCTCTTTGAGGCCTATAGAGAGAGCACAGTTACTTACCTGTAACAGGTGATCTCTGGGAACAGCAGGAATAAGTCTTCACATATGGGTACGTCGGTACCGACGGAGCCTGCGTGGGAACGCTCCCCAGCGTCCCAAAAAAGGAAAGCTTTTGGGAGCATCCCACAGCGCCTGCGCGCTGCCTTCCCGCCTTTCCTAACTGCCTCTCTCCAGTTCGAGTTTTAAAGCTGAGACAAAGAGAGAGAGAGGAGAGGAAAGGAAAGGAAAGATAGATAGAAAGATACAACTCCTAGGGGAGGTGGGTGGGTTGTGAAGACTTATTCCTGCTGTTCCCAGAGATCACCTGTTACAGGTAAGGAACTGTGCTATCTCCCGGTTGTCCTATTGTTGAAATTCCCTGTTCAATGTAAAACTCAATGTTACTTGTATGCATTGTAGTATGTTCTTGTTCAATGTACACCGCACTGATTGTAATAGCGCGGTATAAAAGAATTGTTAAATAAATAAATAAATAACAAGCAGGAATGAGTCTTCACATATGGGGACTCCCCAGCTAGAGATGCCTGGGAGATCCCCAAGGTTGTGAGACCCTGAGAAGGGCTCTACCTCCTCCCATGGATCTCAGGCATTCAACCAGGGATGGAGGGCAGGAGTTGATTAAGCATGGAACAGGTGTTTGAGAACAGCCTGACCAAACAAGGCATCCCGGCGGGAGTCCTTGTCCAAGCAGTAATGGACTGTAAAGGTATGAACCGAGGCCCAGGTGGCCGATCGACAGATCTGGTCGATGGACACAGAATTTAGATGAGCCATAGAGGTTGCCATGGCCCTCACATTGTGAGCTGTGACATGGCCCTCCAGAGAAAGATTCTTGCTCTGATAGGCGAAAGAAATACACTGAGCAATCCAATTGGACAGTGTTCTCTTAGAGACTGGAAGTCCCAAATGAGAGGGATCAAAAGCAACAAAGAGCTGAGAAGACTTTCTATGTTGCTGTGTCCTTTGTAAGTAAAAGGCAAGAGCCCTCTTACAATCCAGGGTATGAAGATTCCTCTCTGCACTTGATGCATGAGGACCTGGAAAGAAGACAGGTAAGTACACCTCTTGGTTAAGATGAAAAGGTGAGACCACTTTAGGGATAAAGTGTGGATTGGTCCTAAGGACTACCTTATCATGATGGAACCTTGTATAAGGTGGATTAGCCACTAAGGCCTGCAGCTCACTGATGCGGCGAGCTGAGGTGACTGCAATAAGAAAGATAACTTTCCAGGAAAGAAATTTCAAGGAGGTAGTGGCTAAGGGTTCAAAGGGAGGCTTCATGAGCTGACCAAGAACCAGATTCAAGTCCCATGCCACTGGAGGTGGTCTAATGGGAGGTTTAGTTAAAAGAAGGCCTCTCATGAATCTTGCAACAAGAGGATGAGAGGAAATAGGTTGTCCATTGAGAGGCTTGAGAGATGCTGCAATAGCACTCAAATGGACCCGTACTGAATTCGTTTTGAGGCCTGGATGGGAAAGATGCAGGAGATACTCCAGTAAAGAATTCAAAGGAATTGCTAGAGGGTTAAAACCCCTCTCAGCACACCAAATGGTAAACCTTTTCCATTTAAAAGCATAGGAATGCCTAGTAGAAGGCTTTCTGGAAGCATGAAGGATATCCCTCACTTGCTGAGACAGATGCCAATCTTGAAGGTCTAAGCCTTCAGCAACCAAGCCCTGAGATGGAGAGATTGGGGGTTTGGGTGCCACAAAGTTCCCCCCTCCTGAGACAGGAGATCTGGAGCGGATCCCAAGTCCAGGGAGGGAGCTTGAGAGAGATGCAGAAGTAGAGGGAACCACACTTGGCATGGCCATCGTGGAGCTATGAGGATCATAGTCCCTCGATCTCTCTGAAGCTTGAACAGGGTCTTGGGAATTAGGGGAATGGGTGGAAAGGCATATAGGAAGTCTTGACCCCAATGAAGGAGGAAGGCATCCTTGGCCTGAACTCCCTGACACGGAATTCTGGAACAGAATCGGGGAAGTTTGGCATTCCACGGACTTGCAAAGAGGTCTATGTCCGGGGTTCCCCAAATTCGAAAGATTCTGACCATCTGGTCCATATGAAGGGACCACTCGTGTGGAAGCAGAACTCGACTGAGTCTGTCTGCCCAAGAGTTTTGAACTCCTGGAAGGTATACTGCCAGAAGATGAATTTGATGCTCTCTGGCGAAGGCCCACAATCTCAGAGCTTCGTTGCAAAGCGACAGAGAGCCAGTCCCTCCCTGCTTGTTCACATAGAACATGGCTACTTGGTTGTCCGTGTGAATGAGGACTGTCTTGTAGCTGAGCAGGGTATGGAAGACTCAGAGCCAGGAAGATTGCTCTGAGCTCTAAGATGTTGATATGTAGAGAGGTCTCCTGTGGGGACTAAATGCCCTGGGTGGAGAGGTCATGAAGATGAGCTCCCCAACCCTTTGGAGAGGCATCTGTTGTAAGGGTTGCTTGGGGTAACAACTGTGGGAAGGGGGACCCGTGCAACAGATTTTGAGTGGACTTCCACCTCTGGAGAGACCAAAAGAGGCGCCTGGAGGTTGCTATTTTGTCTGACAGACCCCCTGATGCCTGGGTCCATTGGGTGGACAAAGTCCATTGAGCTGCCCTCATGTGAAGGCGAGCATAAGGGACCACATGCACAGTGGATGCCATGTGGCCTAGCAGTTGTAACATCTCTCGAGCAGTTAAATGGGTTTTTAACTGAATCTGGGAAGCTAACTGCACTAAGCATAGGCAACGGGCCTGGGGAAGATAGGCCCTTGCGGTTGTGGTATCCAGCAAGGCCCCTATGAACTCTAGAGACTGAGTAGGGGTGAGTTGGGACTTTGGAATGTTTATCACCAGTCCCAGACACTGCAGAACACGCATTGTGCAGGTTAGGGAAGTCTGGGCCTCTGACTGGGATGGAGCTCGGATGAGCCAGTCGTCCAGATATGGGAATACGAATATTCCTAGAGTGCGTAGGAATGCAGCTACTACTGCCTTGCATTTTGTGAACACTCTCGGAGCAGAGGCCAGACCAAAAGGAAGTACCCTGTATTGGTAGTGCTTCCCATGATAAAGGAACCGAAGGAACCTTCTGTGTGCTGGATGGATGAGTATATGGGTATACGCATCCTTGAGATCTAGAGAACAAAGCCAATCCTGACTCTGAAGGTATGGAAGGAGAGTACCTAGAGCAGCGATGGCGAACCTATGGCACGCGTGCCAGCTGTGGCACGCGAAGGCCTTACAGCTGGCACGCGGGAAGGTCCGCAAAAAAAGAAAAAGCTGGCTCTGACTGCTGCCGTGGACGCGGCAAGGGCAGAATGCAGCGTCCCGCGGGGCCCCCTCCGCCCGCTAAGCCCCTCTGCAAGAGCTTTCAGATTCGCGAGGGAGAGCGTCTCCCTCGCGTCTCTGTTAAGCCCGCAGGGGCTAATGGGAAATTTCCCATCAGCCCCTTTAGACGCGAGGGACTGATGGGAAATTTCCCATTAGCCCCTGCGGGCTTAACAGAGACGCGAGGGAGATGCTCTCCCTCGCGAATCTGAAAGCCCTTGCAGAGGGGCTTAGCGGGCGGAGGGGGCCGACGGGACATTGCAATCTGCCGCGGCAGCAGCCAGAGCCTGCTTTTTTTTTAAAAAATTTGCCAGGGGGGGTTAGGACTGCTAATGGGCAGGGAGGGGGGGGTTAGGACTGCTAATGGGCAGGGCAGGGAAGGGAGGGAGGGAGGGAGGGGGGGGGTTAGGACTGCTAATGGGCAGGGAGGGAGGGGGGGTTAGGACTGCTAATGGGCAGGGAGGAGGGGGGGTTAGGACTGCTAATGGGCAGGGAGGGGGGGTTAGGACTGCTAATGGGCAGGGAGGGAGGAGGGGGGGGTTAGGACTGCTAATGGGCAGGGAGGGAGGGAGGGGGGGTTAGGACTGCTAATGGGCAGGGAGGGGGGGTTAGGACTGCTAATGGGCAGGGAGGGAGGGAGGGGGGGTTAGGACTGCTAATGGGCAGGGAGGGAGGGAGGGGGGGTTAGGACTGCTAATGGGCAGGGAGGGAGGGAGGAGGGGGGGGGTTAGGACTGCTAATGGGCAGGGAGGGAGGGAGGGGGGGTTAGGACTGCTAATGGGCAGGGAGGGAGGGAGGGAGGGAGGGGGGGTTAGGACTGCTAATGGGCAGGCAGGGAGGGAGGGAGGGGGGGGGTTAGGACTGCTAATGGGCAGGGAGGGGGGGGTTAGGACTGCTAATGGGCAGGGAGGGAGGGAGGGAGGGGGGTTAGGACTGCTAATGGGCAGGGAGGGAGGGAGGGAGGGGGGGTTAGGACTGCTAATGGGCAGGGAGGGAGGGAGGGGGGGGGTTAGGACTGCTAATGGGCAGGGAGGGAGGGAGGGGGGAAGGAGGGGGGGGGGTTAGGACTGCTAATGGGCAGGGAGGGAGGGAGGGAGGGAAGGAGGGGGGGGTTAGGACTGCTAATGGGCAGGCAGGGAGGGAGGGAGGGGGGGGTTAGGACTGCTAATGGGCAGGGAGGGGGGGTTAGGACTGCTAATGGGCAGGGAGGGAGGGAGGGAGGGAGGGGGGGTTAGGACTGCTAATGGGCAGGGAGGGAGGATGGGGGGGGGGGTTAGGACTGCTAATGGGCAGGGAGGGGGGGTTAGGACTGCTAATGGGCAGGGAGGGAGGGAGGGAGGGGGGGTTAGGACTGCTAATGGGCAGGGAGGGAGGGGGGTTAGGACTGCTAATGGGCAGGGAGGGAGGGAGGGGGGGGTTAGGACTGCTAATGGGCAGGGAGGGAGGGAGGGAGGGGGGGGTTAGGACTGCTAATGGGCAGGGAGGGAGGGGGGGGGGGGGGGGTTAGGACTGCTAATGGGCAGGGAGGGAGGGGGGGGTTAGGACTGCTAATGGGCAGGGAGGGAGGGGCGGGGTGGGGGGGTTAGGACTGCTAATGGGCAGGGAGGAGGGGGGGTTAGGATGCTAATGGGCAGGGGGGGCGGGCGGGCGGGCGGGCGGGTAGGACTGCTAATGGGCTGGGGGGGTTAGGACTGCTAATGGGCGGGGGGGGGGGGGGGTAGGACTGCTAATGGGCTGGGGGGTAGGACTGCTAATGGGCTGTGGGCTGATGGGGGCTGTCGGAAATGGGGTGGGTGATGGGGGTTAGGACTGGTAATGGGTTATAGGGGGGGCTTAAACTGAAAATGGGGTGATGGGGGTTTAGGACTGGAAGTGGGTTGATGGGGGGGGGCTAGGACTGGTATTGGGTTGGGGGGTTGCTAGGACTGGAAATGGGCTGATGGGGGGCTAGGACTGGAAATGGGCTGATGCAGGGACTAGAAGGGAATGGATGCTGGGTGAGGCTGGAACTAGAAGGGAGCTGATGTTGGGGGAGGATTAGAATGGGATGGGGCTGGGAGAGTAAAATGGAGAGGGGAAAAATACTTTGTGTGGGAGGGATAAAAAATCTACAATTGGCCGGGTATTGGGAGAGTAAGTGGGGATTGAGGATGGAGGGGTAAAATTTGAGTGGATGATGAAATAGGAATGAGGAAAGAGCAAAAGGAGAAAGATTAGTATGTTAAAGCGGATGTAGAGAGAGAGAATGGAAAAAAAAACTAGAAGAGAGAAGAAAGGACAAATGGACAGCAGATGATGGAGAGTTAGCAGAAAACATGAAGAAACCAGAAGAAAGTGGCTGGAGCAATTGCAACTGTGTAACTGAGCTGAGGTATTCTGTTTATGTAATTCCTTTTTGACATTGCCACTTGTTCTCTTTCCCCAGTAGGTCATGTATTGTTATTGTCTGAAATGTATTGGTTTAATATTTGCAGTGTTGCCTTTTGATAGGTATGGTGTGGTGCTTTGTGAGTCCTGGTAGTGCTGTTAGGATACGGCGGGTTTGCTATTGGTTCTAAATGGGCAGTGTTTGTAGTAGTTCCTAATGTGCCTGGCGGTTGGCACTGGATTATAGTAATGTAGAAATCTTTTAGTCTGTCTTTATCCATACACTCATTAAGAGACATGTTTACTAAAAGTTAGTGTATGTTAGCATTATGCAAATATTTATGCAAATTGACGTGCTGGCATTTTGAGGAAATTCTTTGGTTTTGTGCGGCAGTTTGGGCACTCGGGCTCAAAAAGGTTAGCCATCACTGACCTAGAGAAATCATTTTGAATTTCTCCTTGCATAGAAACTTGTTCAATTCTCTAAGATCTAATATGGGTCTGTAACCCCCTGTTTTCTTTGAGATAAGAAAGTAGGGGGAGTAGAACCCTGAGCCCTGTTGAAGAAGGGATACTTCTTCTATTGCCCCTTGGGCAAGAAGGGTAGTAATCTCTTGACCGAGAAGGTCGAGGAGAGATGTTTGAGAATTGAACTGTCTCACCATGGTATGAGGAGGAAGGTTTGAGAAATGAAGTTTGTACCCTTCCCTTATGATGGAGAGGGTCCATTGCTCTGCTGTGATTTGTTCCCATCTGGGAGCAAAGTAAGCTAACCTTCCTGGAATGGTGAGAGGCTCTGGTTCTGCTAGAGCCAGAAAGGCTAAGTTCTCTAGATGCAAGTCAAAGGCCCTGAGGAGGCTGAGGCTGTTGGGCTACAGGAGTCCTTGCAGCCTTAAGCTTGGCCTGTTTAGGTTGTTGACGCTTTGCAGCAAAACGACCTGCAGAAGATGTCTGTTGACCATAAAACAGGATAATATCTTCCCTTCTTGGGAAAATATGGCTTTTTGAACAGCCTCTTCTTGACAGGATTAGAGGTAGACTTTGAAAGCCTATCCAAAGCAGAATTTTCTGCATCCATCTGTGTGGCCTTTGCCTGCCAATCCTTGCCAAAAAGGTTTTCACCTGTACAAGGAAGATTTCCCAATCCATCTTGGACCCATGGTTACAGATCAGAAGCTTGTAACCAAGCAATTCTGCGTGCACCTATGGCAATAGCCGAAGCTCTGCTAGCACCCTCAAAAAAGTCAAAGGCTGCACGGTTGGAAAATCTGGAAACATCTTGGGCATGCTTAAGCCAGGTGAGAAACTCTTCCCTCTTATCTTCTGGAAGAAAAGGGAGGAAAGTTTGCAGATGATCTGTAACTTCTTTTAGAAACATCCCCATATAGAGACTATAGGAGTTGATTCTAGCAACAAGCATGCTGGCCTGAAAGATTTTTCTGCCCAAAGCATCTAAGGTTCTACATTCTCTCCCTGGAGGGGTAGAAGAGTGCCTTTTTGCACTCTTTAACTTTTTCATGGCAGACTCCACCACAATAGAGTGGTGAGGAAGCTGAGTCTTATGAAATCCAGGACAAGGCGGGACACGGTACATGGTGTCTAGCCTACGAGAGTGGGAAGAGATAGTAAGAGGGGTCTCCCATATGCCCAACATGTGATCATAAAGGATCTCATGAACTGGCAAAGTGGCTGCCTCTTTAGGAGCCTTGGGATATTGCAAGATATCCAACCTTTTGGCTCTAGGCTCTGACTCAGGGGCTACTGAGATAGAGAGCCCCTTGGCCACTTCTCTTATAAAGTCCTGAAAAGACAAGTCCTCTGGAGGAGACATTCTTCTTTTTGGAGAAGAAGGCTCTTGAGGAAGGAGTACCGATGCTTCGACAGAAACCTCCGATGCATCAGAGTCTTCGGAGGAATCGAAGTATCGCCTGTCTGGATGCTCCTGTAGAGCCCGATACGCGTACCGAGTGGTATCGACATCGGGAGTGATCGGTACCAGCTCGGTACCAATGGGCATCATCAGACAGGGTACCGTTGCAGTTGACACCGAAGCCGATGTCGATGCAATCGGTACCGGCACCGGAACCGAGACCGGTGCCGGTGCCGGAGCCGGTACCGGCAACGGAGCCTGTTGCGGTACCTGCGGCGGCGCAGCTCGAATGAATGCCGTGATGGCCTGCTGCATGGTCAGAATATTCTGATCCATCGATGCCATCAATGTCTGGACATCAGTACCGGCAGATTCCACCGGTACCCCAGAACATTGTAACAGGTGATCGGTCGAGGCCGTGCCATCGATGTCAACCTGTGACCCCATAGGAGGAGCTTTGGAAGCCGGAGCTTCCCGCCGGGGTACTTTTGCCAGTGCAAGATCCTCGAGGGCAAGCCCGGAGGCATCTCGATGCTTAGAGGGAGATCTACCCTTCGAGGACCTGCTGGATTTATGTTTGGTTACCTGAGATCCATAGGAGGAAGAAGCAGCCCTGGATGACGTCGATGCCACCGAAGCTGCATCAGAGGGAAACAGGGTATTTTATTTATTTATTTTATTTAACAGTTATGGGTCTGTATGATTTTGGGGATAATTTATCTAATGTGTTATTTTTAAGTATAGGTCGTATTTGAACGTGTTTGAGAGATGGTGGTAAGTAGCCTTTTTGTAAGGATAGGTTCACTAAGGGTAGAATGAAAGAAGAGAGTATTGAGAAAGTCTTCTTTATCCAATCAACTGGGCATGGATCAAGGTATGAGGTTGTTGTATTAATGTTAGTTATTGTAGTTTTGAGAGTAGATTTTTGTATTTTTTTTTATTTTTATTTTTATTTATTTTTATTTTTGTATTGAGCTTAGCTGCTCGGTTCTGTAAACATCTCTTAGACATCATGGAGCAGGATGCACAATCCGTGAAGGAATGGTCAGGACCCAAACATTTAAGACACCAGTCATGGGTGTCGGTAACAGAGATGGTACCGCTGCACTTAGTGCATTTTTTAAACCCGGAGGCGGGCTTTTCCATGAGGAAATTTCCCTTAGGCCTAAGGCCCAAAGAGACAAAAAATATACACTAAAGTGGAACGGAAGAATTATATTTTTTTAAGAAAAGAAAGAAAAGACCGGCGGTACCGGTCCGACGTCGAAGAAGGCAGACGCGCAACCAAAGAAATAAAATAAAATAAAAACTTCTTCAGCGGTGACAGGAACACGACCTGCTGGCTCCGCGGAAAAGAAGAACTGGAGAGAGGCGGTTAGGAAAGGCGGGAAGGCAGCGTGCAGGCGCTGTGGGATGCTCCCAAAAGCTTTCCTTTTTTGGGACGCTGGGGAGCGTTCCCGCGCAGGCTCCGTCGGTACTGACGTACCCATATGTGAAGACTCATTCCTGCTTGTTCCTGGAGATTGCATTGCAACACCCTGGGCTTCCTCCCCGCCCATATAAAATCTAAGATCAAGGTCTGGATCTGCTTCAGATATGCTCTGGGAATCTTACAAGGTATGGAACTAAATAAGAACAGAAATCTCGGCAGCACATTCATCTTAATGACTGCTATTCGCCCTACCCACGTTAGAAATAAACTCTTCCATTTATGCATTTCCTTCTTTACCTCTTGTATTAATGGAACAAAATTCCACTTCCATAATTGTTGCCAATCCTTTCCCATACGAATCCCCAAATATCTATACGTTCCCTTCATCCATTTAAACGGGAACCCACTTCTTAGACTCATTTCCAACCGCTACCCCAGGTTGAATCCCAGTAGCTCCGTTTTACAGCCATTAATTTTATACCCCGCTACCCCGCTATAATTCTCTATTTCCCTCATCAACACTGGCAGGGACAGCAACGGTTCCCTGATAGTAAAAATAACATCGTCAGCAAACAGAGCTATTTTAGATTCACACTGATTCATAAGCACCCCCTTAATATCCCCCGTCTTTCGCACCCTGTCAGCCAAAGGCTCTATAAACTAGCACATATAACAGTGGTGATAGCGGGCACCCCTGTCTAGTCCCCCGTTCAAGCTGTATTACCTCAGAATAACTCCCATTTACCCTAACTCTGGCCTTGGGCTGCCTGTAGAAAGCCTGGATCCAGTTCACAAAATTCACCCCTAACCCCATCGTCTCTAGCACCTGTATCATAATGGGCCACTCCACCCTATCAAAAGCTTTCTCGGCGTCCACCGAGATAAACACTGCCTTCTGCCCTGTGCACTGCACCTCCCAGGTTAAGTTACATAAGCACCTTATATTATCCCCTCCCTGCCGCCCTGCCACAAACCCCGTCTGATCCACATTCACCAGTTTGGGCATTACTCGTTGTAATCTAGCTGCCAGTACTTTAGCCAACAATTTAGCAGGGAACAGGGAAATCGGCCGATACGACCCACACACCATGGGGTCTTTCCCCGGCTTAAGTAATAATGTAATCCCCGCTTCCGTCATAGTCCCCGGCACTGCCCCATACCGGAGCACCCCATTAAACACTTCGACCCGACTGAAAGACCTTGTAAAACGTCCCCGTTAGCCCATCTAGCCCGGGGGCCTTTCCCAACTTCAAAGTGCTAATGGCCTCCTCCACCTCCCTCTCCTCAATGGGCCTATCTAACCACCCCGCCTCCTCCGATGTTAATCTAGCCAAATCACACCCGCCAGGTATTCCTTGCTTTTCCCCAAACCCTCCTGCACCTCACTACTATAAAGCGCTTTATAGTACTCCTTAAACGTCTGCCTGATCTCATTATTTCTTGTGACTAACTGCCCCACTCCATTTCTAATACTGCCAATAGCATTTTATGCCACTCTTGCTCGAAGCCTATGCGCTAGAATGCGGCCCACCTTATTCCCTCCCTCAAACATAGCCTGCCTTAAAACATTCAACTCAAATGCCAATTTACTGGCTCTAAGTTGCCCCAATTTCCCCCGCAATCCCTGCAGATCCCTGAGAACTCCCTCATTCCTATCACATTGATGGCCGTCCTCCAATTTCTTAATTTCCCCCAGAAGTCTGCCCTCCGTCTCTCCCTGCATTCTACACCTGCGGGACGCTTCCCCTATCAAGTGCTCCCTCACCACCGCCTTCAGGCCATCCCACACCATTCCTAGTCCTACCTCCCCATTCAAATTATGTTCCATATAATCTTTAAGTACCCCCGCCATTCTCTCTACGATTTCTGGCTCTTCTAGCAGGGAGTCATTCAATCTCCAGAACTTCAATCCCCTATCTTTATACCCCAGACTAAACTCCACACTCACGGGGGCACGATCCATCCACGTAACGGACCCCTGCTCCATCTCCTTCACCCTACTCATCCATCTCCCCCCCACTCAAATCATATCGATACGACTATATGACCCATGCGGCGCTGAATAATATGTATAGTGTTTCCTCCCCGGGTTTCTACATCTCCAAACATCCACCAGACCCAAACCCTCCGTCATTTTCAACAATTTGACTCTATCACCTCTCTTTCCCACCCTCCCTCCCCCACTATTATCCAACCTGGGGTTCACCGTTATATTAAAATCCCCACCCAGAATGATTGGGTCTGCACCAAGCTCCTCCAGGTCCTCACGCAGCCTATCATAGAATTCCCCTTGATGCTCATTTGGTCCATACACACTCATAATCCACACATACTCCGTACCCAGCCTTATCTTAACCCCCACACATCTCCCTTTTTTATCCCTATACTTCCCGACCACTTTCTCCGCCATCCCCACCCCCACCAGTATACCCACCCACCCCCCTTCCTAGATTCCGCTCTTTGCCCGCCAAGATAACCCTCGGGTATTTCCTTGATTCCAGCAATTTCTCCTGCCCCACCTTCAAATGTGTTTCCTGGATACAAATGAAATCAGCCTGAGTTCTACAGCCCTCCTTTTCCACCAATCTCCTCTTCCGCCAAGTTCGTAGCCCCTTAGCATTAATAGTAACCACCCTCATTTTTTGCTGCCCCACCTCCCCTATCCCCTTTCCACCCTGTCCCCATCCTTCCCCCTCCCCCTCCCTCTCCCCTCCCAAACCCTACCCCCTTCCCTCCCCTCAGCCCGCCTGAGGTCTCCTGTAGAGTAGTGCCCATCGGTTTGGAGCAACCCTGCCCTTTCTATCCACCCCTCCTTCCCACATCACTTTTCCCTCATCCCTTGCAACCCAATCCCCTTTACCCCCCACTCCCCCTCTCCGTCTTCCCCGCCCTCCACCTTAAACCCTTTAACTTCCCGACATCCACTTTCAGCCCTTTGTAGCCATTGCCCCACACACCAACCGCCTCCCTCCCCTCCTTACCATAACTCTACTATCTGAATTATGAACATTTCACTATAAACATCTATCATTTCAACATTTTAAACACTCACCTTGTTGCTCCTTATGCCTGGAACAACCTACACGAGTCTGTACGTCAGGCGCCTTCTCTGACCCTTTTCAAATCCAGGCTGAAAACTCACCTCTTCGCTGCTGCTTTCAGATCTGGACTCACTTGATCTCCTTTGTGTTTCCTTACCATTCCCCCTAGCTGTATCCCATGCCTAACGCTACTGGGTTGTCTGTCTTGACTAGATTGTAAGCTCTGATGAGCAGGGACCTTCTTTTATACGTGCCTGTGCAGCGCTGCGTACGTCTTGCAATGCTATACAAATGTGTAGTAGTAGTAGTAGCAGTTTTACAGCATTAATGCAATGGTGTTAGGGGCTTCGGACCTTTTATTTATTGTAAGTCGCCTTGGATGCATTTTAGCATATGGCGGGAAAGAAATGTTTTTAAATAAATAAATATTCACTGCAAGTATCAAAGGGGTTTAGAAAGGTAAAACAAATTTCAGTCTCCAAAGAGTAATGGCAAATAAAACTGTCAAATAATGTCAGACATAAAATATTGCAAGATTTCCCAACTGAAGTCTCTGTCAGTTTTTTTGTTCCCTGTATCTCATTATTAGCTCACCAATGAAAGCAGCTGTTCAAGTCTTTCCATTCTACAGGTCTAATTAATTTCTGTCTTGAAATAGTTGGAAGCAAATTATGCTACAGTATGTTCTGTTCCAGAATCATTTCAGTACATACTCTGAATCCCTCGAGAGGGCAGAGCCTTGAAGAACATTCATTGTTTCACTATTAACCTCACCACAGGCTTGGACACATCAATAACAAATGTCTGTTGTAAATAAAACCTGAGAAATTTCTTTCCAAGGGTTGCCATTCCAGAAGGAAATGCAGGGAAAGGAAGGCCCAAATCTTGACTGGTTATACAGCACACCAGAGGGCTATATATCAGTAATGGCAACCTACTCAAAACAGAATATTCTGTGTTGCCGTTCACATAACAGCTCGTTATATGTGCTTATTATAGTCACTAAATTATAGCCCGCTAGAAAGAGAGCGAGCTAAGAGAAGCAATCACCCTAAACATGTTTGAATAAAGTCTATTGCAACAGCCAGACAATTGCTATGGTGCATAGAGTATTAACAGTTTTAAAAAACAGTGGTACTGCCTCTGTACAAATCACTAGTGAATGCTCATCTGATATACAATGTTTGGTTCAAGAAACTTTATCTTCAGAAGCATAATGAGTGTCCATTATGCTTGAACATTTTCAGTTTATACACCCCTTTAATACTGGGCCATGTGTGGAGATTCATTGCTGGGCCTAATTTGCATAAATATTTGCATAATGTTAATATGCCCTAACTTTTATTAAATATGCCCTTTAATGAGTGTCTGGATAAAGAAAAATTACCATATTTCTACATTACTATAATCCAGTGCCAAACGCCAGGCACATTAGGAACTACTACAAACACTGCCCATTTAGAACCCATAGCAAACCCGCCGTATCCTAACAGCACTGCCAGGACTCACAAAGCACCATACCCTACCTATCAAAAGGCAACACTGCAAATATTAAACCAATACATCTCAGAGAATACCAATACATCTCCTACTGGGGAAAGAGAACAAGTGACAAATAGAAACTATATGAACAGAATACCTCAGCTTGGTTACACATGCAGAACATAGACCGTCACTAAACAAAGAACAAGGGATCACAATTTAGAAATAGGAAGACAATAACTAAACTGGGAACCCCAAAAGCCAAACTTGGAATATACAACAACACTGGAGAAATAAAACTATAAATTAATTTCCTCTTGTACTAAACAAAACGCAAAGATGTTAGCGATGCACATTTCCCAGAGCTGACATATTTCAGTTAATAAATTCAAAATAAAAAAAATATTTTTCTACCTTATGTTGTTTTGGCATTTCATTTTTCAGTTGCAATTGCTCCAGTCACTTTCTTCTAGTTTCTTCATGTCTTCTGCTAACACTCTATTGTCTACTGTCCATTTTCTTCTCTCTCCTAGTTTTTTCCATTCTCTCTCTACATCTGCTTTAACATGCTCTTTCCTCTATTTCTTTCTTTATTCCTTTTTCATCCATTCAGATTTCACCCTTCCATCCTCAATCCCCACTTACTCTCCCAATATCCAGCCAATCATAGATTTTTCTTCCCTCCCACACAAAATATCTTTTCCCTTCGCCATCCTCACTCCCCCAGTCTCATCCCCTTCCAGTCCTCCCCAACATCAGTTCCCTTCTAGTTCCAGACCCAAGTAGCATCCGCTCCCTTCTAGTCCCAATCTCCCCATCCTCTCGCATCAGCCCATTTCCAGTCATATCCTAGCCCCCCATCAGCCAATTTCCAATCCTAGCGCCCTCATCAGCCCATTCCCAGTCCAAGCACCCCAATCAGTCCATTTCCAATCCTAGTCCCCATATCAGCACATTTCCAGTCCTAGCCCCCCCCCCATCAACTCATTTCCAGTCCTAACATAGCCCTCCCCCCCCCCCCCCCCGAAGAGTCCCGTGCCTCTCTGAGCGGCTTGAGAGAGAGCCAGGGAGACCCGAAGCCCTGGTTCATCTCTGCACAGTGCCAGAGTGAAGAGCGGCATATTCCTTCACTCTGGTAGCTGTATTCTCGTGAAGCGCGCTGAGGGCTGAGAAAGGTTAAAGGGCATTTCCTGTTTCCCAGCCATCAGCGCGCTTCATAAGAATATAGCTACCGGAGTGAAGAAACATGCCGTTCTTCATTCCGGCGCAATGAAAATGTGAGACGGGGCTGCAGGGCTCCCAGGCTCCCTCTGAAGCCAGCCCTTTAAATGGTACACATGTGCGGAATGAAGTTCGCACGGGGCCCCCTGACATGCGGGGCCCTGTGCATACACAATATTATCGCACAATGGACGGGCCAGCCCTGGCTACCAATAAACAAAAAATGTTTTGTGGGCTTTACCATCATAAGGTTTAGTGATCTTTTCTTACCTGTCTTCTGAATTCTTTCCATTTTACCTCTATTTATATCTTCTGCTTTCACTCTCTCATCTTCCCTTCCCACCTCTTGTCTGCATTCTCTCTTATCTCAGTTTACTCTTCCTCCCTCCCTCTATCCTATAGGATAGACATCTGTTAGGTCTCTGGAGAGGATGCACACTTGAAACTAGGAGCTTATTTTTCTTAAGAGGGAGGCACTTGGGTCTAGAAGCGCCCTTCTTAGTCCCTCATGTGGGAAGTAGGGGGATCAGAAGGGTGTGTGTTTTTCAGATTAGGAGTCCCTTTAATCCTAGAGATGGTGGAGAAGACAGACCAGACTTGAGATGACATTAGGCACTTCTGTTTGCTGATGCTCTCGATCAAAGTTAATTATATGGGTCATTTTAGAAAACAGCATGTCAGACATGCCAAGAATAAAAATATCCCAAGAGCCATCCTAGAAAGGCCCAATGCAACAAGTCGATGTCCGAGAAAGGTATGCTGGAGGTATGCATGGAGAATGCAAAAAGAGAAACACGTGCCTATGCAATTTCAGAAAGTCCCCCACATGTCTAAACTCAGCAGCTGACACATCCATACCTATACCTGCTCCAAGGCCAAAAGATGCATCAGTGAAGTGCTCATTTTGGAAAAACAACAATGGTAGAAAGCAGAGGAGAATGCGCTCTCACACCCCCACTAACATCCAGGTAGTAGTAGTCATCCAGTCATCTGTACATCACACCAGAAAGCAAACCTCTTCCATTTGCCTGAGAACATAAGAAAATACGATATGCTATACTGGGTCAGACCAAGGTCCATCAAGTCCAGCATTCTGTTTCCAACAGTGGCCAATCTAGGTCACAAGAACCTAGCAGTTTCCCCAAAGACGCAAGGTTCCACAATGCTTGTATTGGGGCAAGCAGTGGATTTCCCAGATCCTTTTAATAATGGTTTATGGACCTTTCCTCCAGCAACTTGTCCAAACCTTTTTTAAACCCAGCTACACTAACAGCTTTTACTACATCCTCCAGTAATGAATTCCAGAGTTTGATTACACATTGAGTGAAAAAATATTTTCTCATACTAGTCTTAAATACTGTAGGTTACCCTGTAGCTTCAATGCATGCCCCCTAGTCTTTCTATATTTTGATGGCGTAAACAATCTACGTTTACCTGTTCCTCTCCATTCATTAATTTATAGACCCCTATCATATCTCCCCTCAGCCGTCTCTTTTCCAGGTTGAAGAGCCCTAACCTTTTGTGTCTCTCTTCAGAGGGGGAATCCTTCCCCTTTACCATTTTGGTGGCTCTTCTCTGTACTTTTCTAATAACTCTATATCCTTTTTAAGATACAGTGACCAGAATTGCACACAATATTTAAGGTGCGGTCGCACCATGGAACGATACAGAGACATTATAATATCCTTTGTTTTATTCTCCATTCTTTTCCTTATGATACCTAGCATTCCATTTGCTCTCTTGGCCGCAGCTACACACTGGGCGGAGGGTTTTAACATGTTATCCATGACAACATCTAAATCTTTTTCCTGGTCATGGTTCCTAATGTGGAACCTTGCATCATGTAACCATAGTTTGGGTTTTTCTTTCCTAGATACAAAACTTTGCACTTATCCACATTCAATTTCATCTGTCATTTGGTTGCCCAGTCATCCAATTTTTCAAGATCCTCTTGCAATTTTCCACAATCCTCATGGGTTTTAACAATTTTGAATAGTTTTGTCTCATCTGCAAGTTTGATAACCTCACTCGTTATTCCCATTTCCAGGTCATTTATGAATATGTTAAAAAGCAGCAGACCCCCACACAGATCCCTGGAGTACTCCACTATTCACCTTTCTCCATTGGGAAAATTGGCCATTTAGCCCTACCCTCTGCTTTCTATCTTTTAATCAGTTCCTGATCCACAATAGTACACTGCCTCCTATCCCATGACTTTTTAATTTTGTCAAAAGTCTCTCATGAGGGACCTTGTCAAAAGCTTTCTGAAAGTCCAGATACACTATATCAACCGACTCACCTTTGTCTACCTGTTTATTCACACCTTCAAAAAAAACAACAGATTAGTAAGAAAAAACATAACAGATTAGTAAGGAATAAGACTTTCTCATTGAAGCCTTCCTGGAGGCCAAAAGGACATCGGACATACTGGCCAGCAGGTTGAGCTCAGACATTAGCCTCTCAACATCCATGCCATGAGGGCCAAGGACTAGATGTTGGAGTTCAACATCATCCAGTCCTCCTGCGAAATCATATCTGGCACGAGACCCAGCTGGAGTGGCTTCTGACTGGAGAGCTGTAGCAGGAGAGGAAACCAAGGCTGTCTGGGCTAGTAGGGAGCAATGAGAATCATTGTGCCTCCATCTATTTTGAGCTTCAGAAGGGTCTTTGCAATCAGAGGGATTGGAGGATACACCTACAGAAGAACCTTCGACCCCAATGTAGGAGGAAAGCATCCAAGGTTTGTCTGCTGTCTGATCTTACCCTGGAACAAAACTGATCTACCTGGGCATTCTGCAGAATGGCGAACAGATCTATTGAGGGGATGCCCCACTCCCAACATCCCTGTCCAGCATCCATTCGTGTAGTTGGAGGACTCGACTGAGTCTGTCTGCCAGAGTGTTTGGTTCACCTGGCAGGTACATGGCTCTCAAGTCCATCCCATGTACAATGGCAAACTTCCACAACCTGACTACTTTCCAACAAAGGAGGTACGAGCTTGTTCCTCTCTTCTTGTTGATGTAGAACATTGCGACTTGATTGTCAGTCTGAATCAGAACAATCTGGTTGGCCAGCCAATATCAGAAAGCCTTTAGAGCATTTGCTACAGCTTTTAACTCCAAAAAGTTGATCTGATGGAGACCTTCTTGGATGGACCGATTGCCCTGGGTGTGAAACTCATCAAGATGAGCTCCCCATTCCAGTTTGGATACATCTGTCATCCAAACTTTTTGAGGTGGAGCAATTTGAAAGGGGAGACCTCTGAGCAAATTGTGATGGAATGCCCATCCTTGCAGTGACTGAACGAGAGCATTGCTGACATACAGCTGGGTCCACAGAGTCAACTAAGCCTGCCTCATCTGGAGGCATGCCAAGAGTGTGACATACACAGTAAAGGCCATGTGGCCCAGTACAGTTAACATCCTGTGAATTGTCACCTGCTGACTCCCGCACCTGCTGTCTCCTGCACTACTGTTGTCAGTCAGAAGTCAGTCATACGGGAGGAAGGCTCTTGCCCGAGTCATTTCATTCAGGCTCGTATGAATTCCAAGTGCTGTGTAGGTTGAAGGTGGGACTTTTGATAATTTATAATGAACCTTAGCAATTCCAACAGCCGAATGGTCAATCATGTTGATTCCTGAACCCTTTCTGGTGTGGTATTCTTCATCAGTCAATTGTCCAGATAAGGGAAGACAAATACTCCCAGCATCTGGAGGTATGCAGCTATTACAAGGTTCCTCATGAGAGATTCTTGATGAAATTAAAAAGTCATGGGATTGGAGGCAATATAGTATTGTAAATCAGGAACTGGTTAAAAGACAGAAAGCAGAGAGTAGGGCCTAACGGCCAATTTTCTCAATGCAGAAAGAGAAATAGTGGAGTACCCCAGGGATCTGTGTTGGGCCTGCTGCTTTTTAATATATACATAAATAACCTGGAAATAGGAATAATGAGTGAGGTGATCAAATTTGCAGATAACATAAAATTATTCAAAGTTGTTAAAATGCAAGAGAATTGTGAAAAATTGCCAGAGGACCTTGAAAAATTGGAAGACTGGATGTCTAAATAACAGATGTAATTTAATGTAGAGAAGTGCAAAGTTAAGCACCTGGAAATAACAACCCAAACTATGGTTACACAATGCAAGCTACCACCTTAGAAACCACCACTTAGAAAAAAGATTTAGGCGTCATCATGCATAATACATTGAAACTTCCGCCCAGTGTGCCGTGACGGCCAAGAAAGCAAATAGCATGCTAGGATTCATAAGGAAAGGAATGGAGAATAAAACCAAGGATATTATAATGCCTCTATAGCATTCCATGGTGCAACCACACCTTGAATATTATGTGCAATTCAGGTCGCCATATCTTAGAAAAAGATATATCTGAATTAGAAAAGGTTTAAAGAAAAGCAACAAAACTGATAAAAGGTATGGAAGGATAGCCCTCTGAGGAGAGGCTTAAAAGGTTGGGGCTCTTCAACTTAAAAAAGATTCGGCTGAGGGGGGATATGATAAAGGTCTATAAATTAATGAATGGAGTGGAATGTAGATCGGTTGTTTATACCATCAAAAAGTAGAAAGACTAGAAGACAGGCAATGAAGCTACAATTCAACCCATTTAAGACTAATAAGCGAAACTATTTCTTTACTCAAGGCATAATCAAACTCTCAAATTCATTACCAGAGGATGAAGTAAAAGCTGTTAGTGTAGCTGGATTTAAAAAAGGTTTGGACAAGTTCCTGGAGGAAAGATCCACAAATCATTATTAAAGAGGATCCAAGAAATCCACTGCTTGCCCTAAAACAAGCATTGTGGAACCTATCTGCCTCTTTTGGAACCTGCCAGGTACTTGTGGCCTGGATTGGCCACTGTTAGAAACAGGATACTGGGCTTGATGGAACTTGTTCTGACCTAGTAAGGCATTTATGTTCTTATGCCACTACCACGAGGCATTTTGTGGACAAGTGAGGTGCTGAGGCAAAGCCAAAAGATAACACTCAGTACTAGAAATGTTGTCCCCATCCCAGGATGAATCAGCAGGTATCTGTATGTGTTTATACACATCCTTCAGGGTCAGGGAGCATAGCCAATCTCCTTTTTGAAGATAAGAAAGCAGGGTGTCCAGAGAAATCATTCTGAACTTTTCTCTTACTAATTATGTCTTCAGATCTCTGAGGTCTAGGATGGGATGGTATCCTCCTGTTTTCTTATGGATCAGGAAGTACTTGGAATAAAATCCTCACCCTCTTAGCCTCTAGTGGTATGTGTTCGATCACGAGATCTGAAAACTCCAAGTTATGTCTCCCTTAAGTTCTATGTAACTGCATCTCAATTGAGCTGTTCTCTGTAAACCGCTTTGGTCTAAAGGCGTTATAGAAAACCTGTTAAATAAATAAATAAACAAACAAACAGAGGGTGGTGATTTCTCTCTGAGGCAGTTCCTGAAGCAGAAGATCGAGGAGATGAACCTTCGGGGGCAGTAGGTGGTAGATCCAATAAATGTAATTTGTAACCACTCTGAACTATTTGTAGAACCCATGAGTCTGAGGTTATGAGAGGCTGCCTTTGGGCAAAAAGAGTGAGCCTTTCCCTGACCGGAGGGTTTCCAACTGCGGCTACTAGTAGACTGGCTATGCTCCCAAGGAACCAGTCAAAATCCCACCCCCCTGTTTTGGCTGAGGAGCTAGCTAGACTTTCTGAAGCTTCTCTTGATGCTGCTGTAGACAAGGAGACTGTTTAGGGTGGAAGGTTTCAGGCCCAGGAAAGTACCTATGCCTACGAGAGTAATAGGTCTTTTTCTGCCCCCCCCCCTTAATATCTCCTGCAATAGGAGGCCAGCTTGAACATATGCTTTGAGAGATTACGAAGGGTGTCATGCTGCCTTTCGATGAAGCCAGCCTTCTCTTCAACCTGTTCTCCAAACAGATTCTCTCCAAAGCACAGCACATCAGCAAGCTTGTTCTGCACCAACTATTCCAGATCTGAGGACTAGGAGCCAGGACAGTTTCTGGGTACCAATACCCATGGCAGAAGCTCTCAATGACGTTTCAAAGACGTCATAGGTTGCCTGGTCCATGAACTTTGAGCAGTCCTTGCTATGAGCCACTAGAGAACAATACTGCTCCAATTTCTCTGGCGGGAGAAGCAGAGACAGCTCAGCGAGGTCGCACATAATGTTCTTCAAGAACATGTATATGTAGAGCTGTGAGAGATAGTGAGTGATAGCTACCTCATATAACCCTATTAGGCGGCTGCCTAGGGTGTTAAGATTTAAGTTGCCTTTGATATAAAAAGAGTCTTGTAGTCAAGTGGTAAGGCAAAATAATATTAGGGCTTTATTCCCTGCCCTGATGGGATATTCCTGGGATACAACAAACAATATGAAACAAAAGAACTGTTGCACAGAAAAATATCTTCTTTCCTTTAGGCACCATCAGCTGGCTGCTTTGCACACGTTCAACATAAAGATACAATATCGTCAGATAAACAAATTGTACAAATAATGGGCACAGGGTCAGAATTATAGCTGCTGTTCTCCCACTGCATTAACTCAGAGTCACTTACGATTGCATATGGGTCACACTCTTCACAGCTGCTGTCTTCCTTAAAACTCTCCTGTGAGTCATGGGGTAACTTTTCTAGAAAGGGCTCTTTAAATCCAGGGCTCTGAATGCCTGGTATATTAAAAGCTTCCTTCTGGCTTTCCCTTCTTCTCCACACTGGTGGAATTACTGTATAACTTTCAGTATCAAAGTTACTTCTGGTGCCACGCCCTTGCCTTTCAAACCAAACAGAACTTCTTGCCTTTTCTTTAGCAAAGCTAGGTTCCCACCTCTTAGCTGGGGTTCTGTCTCTTATCTCTGGGCTTCTGGCAGCTCTCTCCTGGGCTCTCCAACTACCAGGAATCCTAGCAGGGTCCTGGGCACGGTGCTGGCTGTTTCCTGCTCTGCGGCCACACCTACTGCTTCCTTCCCTCAGTGGATTTCCTCCAGCACAACGTGTGTTCACTGGATGCTGGCTTAGTCCTCCCAGGTCGCTGCCCCTACTGGCCTTCCCTGGTTCTACCCTGCAGCTTTTATCCTTGTTCTCTTTGCATGCTGCGTGGGTTTCTCAGAACAGGTGTTCCTGATTAGCCTTCCTGCTTCTAGCTACGTCAGGACTAGTGCAAGGACATTTTACTGTAATGCCTTTTTGCTTTCCTTGTGCTGAGTTTGTTTGCTGCTCAGCTAATTCTACCTGAGCTGAGTTTGTTTGCTGCTCAGCTAATTCTACCTGAGCTGAGTTTGTTTGCTGCTCAGCTAATTCTACATGAGCTGAGTTTGTCTGCTGCCCAGCTGATTCTGAGGTAAGTTCCTTACTTTTCCCTAACTCCATGGGCTCTGTGCCAGCTGCTGTGTCACAGAGCTGGAAAGAGGACATGCAGACTATAAGCATGAAACTCTGAAAATACCTTCTTCCTAGTCTAATGTCTGAGCCTCCCTTGCCGGAGGCACCGAGGAATGAGTCATAGAACTCTTGGACCTCTTAAGGGCAGATTTGACCACCAAGGAATGGTGAGGAAGTGGAGACTGCTCGAATACAGGAGCCTTCTGTACATGGAGTCAAGCCTTCTACTGACTGGAGGCACAGTGAGGGTGGTTCTCCCACATTCTCATCTGCATTCTCTGCAGGATATGGTGCACGGGTATAGTCACTGCCTCCTTAGGACTGAAGAGTATTTTAGGATCTCCAACTCTTCTGCTCTGGGCTCCTCAGTCTCCAAAGAAAATGCTAAGGCTTTTGCCATATCCCTTACAAAATCCTGGAAGGTCATGTCCTCAGAAGGGGACTTACACTTCTGATGAGATGGAGAAGGGTCCAATGGAAGTTCAGGAGACCTGTCCTCGACAAGTCTTAAGATTCCACATTGGCTATCCAATCTTATGAATCAGACTCGTAGAGGAAGTCAAAGTACTTCTGAGTCTTTGCTTGGATCTCTCTGTGGATCAGAGGAGCTCGGGAGCGATGATGCACTAATGCTCTTCTAGATTTCGTGGGTGTATCAGACCTCAAAATGCTAGAGAGGGATATCGGCTGGGCAGGCACCAGTGTCAGGGGCCCTTTGATGCTCCAATGTCAGATGCATCTGCTTTAAGGCATGCGTCACAAGGATCAGCTTAGGTGGTCGATGCCAATGCAGTCAATGTCGAGGACCCAGCATGCTGCAGCACCAAGAGCGCCACAATGTGTTCTGCAAGAGGTTGCATTAGGCACTTTTCCATGGCTGCCAATTCCGAAGGCTGTGGGGCCACAGAAACTTGGGATAGATGTACCCAGTATCTATACAGGAATATCGGCTGCTTGGTCTTGGTTCTCTGTAGGCTATCAGTGCCCCTCCAATGTTTTGAAGGATGAGCTCTTCTTCTATCAGGGCAACTTTGAGGGGTGCTCACGCAGGCCTTCATCGCTCTCAACACCACATCTCGATGTGTTCCAACACCAGTGCACCAGAGTCTTCACTCTGTGCTCGGTTCGCTCACCCCTTGACGTCGATGAAGACTAAGCTGCATCCTTCATCTTTGGCTGGAGATCAATTGATGGCCAATACTTAAGGGCACTACAGGTGCTCGGCTCCAAGTGGACTCCAGAACTCCTCAATATCAATGCACCGCCAGCATCCGATGCAGCCGTGGAGGCCATAGAGACCAATGCCATCAATGCCAAAGACGATGGATCGGACCTCCGAGTGCCAAAAAGTGATTTATGCTGCTTCTCTCAACCTTTGAATCCTCTTTTTGTCATCTGCAAACACAAATTACAAGGTGGCTGATTTATTTAACTAGGCTTATATACCGCTTTTCTACCTGTCAAAGCGGTGTACATTCAAGTACTGTATATATATTTTTCCCTTGTTCCTGAAAGGCTCACAATCTATATTTTTGTACGTGAGGCAACGGAGAGCTAAGTGGCTTGCCCAAGGCCACATGGAGCACTTGTGGGACTAGAAACCCCAGTCCTTCTGGGCCAAAGTTGCTGTCCTCTAGCAGGATTTGAACCCTTGGCCTTCCAATCTCAGGTAATGTGCCCCAATCACTCTTCCCTCTCAGGTGCCAGGCACTGGAGACACCAACTCTGGGTATCCATGGCGGATATGGTCCTAGCGCATTGGAAATACTTTTTGAATCTGCTGACCGGTTTCTACTACTACTACTTATTTGTATAGTGCTACAAGGCATACGCAGTGCTATACAGACACATGTAAAAGACTGTTCCTGCTCATCAGAGCTTACAATCTAGTCAAGACAGACAACACAATAGCTGAGGGCAAGGATATATCTAGGGGAATGGTAAAGAAACACAAAGGAGACTAAGCAGATCAAGATCCAAATGTGGCCTTGAAGAGGTGAATTTTCAGCCTGGATTTGAAAAGGGCCGGAGATGACACACAGACTCAGGTAGTTTGCTCCAGGTAGAAGCAGCAGCAAAGTGGAAGGATCGAAATCTGGAGTTGACAGTTTCTGGGACATGTCATCCGGGAAGATAGCTGCAGCGAAATCAAATGGCTGGATTTTGAAAAGATAGGCCTGGCTGGTGCACTGGCGTTTAAGATGGCAGAGGTGCCGCAAAAGAAAGAAAGAAAAATAAACAATCGAAAAATAGAAAAGGAAAAGGCAAAAGAAATGCTGCAATGGCAGGCAATAAATTAAAAAAACAGAAGCACAGAACCCCCGCAGGGGAAAAAATGATTTACCAAGCGAAGGATGACCGGAACACGTCCATTGGGCTCCATGGAAAAAATAAAACTGCGCTAAAATGGTGCCGTGGAGGCAGGCAGAAAGGAGGTGCGCAGGCAAGATAGAACCTCCCAAAATCTTCCAATAGTAGCTGGGGAGTGTTCCTGCATGGACTCAGTCTGGGGATGTCACCCTTACGTTAGGATTTCATCCCTGCTTGTCCACAGAGAAAAGAGAAATTCCGTTTTAGTTTATTTCATGAATTTGTCTGGCTTTCTGGATGTTTTTTCATTCAGTTTCACACACTTGTTTTAATAGGGAATTTTTGAGCGCTAAATTGATTTAGTGCATATTAAATGGAAATTACACTTACCTGGTAATTGTGGTTCCTTGAGTAACTCCAGTTTAGTCCTCCACCTCTGGGTAGTGCACCTCCTCCTGCAGCATGGAGACTGGACCAGTCAAAACTCGTGACATCACTGGATATACACTGTTGGTCTTCTCCCATCATCCCCCAGTGAACTATTGACAAAGCAAACTCAAAGGAGCAAGAAATAACATAGTAACATAGTAAATGACGGCAGATAAAGATCAGTATGGTCCATCCAGTCTGCCCAGTAAGATGGCAAGAGTAGGCGCACCTGCCGCTCCGTGCAGGCCACCCTTTCCCATGTCTTTTAGGGGTGAACCCGCCGCTCCATGTAGGACACCCCTGTTTGTTGGGAAGTTAGATAGTTAAGTTTATTTTGATTTTATCCTGTTGCTGTAAAGGGCTCCACTGTGTCTGTCCCATGCCACTTTGAACTCCGTCACTGTATTTTCCCCACCACCTCCATTGGGAGGACACTCCAAACATCCACCATCCCCTCAGTGAAAAAGTATTTCCTGACATTGCCTTTCAATTTACCCACTTGCAGCTTCATGTTATGCCTTCTAGTTTTACAGCTTCCGCGTCTTTGGAAGAGGTTTGTTTGTAAGCAGCTTAAGTATTAATTACAACTAAGTAATAAGTAGCTTAAGTATTAATTACAACTGTATACCTAACCTTTAACTTGTAATATTAAAGTCCCTGAAGATACAGGGGAAAAAACTACCACCACCTTCTTGCGTCTGATGTCATTCCCCAGATCAGATTAAGACATCCAGAAAGAAGGAAGAAAGACTCCAAGAGGTCTGAGAAAGAAAGCATACCACTGCGATCTCTGGAATATCTATGTAGAACACTGTTAGCAATAGAGAACCCTCTCCAAAACTGGAAGAACTACCTCTGGAAAACATCTCCGAGCGGGACCGAGGACTAAACTGGTGTTACTCAAGGAACCACAATTACCAGGTAAGTGTAATTTCCATTTCCTTATCGTTCCTCCAGTTTAGTCCTCCACCTCTGGGATGTAACAGAGCAGTAATCCTTGGGAGGGACTTTTCCAGCCATAACGCCACACCGCCAACCCAAAACAGGCAACCCTCAGCACCTGAACCACCAGCCAATAGCGCTTACTGAAGGTATGGAGATACGACCATGTCGCCGCTTCGTAACTCTCCACGGTCAGGACCAACCTACGTTCTTATCCAGGAATTTGTCCATACTCTAGAAGAAGGGAATCGCAGCCCCACGGATGCCTGACTCCCAAATAAGTGTCAACTAATGCCTCCCGGATCCAACTGAACATTGACACTTTAGCTGCCGCTACGCTTTGGGCAGACCCCTAAAATAACGATCCGACTTTTGGAAGACCACTGATATTTAACAGTGCGTCCGCGGAAACCAGTTTACGGCTAAGCGACGCAGACTGCCAACTGAAGCATTCTCTCCCAAAAAGCCTAAAAACTGGGAACGAGACCGACTGATTCAAGGGAAGGCAGAACTACCTTTGCCAAGAAGTGAGAAACTTTCCATAGAACCAACTTGTCCCTAAGTAAAAACAAGAATGGCTCTACCCAATACCAGGCTTGCAAACCGAAAACCCAGCCAGCCCAGTAGATGGCCACTAGAACACTGCTTGCAAAAATCCTAGATGGAAGCCTGACACAAGGTCTCGAAGATTCACTAGTGACCGCCGCCCTCAGGATGCTGCTGCACTCCTGCGAAGAAGTCACCATCCTGCGGATGGGTCGCGGCCTGCAAAACATAGGACCAAAGGAACTGGAACCACTGAAGTCTGGACCTGCCGCCAAGCATACCAAACCTTGGAAACACACCATACCCGCATCTACACTAGGGAATGGTACGTGTTTCTGCCTTGACATAGGTCAGTCATCCCCGATCCAGAATAGACTTACCTTTCGATTGCTAGGCCGTAAGAGAGAATCTATCCACCCGCGATACACCAATAGAACCCCAGGTCAACAGATTCGCTGCTGCGGACCACCGCCAAGGTTTCCCATCTATTTTCCGGACCAGGTCGGCTCCCCCTCGGCCCCCTAAGCCAACAGAAGCCATCAATAGTACTCTCCCTCAATACGGCTAAACGCACTGCATCACTTGCCCCTATGAGCGCCATGGAAGGGCAAAAGCATCGGGAAGGCGGTCCACGGTGAAGATTGCTGCGAAGCATCGATGCCCTTCGACATCCTTTCTCGCCTACTATTGTATCCAAAATATTTACTTTGGTCGAAAGAAAGATTGTCCTGAGGTCTAGGATCGGAGGACCCACCTGATGACTATTTGTACGAACCCATCCCGGAAGAAGCTACCACTCTCCAGCATTCCTCCGGACTCCACTTGAGAAGATTCTGCACCACCTTGTGTGTTCCTGCGAGGAGTGCCGCCATAGTACCTGCCGGCGAGACTCCCTCTATGCAAACGGAACCCTTGATTCCACTTCCATGACCGCCCTGCTTGTGCCCTCATACCGATTTAGGAAAACCACCGATACGTATCTGTCGGAGAGTCCTGACCCTGCCTGATCCATTACTCCGGATTCGAACGTTTGAAGCGTTAGAGCTATTGCAAACAGAACCATGCAATGAGCCCCACAGCCTGTGCAATTCATCTCCATCAACCATGGGACCCACTGCGGATGTTCCAGCGGCCTGCCTCCGTGCCCGATCTCCCAGGTCATGAAAGGAATGATGTTTGTTTAGAGAATTGTTCTGGCTTGACCACCGCTATAGAAGTACTTTGTAAGGTACGCCTGGAAGCTCTGGCTCACGGAACCACCTCCCCTTCATCGCCATTGCCCCAAGCAGCCGAGGACAGCTCCACGCCGATGGCGCCTGCTCCATTTGCAACCTGCTAATTAGCTGTAAAAGAACATCGTCTCTCCACTCCAGCAGAAACTCTGCTCTCCAGTGAAAGTCAAACCGTACCATTAAGATTCCTAGGCCTTGAGACAGCCTAATTTAGTTTTGACTGCCTCGAGGACACAGCGAGTCTGAAGCAATGAGCACTCAGTGAGTCTGAAGAAATGTTACTGTTCTTGGCGTAATTCGTACCCCTTCATCCCTGGACTTCGGTCGAAACACCCAATCGCTGAGGTAAGGGAAACTAAGATAGTTCCTTTCCGCCGAGTCAAAGCAACCTCCAACACAAACTCGGTGAAGATGCACGGAATCGCTGTCTAACCTAAGGGCTAGTCTGACGCTGAAAAGTACCCTCAGGAAGGGCACTCTAGAAACTTCTGATGTGCTGTCCTAACGAAATGTGTAAGTATGCTTCTGTAAGTTTGAGTAATGAGACAATGTCCATTTGCGGAACCGTCTCCAACTCAAGTTAGATGCCTGAAAACAGCCATGTATTCTCCTGAGATCCAGCCAGAACGGAGAGATCCTTCCATGCTTTCAAGTGGTGCCCGGCTCCGAAAATTCCTACAGATCCGGTCCCAATTGCACCCAAGTGCAAGATATGAGCCGAAGTTCGCCAAATTGCAGCCACACGTTGTATGGCTATAAGCGAGTACAGCTGCCCTTACGAGCAACATTACCGCCTTAATATATATACCTAATCTAGGCTAAGAAACAGTAGACAATTCTATCCGACTCCTCACTGACCACAGATAGACGGAAAAATGTCATTTGCTTCCTATACACTAGCTTGCCAAACTACCTACATGTGTGATATGGAAATCCTTCCCGTTTCCCGCAGAACTGTAGATGCTACAAATTTAAATGCAGCATCCTATTAAAGCGTTCATTTTAAAAGACATCTTTATTCCTATCTCCGGTTTTACCTAGGACCGAAGTTGCCCGAATTGTAGACGAACGTAGCATTGCTATAAGAAAGAATAGCCTACCTTTTAATCAACATTAATGCTTTAATAGATAGACACTCTGGCCCCCCGAGAAGAAACAACCCCATCAGGTAACTCACTGACCATAGACCAATGGAAGCATCTCCTTTATCTGCCATGCACTGTATGCCGCTTTTGCAACTGTTGTGCATTATTCCATTTAATCATGTATCTCAAAAATATATCTTCATAGTTGCTCCTGCCTACTATCGGACACTTCTCAGAAGTAGTACCCAAGTACCTACTAACTGCCCTTGAAACATCCACATCACCCTCTAAAAGTTACCCAGCAATCAAGAGGGCCTGTTCTCACCTGTCCGCATCCAGTCATCGTGTCTTGAATAAGTTTTGCATCTTAAAGATATGGACGGACCTTGTCCCGATCCAATGCAAGTGACACTTCTCTTAAATACCGAAGAATTACGTGAAAGTCACACCCCTTGATACCCTCCTATATCAGGGACAGATAAGGGATGGGACTGGGAACATTCCCTCAAACTGGACCCGGTTACGTAACCGGATCACCAGCCTTGTGCCCCACCACCGACTCAGGAACAAGCTGTCGAAGAAGTAAAATAAAATCAAATTTTATCAACTGCAACTGACCCTCCAGGGGGCGTCCTGGTTTATTCCCCGGTGTCTGCCTTCCCCTGGCATGCAAAACCCCACAGGGGAGTAATCACCTGCGCACCTGCCTAAGCAACTCACACACCTAAATGCTGCTGGTTGACATGAGTGAGAGGACTCTGGGCCTTTGATTGGGAGGTATTGAAGATACCAGCCTGCAAGAGACTTTGTCTACCTTCTTTGCAACCCTGCCATGCTTGCCCATCTATAGAATAGGGGCAAATAAAAGCGAATAGGGGCAAATAAAAGAGAACTCCTGGCGTCCAACCGGGCCGTGGGCTTGGGGCACAGAGGCTACAAACCAAGACAGCAGCAAACAGTATTAGTCCTAAATGGACAGGGTTAGATCTTCTATCTGCGCTTGTAGTTAAAGACACCCCTCTAAGGAAAGAGCCCCCCTTTTTTTTTTTTTTTTTAAATCTCCGCCAAACCGGGGAGGATTCACCTTACCTGGGAGCTGCCGCGTTTGAATCAGCTGCGCGGAGCGGTGCAGTAAGAAGGAGTTGAGCCGTGGTGCTGAGCTGCAGGCATTGTGAGGATGCTCCTGTCTCAGAGGACCCCCCCTCCGGTTCCCATAAAGCGCTGAGGGAGTCGTGTAGCAGTGGGAGGATTCACCTTACCTGGGAGCTGCCGCGTTTGAATCAGCTGCGCGGAGCAGTGCAGTAAGAAGGAGTTGAGCCGCGGTGCTGAGCTGCAGGCATTGTGAGGACGCTCCTGTCTCCGAGGACCCCCCCCTCCGGTTCCCATAAAGCGCTGAGGGAGTCGTGTAGCAGTGGGTGGATTCACCTTACCTGGGAGCTGCCGCGTTTGAATCAGCTGCGCGGAGCGGTGCAGTAAGAAAGAGTTGAGCCGCGGTGCTGAGCTGCAGGCATTGTGAGGACGCTCCTGTCTCCGAGGACCCCCCCTAGGTTCCCATAAAAGCTCTGTTGGCTCTCTCGCGGCCGCGAGTCGCGGCCCACGTCCTAAGGGGCGCGTCACAAGGGGGAGGACTTGCTCCTTCGGTGCTCCTGAGAAGTTCTCTGAACACTGTTTGTTACATAGTAGTGTCCATGGGGAAGCGGAAAGGAAAGCCCGGTGTTAAATCTGGATCCGGTACTGGAACATCAGGAGGGAAGCCGGTTGGACCCATGGACAGACATGTAACGTCGTTACTGCCTGCAATCTTGCCGGTTGAGGTCTCTTTGAGCCCCGAATCTCGGCTACCCCCTCCTTTTCCTCAGCCATTGTCTTCTACATTTCTTGACGCTCCTTTAGAAGCTCCGTCTTTTTCCTTGAAGGCGGTCAGTCCATTTGGTGATGATGTGTCTCTCCCTACTCCATCTGGTGAGGTAACACTTGTAGACATTTGGACTTCGATTCAACGGATTGATAAGCGTCTATCTCCAACTGTCTCTGCTATATGTGCTTTTACGCAAGATGTTGTGGATAAGTTTGCAGATGTTGATCAACAGATAGGTTCCTTGGCACGTGCTTCTGCTCATGCTGATTCTCAGCTCCAGATGGCTGGGAACCATAATGTTGCTTTAATAAGGGATGTGTCTGCCGTTTCTTGCCATCTGGAGAGTTTGGAGAATCAGCATAGGGCAAGAAACCTTCGCTTTCTTAATTTTCCTTCTACTCACCTATTGTCTCCTGAAATTTTGTTGCAAAAATATTTTTCTGAGATATTACATTTGCAGAGTACTTTGGAAGTTGTTCACGTCTATTCGTTTATTCCTGTTTCAGCAGTGTCTCACCAGGATGGAGTGACTACCCCTCCTGCTGAGTCTGTTGCTCAGGATCTTACAGCTTTTTTGGAAGATACTTTGGATCTCATACCCAAGCGTTGCACTGTTGTCGCAACGTTCGGCTCTGAGTCCAGTAAACTTTCTGTTCTTAGAGCTTATTTTAAGCATAAGGACGCTTTACTTTGTGGTTATAAGCTCCAAATTTTCCCGGATGTGGGGTGTGTCACTCAACTTAGACGCAAACAGTTTTTAGAGTTGAAGTCCAGAGTTGTTGCTCTAGGGGCGTCTTTTTTTTTTGAAGTTTCCGTGTCGCTGCTTGATAACTTACCAAGGGCAGAATTATGTGTATACTGATGTGATGCAGCTCCAGAAATTTTTGTTAACTTTTGAAATGGCTGAGAAGTAGGTAGGTAGTTTTGTTCTTGTTTAGCTCCCTTATGTGGAGTATTAATTACTCCTTATTGCTTATTTAATTATGTAATTTCGTACTTTTGCTGATTTTCTCTCCTTGATGTGAGTTATTATGTGTCAAATTGAATTTTGAATTTTGTAATTATTTTGATTGATTGTTTTCTTCTATATTTGTTTGTAATTCAGAAAAAGCATTAAATAAAAATTTAAAAGAAAAAATAAATCTCCCCCAAACCAAGGTCTGGGAACTAACGCCTTCAAAATTATCAATGTAAACAGTACTCCTCCTAAGCTGAAAGGCGACACCCAATCAATCTAATGCAAATAAATTCTTCCATACGTGACTAAAAGAAGTAAAAAATGCTGTATTAATATGCGGCCTATCCGTGCCATGGCAAACGCGTGCGGGAAAAAAGAACCGGTCACCTCAGCTGCCGTGTCGACAGGTAGCCGCCAAAGGCCGATCACGACAGCCGGACATTTATATCTATCAGTGCTTCGTCAAAATATAAAACAGATTGAAGGAAGGCATTTGTCCTTCTTATTTTATCTTACGTACTGTAAATCTAAAGAATCAAAGTGACCTTCCCGCTAAACTGAGCAGCCCGAAAATAAGCTAAGGAAAACAAAAACAATTAAAATAAAATAAGGAATGCCTTCTCTCTATATCCTGGCACTTCCCAGCACGCGGGGGGGGGGGGGTTCCCTTCATCCAGGCAAAAGCAAAGGCAAAAAATCCAAGGACTATTCTCACAGGGAATCCCCAAACCCGAGACCCCCCAAAAATAAATCAAACGAAATTAAGACTAAATAAAAACGCTGGTTACAGCACCGAGGCCTGATGCGAACCCCAAGAGAACCACCGCTCTAAACCCCTATGCGGCGAAAACCGCGTGCACAAAATGGCTGCGAAGCATGTCTGGGGATTTTGACGCCAATATGCTAGCTGAGCCTCTGCAGCAAGTGGCCTTCTGTACCCCCACACTGCACCATGAACAGGATCAGGCAAAGCGGGCTTACTGTGCAAAAGGACACAGCCCTTCCAGCCGCGACGTCGCTCAGCGCTGCCGCGAGCGATGTCCGCGGCGAGGGCAGCCCTACCGAAATAAAGAGGCTTCTTGATGTTGGCGATCAAATGCTCTGCAGCCTCGAAGCTGTGCTGGCGGCCTCCGAAGAGCTCTACCCCATACCGTCCAGGGGCAGAGATCTCGGGCACTGATCTGTTTCGGCACGGCAGATAGAAAGAAAGGGCTTAGGCTTTTTTTTTTTCTTTTTTTTTTTAAAGGATATTACCGAAAAAAAGTTAAAGAACTCAAACTTAATAGAAATTCAATTAAAATTTGATTGAAATTTAAGGTAAATGAGCCAATTAGAACTGAAAGTTTGAAAACCTGTTCCTAATACTGTCCTACACTGCTCCTTAACTGTTCCTCTAGTGAGCCCAGCACCTAGGCTCACTACGTCCTCCTGCTGCATGGAGACTGGACACACTGGGGGATGATGGGAGAAGACCAACAGTGTATATCCGTGATGTCACGAGTTTTGACTGGTTCAGTCTCCATGCTGCAGGAGGAGGTGCACTACCCAGAGATGGAAGACTAAACTGGAGGAACGATAAGGAACCAATAAATTAAAGAGTGCTAAGTCATTAGTGCAGTTAAATCAATTTAGTATGTACTATGTTAAGGTGTACTAATGAGCACTAACAAATACATACTCCTACTTGACGAAAGCATAGGGAAGCACACTTTCAACCAAATAAATAGAAAAAGTTAAATTAGAACATAAGAACATAAGATATGCCATACTGGGTCAGACCAAGGTCCATCAAGCCCAGTATCCTGTTTCCAGCAGTGGCCAATCTAGGTCATATGTACCTAGAAGTTTTATTAGAACACAAGAGGCATAAATAGGTCAGTATTAACTCTGATGGGACCTGAGGCTACTGAATTTTAATGGTCATCCCCACCCATGCATATACAATTTGTTCTTTAGGAGTAGTAGTAAATTTAATTGTTAAACCATTTAAAATAGAATCATGATAAACTATGTTTACCTTAGAACATCTGTTACATCCATTGCTTTCTGCGCCTCATGGTCCAGAAATCTTTGGGGATGTCACTGATGAAGCAAGTCCCATTCAACTGACATTAATGTCAAATGATTCAGACTCATGTTTGCCATGCTTGAACTGAGCATATGTTTAAAGTCTGTTTTTAAAATAAGCATTTCCTTCTATAACTAGCTACTGACAATATCAAAAGAAATCCATAAAGTTACACCTACAGTAGGAAAGACAAGCATCAGGTTCTTGTCCTACAGCACTAACAGGTGAATATGAAGCCATGCCATGAACATATAAACTGAATGGTCTAACTTAGAGAGTTTCAGTTTGTACATGTTCAACAGCCTATCTGTTTAGGCAGTGTTGCTGAACATGCGCATATAATTTGGGACGTCCATACTAGATAGTTCAAGTTATACCTGCTATTTGTGCAGGCCACTTAGACTTGCAACTTTATATAGTTAGTAGTTGAATATTGCCACTTAAACATATAAGTTAGACATTTAAAGGCAGAAAGTCTCAAAACCTGCCCCAGTTTTGTTCAGATAACTCTGGCTGTATAGCGATTTGTACATCCAAAATTATCCATTCAAATGCCACAGATTACTTTAAAAACAACAAAGCACACCATATATGTGATCAGCATCGCTGTTGACCGTGTAACAGCTTTTGAATACCAATCCCAGAGGCTTGTTTTCTTTGTTTCTTGTGAGGTTGCTAAGTGTATTCAGTTCATCTGCAAAATCACTGCATAAAAAGTCATGGGATAGGAACCAATGTCCTACTATGGTGAAAGAACAGGTAGAAAGAGAGAAAACAAAAAATAGAACTAAATGGTCAGTAAAGTCAATAGTGCAGTGCTGCATCTGGTGCTTGTTAACAGTTACAAATGATTTGTAAATGGGAAAAACAAGTCAGGAGATCAAAATCTGCAGAGGACACAAAATTATTTAAAACTGTTAAATCACAAGCGGATTGTAAGAAACTGCAGAAGGAGATTACAAGACTAAGAGACTGGGCATTCAAATGGCAGGCAAAAGTAAATATGGACAAATGCTAAGTGATGCAGATAGGTAAAAGTAATCGCAAATATGACTACATGATACGAAGTCCCACATAAGAAAGAAAAGAATCTAGGTATCATGAAATCAGCTCAGTGTGTGGTAGCAGCCAAAGCAGTGTTAGGCATTATTAGGAATGGAATGGAGACTATCATAAAGCCTCGGTACGGACCCATGATATGACTGCACCTTGAATACTGTTTGCAATTCTGGTCAAAAAATATAGAGAAAAACTATGAAAAATACAGAAAAGGGCAACCAAAATGATAAAGGAGATGGAATAGTTTCCCTATGAGCAAAGGCTAAGGAGATTAGGATTCTCCAGCCTGAAGAAAAGGCAATTGAGGGGCGCTATGATAGAGAGCTATAAAATCACGAGTGGAGTTGAGTAGAATGGGTAAACATGAATCAGGTGCTTACTCTTTTCAGAAAATAGAAAGACTAGGGGGCATTACTGGCCCCCTAGTCCTGGAACTGATACTTTTTAATGTATTTGTGAGTGATATTGCTGAAGGACTGAATGGAAAAGTCTGTCTTTTTGAAGATGACACGAAAATTCGCAAGAGTGGACTCCCCTGAGGGAGTGGATAACATGAGGAAAGATCTACAAAAGCTGGAAGAATGGTCTAATGTTTGGCAGTTAAGATATAACGTGAAGAAGTACACTGTCATGCACTTGGGAAGCAGAAATACGAGGAAATTGTATGCAATAGGGGGCAAAAGGTTGGTGTGCATGGACCAGGAGAAGGACCTTGGAGCGACTGTTTCTGAGGATCTCAAGGTGGCGAAACAGTGTGACAAGGTGGTGGCCAAAACCAGAAGGATATTGGGTTGCATACAGAGAGGAATTACCAGCAGAAAGGAGGAGGTACTAATGCCACTGTACAAGTCACTAGTGAGGCCTCACTTGGAATATTGTGTTCAGTTTTGGAGACCATATTTCGCAAAGGATATAAAAAGGCTGGAAATGGTTCAGAGGAAGGCAACCAAAATGATTTGGTGCCTGAGCCAGGAGACATATGAGAAGAGACTTGAAAAACTAAATAAAACCTAGAGAAGAAGAGGGACAGGTGAGATATGATACAGAGCTTTAAATACTTAGAGTATTAAAGAACAAAAAAACATTTTTTCAAAGACGGGGAAGCTGCAAAACTAGAGGACATAACATGAAGCTGCAAGGGGGTAAACTGAAAGACAACGACAGGAAAGAGTAGTTACTCACCTGTAACAGGTGATCTCCAGGAACAGCAGGAATAAGTCTTCACATATGGGTATCGTCGGTACCGATGGAGCCTGCGCGGGAACGCTACCCAGTGTCCCAATAGGAAAGCTTTTGGGAGCATCCCACAGTGCCTGCATGATGCCTTCCCGCCTTTCCAACTCTCCCTCTTCAGTTGAGTTTATAGCTGAGACCAAAGGAGAGAAGTAGACAAAGAGAGAGATAGAGACAGCTCTTAGGGGAGGAGGGTGGGTTGTGAAGACTTATTCCTGCTGTTCCCGGAGATCACTTGTTACAGGTGAGTAAAGCATAGTTACTCACCTGTAACAGGTGATCTCCGGGAACAGCAGGAATTTAGTCCTCACATATGGGTATCGTCGGTAACGACAGAGCCTGCGCGGGAACTCTCCCCAGCGTCCAATTAAAAAGCTTTTGGGAGCATCCCACAGCGCCTGCATGCTGCCTTCCCGCCTTTCCCAACTGCCTCTCTCCAGTTGAGTTTTAAAGCTGAGACAAAGAGAGAGAGAGGGAAAGGAAAGAGATAGAGAGATACAACTCCTAGGGGAGGTGAGTGGGTTGTGAGGACTAAATTCCTGCTGTTCCCAGAGATCACCTGTTACAGGTGAGTAAGAGTAGTTACTCACCTGTAACAGGTGTTCTCCAGGAGCAGCAGGAATCAGTCCTCACATATGGGTGACATCGACGTCGATGGAGCCCTTGCGGAGCATTTCCCCAGTTTTCCATGAAAGCCTTTGGGAATACAGGCACGCATGCGCGGTTCCCTTGCTCAGTCAAATGACATAGCTAAAAACAGCACACAAAAATGTAAAAATTAAACTATGTGCAACTGCAACTCCCAGGGGAGGAGGGAGGGTTGTGAGGACTGATTCCTGCTGCTCCTGGAGAACACCTGTTACAGGTGAGTAACTACTCTTTCTCCAGGACCAAGCAGGAAGTCAGGCCTCACATATGGGTGACTCCCTAGCTCTGGGCTACCAGGAACCCAGGCTGAACAAGAGAACTCCCTCTAGTCCCAGCATCAAAGAAAGGCTTTTCACTGATAGAACCTCCACCGGTAGCCCAACAGAGGGCAGGAGTTGCCTAAACCTCAAAGAGATTCCGGAGTACTGCCTGGCCAAAAGCACTGTCCCTACGGGACTCCCTCTCCAGACAGTAATGGGCTGCAAAAGTCTGGCTTGAAGACCAAGTAGCAGCCCTGCAGATGTCTACCAACGGTACAAAGCGGAGATGAGCCACTGAGGCAGCCATTGCCCTGACACGATGGGCCGTGACCCGACCCTGCAAAGGAAGGTCAGCCGCCCTGTAAGCCCAGGTGATACAGTCAGCCACCCAGATGGACAAGGTACGCTTGGACACAGCTAACCCCAAATTATTAGGGTCAAAAGATATGAAGAGTTGAGTAGCCCTTCTATGTCCCTGCGTACGGTCAAGGTAGAAGGATAAGGCCCTCCTACAGTCCAGGGTATGCAGGACTGCTTCACCCTGGCTTGCATGAGGCTTAGGGAAGAATGTTGGAAGAACCACCTCTTGGTTGAGGTGGAAAGAGGAGACAACCTTTGGGAGGAACTTTGGATGAGTGCTGAGGACTACCCTGTTCTTATAGAATCTGGTGTAAGGCCTGTCACAGACCAGGGCCTGAAGCTCACTCACTCATCTAGCCGAAGTTAGGGCTACCAAGAAGAGTGTCTTCCAGGACAGGAAGCGTAGAGGACAAGTAGCCATCGGCTCAAAGGGTGGGCGAGTCAGTTTATTTTATTTATTTATTTATTTATTTAACTGTATTTATATCCCGCTTTTCACCGGGTCAAAGCGGTGTAACAAAAAAAGGGGGGGGGGGGTAATCAGTCATAGGGGTAGGGCCATCACCAGGAGGGCAACATCGATGATTTCAGGAAAGGATGGACATAGACATGGACGAGGTATCATAATTTTGATCATAAGTTCTTGATGAGTGGGTTAGGGGATTGGACAGTTATTTGTGGGAGTTTGTTTCTGTTTTGAGATATTCTTGGAATAAGATGGTTTTTAGCTGTTTTTTGAATGACAAGAGATTGCTGTTGTTCTTGATGCAGGTTGGTAGAGAATTCCAGAGGGACGGAGCATAAAGTTCAAAGGCTCTGTTGCAGGTCCGTTGTGTGCATTTGGTTCTTTTGTGAGGGACGGTGATGGAGTTGCTGGAGGTCTATCTGGTTGTCTTGCTGTGGGCTGGACGAGACAGGAGGGTGCGGAGCTGGGTGCCTTGTGTTTGGTGGATGGCTTTGTGGGTGAGTAGAATAGCTTTGTATTTAATTCTTGCTTCGAGGGGAAGTATGTGTAGGTCCCTCAGAATTGGGGTGATGTGGTCTCGCTTCTTTGCATTTTGAATGATTCTTGCTGTGGTGTTCAAGGCAGTTCGGAGGGGGTTGGTCTGTGTGGCGGGTAGTCCGTGGTAGATTATGTTGCAGTAGTCCAGATGTGGGAGCGTCATAGCTTGCATTACTGTCCTAAAGTCCTGAGGTTCAAGGAGAAGCTGCTGCAAGACCACATTCAACTCCCACTCAGGAGCAGGACGACGGATTGGAGGCTTGAGCAAAAGCAAGCCTCTGAGAAACCGGGACACCAAAGGGTGAACCGATAGAGAATGTCCTTCCACCAGTGAGTGGTGAGCTGCTAGAGCTGAGAGGTGGACCCGAACAGAATTGGACTTAAGTCCTTGATTTGATAAGTGCAGTAAGTACTGAAGCACCACTGGTAAAGTGCAGGAGAAAGGATCCTCTGTACGTAGGTGACACCACACGGAAAACCTTTTCCATTTAAGAGCATAGGTTTTCCTAGTGGACTGTTTCCTAGAGGCTAGGACAACCTCCTCAACTTCCTGAGGGAAGCCCCAGGGAGCCAAAACTACCCTTGCAGCCTCCATGCCATCAAATTGAGAGCTTTGAGATTGGGGTGCAGAAGGGAACCCTGATCCTGAGAGAGAAGGTCGGGTTGCAAACCCAGAGGCAGTGGGGGATCCACTGCCAGCTGAAGCAGAAGTGGAAACCAAAGCTGTCTCGGCCACCTGGGAGCCACCAGCAGGACCGAGGCCTTGTCCTGAAGAATCTTGAACAGAGTTCGGGCCACCAAGGGCATGGGAGGAAACGCATACAGGAGGCCCTGAGACCAGGGAATCAGAAAAGCATCTGCTGCTACCCGCAGAGGATGCGGTTGCCTGGAGCAGATCTTTGGCAGCTGTTTGTTCAGTGGACTGGCAAACAGATCTATGGATGGAAGTCCCCATTTCAGGAAAATCTTCTGAACCACTAAAGGATGGAAATTTTGTTTATTAACACATGCAACAGAAAAACAAACAAAAAGCAAAGACAATCACCCCAACCAAGTCCCACACCCCCCCAAAACCCCCACCCCCCCCGACATACCACAAAACAAATATCACAACCCCCCCGTGACCCACCTCCCCAAACCCACCACCAAACCCAGCAATCAACACACGTGCCCTCCTCCCAACAACAACCCCCAAAAAGTCCTTGTCAATGTCCATGTCCCCTCCCCCCCCTCAGTCCAATGTCCATGCCCGACCCAACCTCCCCCTGCGAGAACACCCCAGCATAGTCCACACATTGCATCTTGCAATCCCTGAACCCCTGCCCCGCACAACACCCTCACCAGTCCAAATGTCCAATGTCCAGTCTGTCTGACTCTCAGACTCCCTCTCCCCACCCATCCATAAACAAAGCCCCCTATCCCCCTCCCTCCCCCTTCATACCCATCCCATCCAAACAAACACTTCAAAAACAAACCTCCCCACCCCCTCCCCCCAAACCAAATGAAAACATAAGGGCCCCCTTAGCCCATCCCCAACACAATCCCATCAAAACAAATCATAAGTAATCATACAAATCAAATAGCTAAATACAAAAGAAATACAGAACCCTTGTACTGCCCTGCACTCCAGACAACGGAGCGGGATGCCCAGAACACAAAAAGAACAAACAAACACGGAAAACAAAAATATTGGGACGGCCACCCTCTAAGGAGAAAGGGAAAGCGGACAACCGGTCAAACCCCTGATGGAGCACTAGCTCACCCCCCCCCCCTTCCCTCCCGAGAGGAAAACACCCCAAAATCATAATGAGAAGTAAACCCCAGGGAAGGGAAAACTAACCCCTCCTATCACACCCCTCCCCCAGGGAACAACAAAACAAACCTCACAGTCCTACAGGGATGGGAACCCCAGGGAACCCCTCCCCCTCATGGGGGGCGGAGGGTGAGGTGACGCCACAGACGCTCCCAACGATGGACCTCCACCACCCGCCTTTCGCGTTGCGCCATGCTGGACACTTCCTCCAGAATGTCCCGCACCACCTCGTCGAGAGGCAGGACCAACCCCCGGGTCGAGACATGACAGCGCGCTTGCCACAGGTGGTAGCGCACTACAGCCGTGACTAGGTAGAGGGTCCCGGAGTCCTGCCTTAGAGGAAAGGACCAGGCCCCGTACACCCACTCCGCATACGTGAGGAGGGAAAGGTCGCGCAGGTGAAGAGCAGCGGACACCAACCGGCAGGCCTCCACGTTAAAGGGGCACTGCCGGAGGAAATGGTCCATGGTCTCCGCCTGCCCCTCACACCCGGCCCTCGGACAGACCCGCTCGGCCTGTGACCTGTACTTGAGGTTGTCCCTCACGTACAAACGCCCGTGGAAAGACAACCAGGCTACATCCCGAACCTTCTTCGGTAGCCGAGGGGAGTTCAACAGCCGAAGGCCCCGCTGCATCACATCCGCCGGACAGTCCCGCAGGGCCCACCGTGGTTGATAGTGAGAGGTGAGAACCATCCGGTATAAGCCTTTCCGCCCCAAGGACTGGGCGAGCGGGTCGGTCACCCCCCACCGCCGAATGAGCCCCACCATCACGAATACGTACGATGGGGCCTGTTCCCCTCTCCGGCGCACACGTGGGACCGAGGACTCCCCCTCCCACTGCTCCCAGAAGCAGGAGAACCATTCCCGATAGGAGGCCACCCACCAAACCCCACCCCCTTCCCTCATCCTACCTAAGTGAAACACCATAGACAAGACTGACAGGAAGACAAGGGGGTGCAACATACCCAAACCACCCTCTGCCCGATCCAGGCAGACGATGTTGCGCTGGACAGGGTTCAAGCGGTTACCCCACAGAAAACAGAAAAAGACGGCACAAACAGACGCCTGACGGGACAACGGAAGAACGAAGACCGTGGCCATGTGCAGAAAGAGAGGAAGCAGAAACGTCCCGAGGAGTTTGATCTTCTCCTCGTACGTACACCTCCACCCCCTCCACCGCAGCACCCGACACCGTGCAGTCTCGAGACAACGGTCCCAATTGGACTCCGCACAGTCCTCCGACCCGAAGACGAGGCCCAAAACGCAGACCTCCCCCACGGGAGGAGGAAAGGGGGCGCAGGAAGGCGGGGAGGCCTCCGAGGAGCCCAACCACAGCGTCTGGCACTTGCTGTGGTTTACAACAGAATGGGCTACCTCCGAGTACTCCTCCACGGCCTCTCGCAGGGCCTCTACCCCATCAGTGCCGTCCACGTAAACTGAGATGTCGTCAGCGTAAGCAACGACGGACACCGGGGGCGCACCGGGCGCCTCCAGGCCCCGTAACCCACCTGAGGACAATCTCCGGAGGAAGGGGTCGAGGGAGAAAACATACAGCAGGGGGCTCAAAGGGCACCCCTGCCGCACCCCCGAGGCGACACCAAATGGCCGTCCGAGCCACCCGTTAATAAACGGGAAGCTCACCCCCCCTCGGTACAGCGCCTGCACGACGAAGAGGAAACCTGCGGGGAGGCCGAAGTGCTGGAGCACCACCCACAGGTACCGGTGACTGACTCGATCAAAGGCTTTGGACTGATCCAAGGAGACCAACCAGTGGTCCCGTTGGAGCGACCGGCCTCTTTCCACCATCTCCCGGACTGTGGCGACAGCGTCCAGAACCCCTCTCCCCCGAACGGAACAATACTGGGAAGGGGACAGCAAATCGCCCGACACCTCCACCAGTCGGTTGGCCAAACACTTGGCCAGGATCTTCCGGTCCGCGTTCAGAAGAGAGAGCGGCCGCCAGAAGTCCAAGGAGCTATCGTCCTTCCCCTTGGAGAGCAGCAGCAGGACAGACTCGCGAAATGACCGCGGGAGATACCCCGTGTCTATGATCTCCTGAAACAGGGAGGTCAGGAAGGGGGCCAGCTGGGCAATGAAAGTGCGATAGAACTCCACAGGGAGCCCATCGCGCCCAGGCACCTTCCCCAACGGCATGGCACGAATCGCCCTCTCCACCTCCACCTGCTGAATCGGAGCAGCGAGTGCATCAACCTGTGCCTGGACCACAGCCGAATACACCGGGGGAAGGCCCAGGTACGTTCGGATATGGGTGAGGTCCACGGGGCGATCCCCAAACAGGTCCGAGAAGTATTCCCCCACTATCCGCAAAAGGTCCTCCTGGGAGGTATGAATGGTACCGTCCTCGCCCCGCAGGGCCATGACCTCCCGACGCTGAACCCTCTCCCTGCAAGTCCGGAAAGGGTCTGGAGTGGCGCCCCCACCGGCCGCCCCCTCGAAGCATAGGGAGGCATGGCGATCGTAAAGCAGGCCACGGAGCTGGACACGCACCTCTTCAACCTCCTCCCGCGCTGCCCCTCGGGATACCAAACGATCCAGCGACCTCCGGAGGACAGTGTAGGTGAGGTAGCGGGATCGAGCCATGGAGGTACCCCGGGAACGGAAGAGTTGTCGGGCACGCGTCTTCACCTCATCCCACCAGGCGCCACGGGAAGGAAAAACACTCAGCAGGGTCTCCTGGTCTGCGAGAAAGGCCAAGAACTCCTGGACCACCTCTGATGTTGCCAACAACTGCACATTCAGTCGCCACAGGCCAGGACCCCTGCTAAGCTCCTCGTGGTTGGCCAGGAAGGACACAGAGAGGACGCGGTGGTCCGAAAAGTCAACCGCCTGCAACTGCGGAGGGGAACACTCCACCCGGGCACTCACATATATCCGATCGATACGACTCCTGCAGGTCCCATGGTAGTAGGTGAACCCCGGCGACCTAGGAAAGGCCCGGTGGAAAACATCCACGAGGTCAGCCGTCCGGGTCATCTCGGCCAAAAAGAGGCCCTCGTAACTGGGTGGGCAACGCTCCCCCCCTCGGTCCTGCAAAAAGGTGGTGGTGTTAAAATCCCCGGCAAGGACCACCAAACGGGAGGTGTGTAAGTAGGGGCGGATAACCCCGAACAGGGTCTTCCGCGCCAACTTAGACTGGGGGCCGTAGACCACCACGAAACGAAACCGATGGGGCCCGCAGTAGCCATCTAAAAGCAGACACCGGCCCTGCTCCAGTTCCCACACGTACTGCACCTGAAATCGGTTAGACGTGAACAAAACCGCCACTCCTGCGTAGGGCTGTGCCGCAAGGGACCAGTACGAAGGGCCCCACCTCCACTCCCGCTTCGCCCGATGAAGGCTAGCGAGCGAGGTGAGCCTGGTCTCCTGCAAGAAGATGACATCCAGCCCACTCGTAGAAAGAAAATCATAGGCCGTAGCCCGCGCCTGGTCTGAGAAAATGCTGGCCACGTTGATGGTGGCGCACGAGAACGCAGGAGTGCACGCCATGCCTATTTCGAGTGCAGTGACCCTTTCCTCCTCTTCTCACCAACCCCGGGATCCCCAGAATCCCGCTTGCAGGACAAGCCCGCGAGCTGGAGCAACTCCTCCTGGTCCACGTCGACCACCTCGAGGATCTCCTCCTCCTCCCGCTCAACCCTATCACCCCAGGAGGTGCTGGCGCCCCCGGGACCACCAGGCAAAGCTGTCGCGAGGGCAGACCCAGCCCCCACGGGATGAGGAGGCACAAACGGGTCAGGGGTCGGAGGAATGACCTCCTCCGTGGGGTCCACCACCTGTGCAGCCCCCCCCTCCCCGGACAAAGACTGAGACAATACGACAGTGCCCACCCCCGCGGGGGAGGCCAGGGCGGCCGGGTCAGCAGGGTGCTCCTGCGAAGGCCCCGAACCCAACTGCGGGGGTACAAGGCCATCCTCCCTCACCCGTCGGGCGCCAGTATCCCCCTTGATTGGAGGACCCTGACTGCGGCGCGCCTTCTGCACCTTTGAAGGTCGCCGCTGAGGAAGAGGGGCCGCCCCCGCCGCTAACCGCTCCGAGCGCCGCACAGGAAGCCCTGCTTCCACAGGCAAGCCCTCATCCGCCTCAGCCGCATCAGCGGCCAAAAAGACGAAACGGTTGATGTCCAACACGGGCTCTGCATCCAGCAACGGGGATGTCTCCCGTTTCTTCCTTTTGGACTTGCCACCCTTGGAAGGGACCGTAGTCCATTCCTCAGGTGGCACCACCCTCAACCCACTATCCTGTCGTGCTACATTAACCTCCACCACATCAACCCTCTCCTCCTTCCTACCCGAATCCCCTCCCCCTGGTGGCTCCCTCGGCTCGATGGACTCCTCTGCACTAGGGCCCCCGGTCTCCTCCTGAGGGAGAGGGGTCTCCATAGCCTCCTCCCGCACAGGAGCCCGAGGTGGAGTGACGGCAACCCCCCCCGGTCCATTGTGTGACGCGGAGGGGCAGCGGGCAAAGGGGTGGCCCAACTCCCCGCAAAGGTTACACCGAATTAGCAGACACCCGGCCGAAGCGTGACCCCGTCCACCACAATGGGTGCAGACCTGCTCGGGACAGTTCATGCTCAAATGGCAGAATGAGCCACAGCGGTGACACTCGCGGGGTTGCCCAGGGTAATAGCACAAGATGCGATCCCGACCGAGGAAACCGGCCGAGGGCACGTGCTGCACCACGTTTCCCACCTCACACAAACGGATCCTGCCCTTCCACGACCCGTCCCACACCCCTAGGGGCCCAGCGCCCTTAACCAGGGGTGCGAGAAGCACCGCATGGCGCGACAACCAAAACTGGATGTCCTGCCCTGGGAGCGACTCATTCCTGGATAGGATGGTCACAGGTACCGTCCCCTGGCGAGAGATAGGCACAACACGAAAGTCAGCCCACCCTCCCTGCCCCCTCTGCTGCTGGTATCGGTCCCAGAAAATCTCCAGCCCCCGTCTCAGCATGAAACTAACATCATATTCAATGGTGTTGTTCATGTGGATAAAGGCGTAGAGATCTCCTGGGAGAAACCCCAGCCCAAGGACCATCCTCAAGACCTGTTCCCTGGCTGGAGGGGACCCCTCCCCAGCCCATCGGATCTGCGCCACATTGCGCCGTCGGACCTCACCCCCTACTCCTCTTTGAAACCCTCCCCCTCCTCCTCCTCCTTCCCCTCCTGCGGGACCATTCCCCTGAAAACCTCCCCTCCCCCTACCCTCACCCGACGGCCCTGGAGTGGTGCCCGACCCCTTCAGAGCCTCCGCAAAGGTACGGAGGGGGGGAGCCGGCCCCCCAGCCCCCATCTCCTGCCCTCCTTGATCTGTTCCTGCATCCATCTGCGGGGGATCCTGCTGCTGGACCGCAGGATCCGTAACCTCCTCACTTAGATCAACCGGAGGACTGGGGAAGGTCAACTCCGCAAAGACAGAGTCCGGGATGCTACCTCCTCCGGATCCCTGAGTGCCACCGAGAAGCCCTGGACCACCACTTATCTCTACCTCCGGCTGCCGAAAGGCAGTAAAAGCCCCGGGAGGGCCCAACGGGGCCTCCAAAGCCAATCGTAGGGCATCACAGACCTGGTTCTCGGTAACACCCAGGGAACCGGAAGGCTCCCCCAAACCTCCTTCCCGCATTCCCGACCCAGCGCAAGGCTCCTGGGTTTCGGCCACCACTACCGGGGACGGACCCCGCTCCCCTTCATTCCTGGGTTCCAAGGGGACCACCGCCCCCCCTGACCCTACAGAGAACAAGTCCTTCCCTCGTCCTGAAGCAGCCACTACCTCCTTCCCCACTATATGACCAGTCATCCGCTCCCCCCCTTCCTCCATCAGCCCGTCCTGTAGCCCATCATCCGCCACCCCCTGTATGGCTATCGACAACAAGGCAGGACCCGCCCGAGACAACAGGGCAGATCCCCCACCCAGCACCTCCCCCACACCCCCACCCCCCTGCCCCTTGTCCCTCCCAGGTCCTACCTGGTTGTCGGTGCCAGACGTGGCACAAGGATCCAGAAACGTTTGGCCGGTAGTCAGGGCTCCAACAGAAAGGGCGGACACCCCCCTGCGAGCCAGGTCTCCGTCGGCCGCAATAACAGACAACAAAGGCAGCTGCGCATCCCGCTCCTCTACCCCCGGCCGCAGTGACAGCTGACTAGCACTTTTCTTCCCCCTCTCCCCCCCGGGGACTGCAGAAAAGAAAGAGCAGCCCCCATCCTGCCCCTTTCTCCTCCTTCCAGCACCCCTCCGGCCCCAGTCAGCCACCTCAGAACATACTGGGCGAGTGCCCTGTAGCTTTCTAGGGGCCGGGAGGGCAGCCACAATAGGGGAGTCCTGCCCACCAGCCATCCCCCTACCAAACCCCTTCCCAGTAACCTGGACAGGCATCTTAGCTGAAGGAGCAGGATTCCTATTACAGGTGGAGAAATCCGCCACCCGTGGATCCTCAAGTGGCACAGCAGAATCAAACGGCTGAGGCCAACCAGTCTTCCGCCGCCGGGGATCCCGTGCAGAAAACCCCTCAGAGCCGGAAAACATCCAAAGACAGTGGATCAGCAGTATGCTGAAAAGGAACCGCCGAATACTGCTGCCTCTCTACAACACCCCCTCCAATCGAGGGGCATGAAAAAGAAGCTCCCTCTGTGCTTAAAGAGTACCGTCGAAAATCCCGCAGCAAATCAGAAGATGGGGAAGGTCGTTCTGCAGACTTCCTGGGTTTCCCGGAAGCGTCAGTACCCATTACTCGGCGGCCATCTTGTGATTGTAATCTGGCTGGGGGAAGTCCTACAGGCAGCTCCTGCAACGACCTCACTTCCGTAATGACGTCATCAGAAAGACCCCGGCGGCCATCTTGCGATTGTAAGCTGGCTGGGGGAAGTCCTCCAGGCAGCTCCTGCAACGACCTCACTTCCTTAGTGACATCATCAGAAAGACCCCGGCGGCCATCTTGGATGGTCCCTTCAGTGTTACACGACTGTTGGTGAGCCACCAGGATCAACGGAGCACCCTGGGGACGTGCAGGAACAATCTGGGCAGACAGCATTTCGGAGGGAGGAACCAGCGCATTCACAACATCACAACCATCACCCTGCTGCAGGTAAGACACAGGACATCCAGGAAATGCTTTAGAAGAGGAAGGCAGGGAACGGGTGGTAGACTTCCCAGGAACTAGAATGGGAGAGGGCATACTTCTAGAGGAGGATGGACCCCCTGCTGACCCACCCCCGGGGGCCTCCCCTGGACTGCAGGTATCTTCCAGCGATTATAATTCTGGTAAACTTCGGCAAGGGACCCACAACCCTGGTTCTGATAGTACTCAATCTCCAAGTACTTGGCCTTCAGGGCCCGCTTTACCCCCTTCCGATAGGTAGCATAGGCCACCCATTCCTCCCCTGGAATGGTGGCCTGCAGGCTCTCCAGGTGGGAGAGCTGGGCTTGCAGCTGGGCCGCCTCCTCCTGGAGACCCCGAAGCCGTCGCACTGCCGCCACGATGTCATCTGGGGCCCTAGCTGACTGCTGGTAGGACGGCAGGCCCGACCCCCCGTCCTCATCCTCACTGGAGGAGGTAGAGGCCTCCTCCAGGGCCCAAGGCGGAGGGGGGAACCTGCCTCCTCCAGTTCTATACTCCACGGTCCTCCAGGGTCTCCCCAGGGCCTCTCCCTGCTGCCACCCAGCCTCCACACCCTGCCTGGGGAGGAGACAGGAGCCTCCTCCCTGGGGTAGCGGGCCCAAACCTCCATACCTGTGGGTCCCTCCTTCCTGACCAGGTGCAGTCCTACCTGGGGAGTCCCCCTCCTGGGGCTCCAGCTGTTCCAGGTTGCCAGTTTCTCCATCCACTGTCCGAGTAGGAGGCCCACCAGGCTTGGCAGGCCTCTGGGCCTGGGCCTCCCTTGCTGGAGGTGGCCCAGGGCCCGACATCCAGGCACAGGCAGAAAAAGGAACTGCTCCCTAGCAGGAGCTCTGCACAACTGATCCTCTCAGTACGACAGCCAAACAGGAAGTGGGTGGAGCTGCCACTCGTGGGGCTGTAGAATCCTGCTCAACTTTTCGGCCAGGTAGTTTTCCTGGCCAGGGAGGTACATAGCCTTGAGGAGCATGTTGTGCTTGAGGGCAAACAAGCAAAGGTCCTGTGCTTCCTGACAAAGGAGCCTGGACCCAGTTCCGCCCTGTTTTTTCACATAAAACATGGCTACCTGGTTGTCCGTTTGAACTAGGACAGACTGATGAGCCAGGGCTGGAGAGAAAGTCTTGAGGGCTAACCGAATAGCCCTGAGTTCTAGTAGATTGATTTGCTGTGTGGCTTCCCAGGGAGACCACAGGCCCTGGGTGCACTTGCTTAAACAATGAGCTCCCCAGCCCTGCAAGGAGGCATCCGTGGTCAACACCACTGTGAACCCAGGAATCTGAAAAGGCACCTCTTGCAACAGATTGGGTGGATGCAGCGACCAGCTAAGGGATTTCAGAAATTGTCTGGACACCCTTATCCTGTCTCTGAGACTGCCGGTGGACTGTGACCACTGAGTCCGAAGACACCACTGTGCAGGCCTCATATGGAGCCTGGCATTGGGGGTCACATGTACTGTCGAAGCCATGTGGCCTAGAAGTCTCAGGCAGAGTCTGGCGGAGACCAGTGACCTGTTGAGAAACTGGCTTGCCAAACTTATCAGTCTTTGGGCTCTGTCTTCTGGCCTGAATGCCTTTGCCAGCAGAGAGTCCAACCTTGCCCCTATGAACTCCAAGTTTTGGGATGGGAGCAAAGTGGACTTTGCGAAGTTTATGACAAACCCCAGGTTTTGAAGAAGAGCAATAGTTCTGAGGGTGGCTTGTCTGACTTCCTGGCACGTCTGACCCCTGATGAGCCAGTCGTCCAGATAGGGGAAGACAAAGATACCCTGATTTCTCAAGTAGGCCGCCACCACTGCCAAGCATTTGGTAAAGACCCTGGGAGCGGAGGTGAGGCCAAAAGGTAGAACTCTGTACTGATAATGGTTTCCTCCCACAATGAACCTGAGGTACTTTCTGTGGTCTGGATGAATGAGGATATGAGTATACGCATCCTTTAGATCTAAGGAGCACAGCCAATCTCCCTGCTGGAGGTAGGGCAGAAGGGTTCCAAGAGTAAGCATCTTGAACTTTTCCTTCTCCAGGAACTTGTTGAGGTTTCGGAGATCTAGAATAGGTCGAAGGCCACCGGTTCTTTTGGGTACTAGGAAATACCTGGAGCAGAACCCTCGACCTTGTAAGTGGGGAGGCACAGGTTCCACTGCCCTGTCCACCAACAGACCTTGTAGCTCCTGAAGGAGAAGATCTGTGTGCAGGGGAGGCTTTGGAGGCTCCCCTGGAAAGTATGGAGGAGGCAGTTGTTGGAAGTGTAGTGCATAGCCCCTGTGGACTATTCTTAACACCCAACTGTCTCCAGTGATGAGTGGCCACTGGTGGGCAAACAGAGCGAGGCGACCCCCTGTGCAGGGTTGGGAGAGCAGGGACGAAGAGGCTATGCCTAAGGAGTCAAAAAACCCCACCCTGCTGAGTGGGAGCAGGGGCCGGAGGCTTGGGGGTCCTCTGTCTACGGGGCCCATTACCCTGCTCCTTGGCTTGCTGACCCTGAGGGGCAGCTTGGGCAGCCTGATATTGTGGGTACTGTTTGTAGGCAGTGCCCTTCCTCGGGTAAAAGGGCTTTTTACCCGAGCCCTTCTCCTTGTGAGAAGGGGCAGAAGTCTTTCTAGATAGCCTTGTCCTTGTGAGGTGCTCGGTCTCGAGCTGTGCGGCCTTCTCGGTCATGGGCTTGCCAAAAAGGTTCTCACCTCGGCAAGGGACATCGACCAACTTGTCCTGAACCCATGGCTCGAGGTCCGATGACTGCAGCCATGCCTGGCGTCGAGCCACGATGCCGGCTGCCGCAACATGGGCCGAAGCCTTGAAGCCATCGTAGGCAGCGCGGGACATAAACTTGGAGCATTCCCGGATCCCCGAAGACAAGGACTTGAACCTCTGCAAGGGTTCCCCGGAGAGACCAGCAGAGAACCCGGTCAGCTCCTTGGCCAGGTCTCGTGTAAGACTGAACACGGCAAGCAAGCATCGAGCCCTGGAAGCACTTTCTACCAAAACCATCGAGGTTTTGGGCCTCCCTGCCAGGGGGCACCGCAGAGTGCATCTTCTGACTTTTCAGGCGATGCATGGCCGATTCCACCACCATGGAATGGTGTGATAGCTGTGCCTTCTGAAAGCCAGGACTCTTCCGGAGTCGATAGATCGAATCAACCCGCTTGCTTAAAGCCGGCGCCGAGGCCGGTGCCTCCCACATCCAGAAGAGGAGCCGTTCCAGCATCGGAGGAACCGGGAAAGTAAAGGCCTCCTTCGAGGAGAGTCGTACTGCAGGGCCTCGAGCTCCTCGGCTCGAGGCTCCTCTTCGGGGTCCGCAGGGATAGCCAAGGCAGTGGCCATATCCCGGACGAACACCGAGAACTGGGTATCCTCCAGAGGGGATCTACTCCGGGGTTCAGACTGTGGTGAGTCCGATGGGACGCACCGAGTCTTGAAGGTGTCGGGGGACTCCTCGTCCTCTGTCTCCCATGCGGACTCGTCCGATCAGGAATCGGGGTCCGACCTCGCGGGGCCTGCGAGCACCCGCCCCGACGCCGAAGGCACTGGCGTCGACACCCTCAGTCCCAAACGGGAGGTCGAGGGAGACTGCGACCGAGGTCGACCTCGAGCCTTCATGGCCTCGAGTATCGGCTCGGTCTCCGGGGTCGACTTCGATGTCCCAGTGGTAGGGGCAGATGCGCCAGACAGAGACTCAGCAGCTCCCGACTCAGGCCCTGGCGGCGCCGGGCCCGACGTCGGCTCCCTGGGAGGAGAGTCCATGAGAACTACAGGGCTTACATGTCCAGCATACTCCGGCTCCAGTCGAGGGACTTTGGAAGGCTTTTCCTCTTCCAGGGCCCGGGGCGATGGTCAGGGGTCAGAGACCTAGCTCTCGAGGAGCCAGGGACCTCTTCCAACGACGCCCTCGCGAGCCGCTTCTTCCTCTTGCGTTCCCGGTCGGGGGACCCCCTGTCCGAGGAGCCACGATGGTGCTCGGGATCAGACTCCCGAGATGTCGAGGCCTCAGACGAGGTCCGGGCCCGGCCGGAGGCCGAGTCAGAAAAAAGCCTTTCCTTTTGGTGCTGACGACTTTGCAGTGCCTTGGAAGACATTTTTCCACATGGTCCACACGTCTTAGGGTCGTGATCAGGACCGAGGCACCGAAGGCAGCAGTCGTGTGTGTCGGTGAGAGACATTAGTTTCTTGCACCGATCACACTTCTTAAAACAGCTGGAAGCCATCGGGGAAAAAAGAGTCCCCGCGAGGTCAAAGGACCGGCCTTCCAGGGAAAAGGAAAAAAGGGCGCAAACGCCAGCCACTAAGGGCAAAAACCGAAAAAAGAAGATCGGGCTCGATACTGGTGTACCGAACCCGGCGGGAGGGGAACCGGCATCGAACCGGAGAAGAAAAATAGCGAAGAATCAAAAAAATCAAACAATTTTCCGGGATGACTAGGACTCACGTCCACTGGGCTTCACGGAAAACGAGAGACTGAGCAAGATGGCACCTTTAGGCGGGAAGGGAACCGCGCATGCGTGCCTGCATTCCCAAAGCTTTCATGGAAAGCTGGGGAAATGCTCCGGAAGGACTCTATCAACGTCGATGTCATCCATATGTGAGGACTGACTTCCTGCTTGGGCCTGGAGAAACTATGCTATCTCCAGGAACAAGCAGGAATGTAGTCATCACATATGGGGACTCCCTAGCTTTAGGTGCCAGGGAGAGACCCCAGAAGTTGTGTGTCCCTGAACAGGGCTCCACTTCCATCCATGGATCTCTGGCATCCTACTAGGGATGGCGGGTAGGAGTTGATTAGGTATGGAACAGGTGTTGGAGAACAGCCTGACCAAACAAGGCATCCCGGCGGGAGTCCTTGTTCAAGCAGTAATGGGCTGTGAAGGTATGAACCGAGGCCCAAGTGGCTGCTCGACCGATGTCGTCGATAGACAGAGTGCAGATGAGCCATTGAGGCTGCCATGGCTCTCACATTGTGAGCTGTGACATGGCCCTCCAGAGAAAGGTTCTTACTCTGATAGGCGAAGGAAATACACTAAGCAATCCAGGAGACTGGAAGTCCCAAATGAGAAGGATCAAAAGCAACAAAGAGTTGAGAGGACTTTCTATGTTGCTGAGTTCTTTGTAAGTAAAAGGCTAAAGCTCTTTTACAGTCCAAGGTATGAAGATTGCTCTCTGCATTTGATGCATGAGGCCTTGGAAAAAACACAGGTAGGTAGACCGCTTGGTTTAGATGAAAAGGCGAGACCACCTTTGGCATAAAGTGTGTATGAGTCCTCAGGACTGCCTTGTCATGATGGAACCTTGTATAAGGTGGATCAGCTACTAGCGCTTGCAACTCACTAATGCAGCGTGCTGATGTGATAGCAATGAGAAAGATAACCTTCCAAGATAGGAATTTCAAGGAGGTAGTAGCTAAAGGCTCAAAGGGTGGCTTCATGAGCTGCCCAAGATCCAGGTTTAAGTCCCATGCCACCGGTGGTGGCCTAATGGGAGGCTTAGTTAGAAGAAGGCCTCTCATAAATCTTGCTATAAGAGGATGAGAGGAAATAGGCTGTCCATTTAGAGGCTAAAAGGAAGCTGCAATAGCACTCAAATGGACTCTTACTGAGTTAGCCTTAAGTCCTGCATTGGATAAATGAAGGAGATACTCCAGCAATGATTCCAGAGGTATCGCAAGAGGGTTAAGACCCTTCTGCGAACACCATATGGCAAACCTTTTCCACTTAAAAGCATAAGAGCATCTTGTGGAAGGTTTCCTGGAAGCAAAAAGAATATCTTTTACTTTCTGAGGAAGATTAAGATCTTGGAGATCTAGGCCTTCAGCAACCAAGCCCTGAAATGCAGAGACTGGGGATTGGGATGCCATAACATTCCGTCCTCCTGAGATAGAAGATCTGGAGGAGACCCTAACTCCAGGGAGGGAGCTTGAGAGAGAGATGTAGAAGCAGAGGGTACCACACCTACTGTGGCCAATGTGGAGCTATGAGAATCATATGGCCTCTGTCTCTCTGAAGCTTGAACAGGGTTTTGGGAATTAGGGGAATGGGTGGAAAGGCATACAGGACATCTTGACCCCAATGAAGGAGGAAAGCATCCCTGGCCTGAGCCTTCTGAACCGTAATTCTGGAACAGAACTGGGGAAGTTTGGCATTCCACGGACTTGCAAAGAGGTCTATGTCCGGGGTTCCCCAAATTTGAAAAATCTTGGTTACCTGGTCTGCATGCAGAGACCATTCGTGTGGAAGCAGAACTCGACTGAGTCTGTCTGCCCAAGAGTTTTGTATGCCTGGAAGATACACTGCCAAGAGATGAATCTGATGCTCTCTGGCGAGGGCCCATAGTCGCAAAGCTTTGTTGCAAAGCGACTGAGAGCCTGTTCCCCATTGCTTGTTCATGGCTACTTGATTGTCCGTATGAATGAGGACTGTCTTGCAGCTGAGCAGGGTGTGGAACACTTGCAGAGCAAGGAAGATTGCTCTGAGCTCCAAGAGCTTGATATGTAGATGAGTCTCCTGTGGACCAGGTGCCTTGGGTGCAAAGGTCTTGCAGATGAGCTCCCCAACCCATCGGAGAAGCATCTGTTGTGAGAGTTGCTTGGGGTAAGGGTTGTTGAAAAGGGGACCCCAGCAACAGGTTTTGAGTGGACTTCCACCACTGGAGGGACAAAATAAGGCGACTTGTGTTTGCTATTTTGTCTGACAGGCAGCCCTAAATACTGAAGGATATGCATTGTGCAGGATAGAGAAGTCCTGGCCTTTGACTCTGTTGGGGCTCGAATGAGCCAGTCGTCTAAGTAGGGGAAGACGAATATCCCTAGAGTGCGGAGAAATGCTGCTACTACAGCCATGCATTTCGTGAACACCCTTGGTGCTGAGGCCAGGCCAAAAGGAAGCACCCTGTATTGGTAGTGCTTTCCTTGAAAAAGAAACCAAAGGACCCTTCTGTGGGTTGGATGGTTGAGGACCTGGGTGTACGCATCCTTGAGATCTAGAGAACAAAGCCAATCCTGACTCTGAAGGTATGGCAGCAGAAATCCGAGAGAAATCATCTTGAATTTCTCTTTGACAAGGAATTTGTTCAATTCTCTGAGGTCTAAGATAGGTCTGTAACTCCCTGTTTTCTTTGGGATAAGGAAATAATGGAAATAGAAACCTGTACCCTGCTGATGAATGGGTACTTCTTCTATTGCCCCTTGGGCAAGAAGGATAGCGACCTCCTGACCTAACAGGTTGATGAGAGAAGTCGGAGAATTGAACTGCTTTACTATTGTGTGAGGGGGCATGCTTGAAAAATGAAGCTTGTACCTCTCCTTTATGATTGAGAGTGTCCAATGCTCTGCTGTTATCTGCCACCATCTGGGGGCAAAATGACATAACCTTCCTGGAATGGTGGAAGGCTCTGGTCCCCTGAGAGCCAGGAAGGCTAAGTTCTCTAGCTGAAAGTCAAAGGCCCTGTGGAGGCTGAGACTGCTGGCCCGGCTGAGACTTAGCAGTCTTTGCTTTCTTCTGCTTGGGTGGTTGCTGACCTTTCCTGGCAAGCTGACCTACAGAACGTCCCTGCTGAACATAAGCAGGATAATATTTTCTCTTTTTAGAAAAGAATGGTTTCTTGAACAATTTATTTCCATCAGGATCAGCTGTGGACTTGGACTTGGAGTGGAGGAGTGGCCTAGTGGTTGGGGCAAGGTACTTCAGGCCGGAAGGTCGGGGGTTCAAATCCCACCAGAGGACAGCAACCTTGGGCCGGAAGGACTGGGGTTTCTAGTCCCACAGGTGCTCCTTGTGGTCTTGGGCAAGCCACTTAACCCTCTATAGCCCATGTTCCTGATGCAGAATAGCGCGGTATATAAGAGAATTAAATAAATAAATAAATAACCTATCCAAAGTGGAGTTGTCAGCATCCATCTCATAGGCCTTTTCCTGCCAATCTCTACCAAACAGGTTCTCACCAGTACAAGGGATATTTCCCAATTTGTATTGTACCCAGAGCTCTAGATCAGATGCCTGGAGCCAAGCAATTCTACGTGCACCTATGGCAATAGCCGAGGTTCTGCTTATGCACCCAAAGCAGTCAAAGGCTGCACGGTTGGCAAATTTAGAAACATCTTGGGCATGTTTGACCAAAGTGAGAAAATCCTGTCTTCTATCCTCAGGAAGAATAGGACTTAAAGCTTCCAAATCATCTGTGACCTCCTTCAGGAACATTCCCATGTAGAGACTATAGGAACTGATCCTGGCAGAAAGCATGGAAGCTTGGAAGACCCGACGTCCAAAAGCATCCAGGGTTCTGCACTCACGTCCTGGAGGATTAGAGGCATGCCTCTTTGCACTCTTGATCTTTCTCATAGCTGATTCCACTACAATAGAGTGGTGAGGAAGCTGAGTCTTTTGGAAACCAGGACAAGGAGGGACTCGATACATAGTATCCAGTCTGCGAGAATGAGGAGAGGTGGTAAGAGATGTCTCCCACATCCTTAACATGAGATCATATAAAATCTCATGAATGGGCAAGGTAGCTGCCTCCTTAGGAGTTTTGGGATATTGTAGAATTTCCAACTCCTTGGCCCTTGGCTCTGTTTCAGGGGCCACAGTAATGGGCAGGCCCCGAGCCACCTCCCTGATAAAATCCTGGAAGGAAATATCCTCTGGAGGAGACATCCTGCGCATAGGGGAGGAGGGCTCCTCTGGGAGAAGTATTCCTGTATCGACAGAACTGTCAGAATCCTCAGATTCTTCTGAGGACTCAAAGTATCGTCTGTCTGGATGCTCTGTACCGACCGAAGTCGGTACCGGGAGTAACCGGTACCGGGGTATCGGTACCAGAGGGCATCGGATGACTGGGTACCGGCAAAGCAGACACCGATGCCGATGTTGATGCTATCAGTACCGGTACCGATGCCGGGGCCGGTGCCAGTACCGGTCAAATTGTCTGTCGCAGTTCCGAGGGCATCGATGCCGCAAGGAGAGCCGCCAGACTGCATTCAATAGCCAGGACTCTCTGGTCTACTGACGCTGCCAATGCCTGGATGTCAGTACCGGAGGAGACCGCCGGTACCCCAGAGCATGGCACCAGTAGTTCTGCTGAGGTGGAGGCCTCGAGAACATCCTGGAGCCCCGATAATGCTTTGGAAGCCGAAGCCTCCCGCCAGGGCAATTTTGCCGGTGCAGAATCCTCAAGGGCAACACCAGAGGCATCTCGATGCTTAGAAGGAGATCTACCCTTTGAGGACCGGCTGGACTTATGTTTAGTTATCTGAGATCCACGGGAGGAAGAAGCAGCCCTGGAAGACGTCGATGCCACCGAAGCTGCATCAGAGGGAAATAGGGTACTGAACTTAGCAGCTCGGTTCTGCCGACCTCTTTTAGACATCATGGCGCAGGACATACAATCCGTGATGGAGTGGTCAAGACCTAAACATTTTAGACACCCGTCATGGGTGTCGGTGACGGAAATGGTACCACCACACTTGGTGCACTTTTTGAAACCTGAGGCAGGTTTCTCCATTGTAAGGAAAGGTTTTTGGGCCTAAGGCCCAAAAAGGCGCGTGCAGCTGAAGAAAAAAGAAAAAAAGTAGACTATATATATATATTTTTTTTTTTTAAAAGACAGAAATAAGAAGAAAAAAGAATGGCGGTACCAGTAAAGCGTCGAGGAGGCAGACGCGACCACAAAAAAGAAAGAAATAAAAAAGAATTCTTCTGCGGTGACAGGAACCACGACCTGCTGGCTCCGCGGAAAAAGAAGAACTGGAGAGAGGCAGTTGGGAAAGGCGGGAAGGCAGTACGCAGGCGCTGTGGGATGCTCCCAAAAGCTTTCTAATTGGACGCTGGGGAGCGTTCCCGCGCAGGCTCAGTCGGTACCGACGATACCCATATGTGATGACTACATTCCTGCTTGTTCCTGGAGATCTACTCTATCTCCAGGAACAAGCAGGAATGTAGTCTTCACATATGGGGACTCCCCAGCTGAGAGATGCCAAGGGGATGACCCAGCAAGCTGTGAACCCAAGGTGAGATGGGTCATGCTTCCTCCCATGGATCTCTGGCTTCGAAACCCGGGACGGCGGGTAGGAGTTGTACTAAGTCTGAAAGAGATGCTGGAGCACAGCCTGGCCAAACGAGGCATCCCTACGGGAGTCCTTGTCTAAGCAATAATGGGCTGTAAAGGTGTGTACTGAAGCCCAAGTGGCTGCTCTACAGATGTCATAAATGGAGACAAAACCAAGATTAGCCATTGAGGCTGCCATTGCTCTCACATTGTGAACTGTGACATGGCCTTCGAGAGAAAGTCCCTTACTCTCATATGCAATTTGCAATCCATCTAGAGAGAGTTCTTTTGGAAACTGGAAGTCCCAAATGACTAGAATCAAAAGCAACAAAAAGCTGAGATTTTCTATATTGCTTAGTTCTTTGAAGATAAAAAGCTAAGGCTCTTTTACAATCTAAAGTATGAAGGTTCCTTTCTGCATTAGAGGAATGAGGCCTAGGGAAGAATACAGGAAGGTAAACCGCTTGGTTTAAAAGGAAAGGCGAAACCACCTTTGGCATAAAGTGGGGATGGGTCCTAAGAACTACTTTATCATGGTGAAATCTTGTATAAGGAGGATCCGCCACTAAAGCCTGTAACTCACTGATGTGTCTTCCAGAGGTGAAGGCAACTAGGAAGATGACCTTCCATGAAAGACATTTTAGGGCTGTAGTGGCTAAGGGGTCAAAGGGCAGTTTCATGAGCTGCCCGAGAACAAGATTAATATCCCATGCCACCGGTGGTGGCTTAATGGGAGATTTTGTTAAGAGTAGACCTCTCATAACTCTCGCTAAGAGTGGATGAGAAGAAATAGGTTGTCCATCCAGAGGTTTGCGGAAAGCAGCAATGGCACTAAGATGGACCCTTACTGAATTGGTTTTAAGACCAGAATCTGATAAATGGAGGAGATACTCCAGAAGCGATTCCACAGGCACTGTATGAGGGTTAAGCCCCCTTTGAAAACACCACAGAGAGAATCTCTTCCATTAAAAGCATAGGATCGCCTTGTGGAAGGCTTCCTGGAAGCTACAAGGATATCCTTTACCTGTTGAGACAGGTTAATATCCAGAAATCCTAGGCTTTCAGTAACCAGGCCCTGAGGTGCAGGGACTGGGGATTCGAGTGCAATAGTGTCCCGTTCTCCTGGGAAAGAAGATCTGGAGCACATCCCAACTCCAGAGGTGTGGCTTGAGAGAGACGCAGAAGCAGAGGATACGTCTGCTGTGGCCAGCATGGAGCTATGAGTATCATATGACCTCTGTCTCTCTGAAGCTTGAACAAAGTTTTGGGAATGAGGGGAATGGGTGGGAAGGCATAGAGGAAGTCCCGACCCCAGTGGAGGAGGAAAGCATCCCTTGCCTGACAGTTTTGAACGGGAATTCTGGAACAGAATTGGGGAAGTTTGGCATTCTGTGGACTTGCAAAGAGGTCTATATCTGGCGTTCCCCAGATTCGAAATACTCGAGAAAGCTGGTCTGAGTGCAGAGACCATTCGTGTGGCAGCAGTATTCGACTGAGTTTGTCTGCCCAAAGATTTTGAATGCCCGGAAGATATACCACTAGGAGGTGGATTTGAAGCTCTCTGGTGAGGGCCCACAGTCGCAAAGCTTCGTTGCATAATGACAGAGAGCCTGTTCCACCCTGCTTGTTCACATAGAACATGGCTACTTGATTGTCTGTCCGGACCAGAACCGTCTTGTAGCTGAGATGGGCCTGAAAAACTCGGACAGCATGGAAAATTGCTCCGAGTTCTAAAAGGTTTATGTGAAGACAAGCCTCCTGTCGGGTTCAGAGACCCTGAATTGATAGATCGTGCAAGTGAGCTCCCCAGCCCAACTTGGACGAATCTGTTAGGGTGGTTTGGCATAGAGGCTGCTGGAAAGGAGAGCCCACAAGAAAGTTTTGCAGGGACGAAAAGAGACGTGTGGAGTTTCTGATTTTGTCCGTTAGCTGACCTGAGGCCTGTGTCCACTGAGAGGATAGGGTCCACTGGGCTGCGAGCATATGAAGGCGAGCATAGGGAACCACATGGACAGTGGATGCCATATGCCCCAGAATCTGAAGCATCTCCCGAACAGTCAGGAGGACCTTCATAGCTGCTAGGGAAGCCAGCTATACTATTCGAAGACAACATGGCTGTGGCAGGACAGCCCTTGCCTGCCTTGTGTCTAGATGCACCCCTATGAATTCTAGAGATTGAGAAGGGGTGAGTTGAGATTTTGGGAGGTTTATGACCAGTCCCAAATACTGAAGGATTTGCATAGTGCGAAACAGAACAAAGCTGGCTTCTGGAGCTGTTGATGCTCGGATGAGCCAGTCGTCTAAGTAGGGGAAGACGAATATTCCTAGAGTTCTCAGGAATGCTGCTATTAACTGCCATGCATTTTGTGAAGACTCTTGGGGCAGAAGCCAGACCAAAGGGAAGAACTCTGTATCGGAAGTGTCTTCCCTGGAAAAGGAATCAAAGGAATTTCCTGTGATCTGCATGGATTCTTTAGATCTAGAGAACATAGCCAGTCCTGACTCTGAAGGTATGGCAGAAGTGTTCCGAGGGAGATCATTTTGAATTTTTCCCGGAACAGATATTTGTTTAATTCTCTGAGGTCCAGTACAGGGCTGTGTTCCCCTGTTTTCTTTGGTATGAGAAAGTAGGGGGAGTAGAACCCCGTACCCTATTGGGGTATGTGTCCCTCTTCTATTGCTCCCTGAGCAAGAAGTGATGCGATCTCCTGAACCAAGAGATTGGTGGCAGGGACCTGAGAATTGAACTGTCTTATGATTGTAGGAGGGGGCATACTGTAAAAATGAAGTCTGTAGCCCTCTCGTACAATGGACAGAGTCCAGTTTCTGATGTTATTTGTTGCCATCTTTTGGCAAAATGGCATAACCTGCCCGGGATAGTAAGCGGTTCCGGACCTTTCAGGGGCAGCAAGACTAAGTTCTCTAGGAAGGAGTCAAAGCCCCTGAGGGGGCTGAGTCTGTTGAGCCGGTTGAGCTCTTGGAACTTGTGGCTTCCTCTGCTGTCTATTCTGTTGTTGTCCCCTTTGGGAAACATGAACTGGACAGTGTCCCTGATGGGTGTAAGATGGGTAAAATGTCTTTTTCTTGTTGAAAAAGGGTTTCTTGACTGACTTTTTCTTTGCTGGGTTGGCTGTAGACTTTGATAGTCTGTTCAAGATAGTATTTTCAGATTCAATCTGATTAGCCTTGTCTTGCCAGTCCTTGCCAAAGAGATTTTCTCCTGTGCAAGGAATATTTCCCAGTTTATCTTGCACCCATTGTTCTAAGTCTGATACCTGAAGCCAGGCAATACGACGTGCACCAATGGAAATAGAAGAGGTTCTGCTAATGCATTCAAAGCAATCAAAGGTTGCACGGTTTACAAACTTAGAGACATCCTGGGCATGTTTGACCAGAGTAAGGCATTCCCCCCTTTTATCCTCAGTGAGAAGAGGGCTCATGAGCTCCAAGTCTCCTGCAACTTCTTTGAGGAACATTCCCATATAGAGAATGTAGGAGCTAATCCTAGCTGCCAACATGGAGGATTGGAAACATCGACGCCCAAAGGCATCGAGCGTCCTCGATTCACGGCTCGGAGGATTGGAAGAATGTGTTTTAGAACTCTTAATCCTACGCATCGCCGATTCCACTACCATTGAATGATGTGGTAACTGAGTCTTTTGAAAACCAGGACAGCTTGGAACTCGGTACATGGTATCGAGTTGTCAAGAGTGTGGAGACACCGTTAAAGGAGTTTCCCACATTCTTAGCATAAGATCATGCAAGAGTCTGTGAATGGACAGGGTAGCTGCCTCTTTAGGAGCCTTAAGGTACTGAAGAATTTCTAATTCTTCTGCTCTGGGTTACTTCTCTAGAGTCACCATGATTGCAAGGCCCTTAGCTAAATCAGGTATAAAATCCTGGAAGGACATGTCTTCTGGAGGAGACATTCTGCGTTGAGGAGAAGGAGATGGATCCTCTTCTAGAAGGATAGCCCTGGTACCGGCAGAGTCATCAGAGTCATCGGAATCAGATGATTCGAAGTATCTCTACGCTGGGTGTTCCTGCAACGCACGGTACCGGTACCGCTCAAAGTCTGTATCGGGATGTCTCGGTACCGGTCCGTCGATACCTGAGATAGACTCGAGGCTCGACATGGGGGGAAGCATACCCGCCGAGGCACTCTGTTCCGGTACCGGTGTCAGTACCGATACCTGTGGAACCATCTGTAGCAGTCTTAGCAGTACCGAAGCTGCTAAGAGGGCCGTTAGACTGCGTTCGATAGCGAAGATTCTCTGATCCATCGCTCTTGCCGATGCCTGGGTGTTGGTACCAGTGGAAGTGGCTATGACCCCAGAACATGGCACCAGTAGTTCTGCAGAGGTGGAAGCCTCTGGAACATTCTGGAGCCCCGTTAATGCTTTGGAGACCGAGGCCTCCCGCCGGGGTTGTTTTGCCTGTGAACTTTCCTCGAGGGCAACGCCAGTGGCATCTCAATACCGGGAAGGAGATCTACCCTTTGAGGACCGGATAGTCTTAGAAGACTTAGGTTTAGTTACCTGAGATCCATGGAAGGAAGATGAAGCCCTGGAAGACGTCGATGCGACTGACATCGTATCTGCGGCAAAAAGGGCACCGAGTTTTGCAGCTCTATTCTGCAGGCCCCTCTTGGTCATCTTTCTGCAGGAGAGACACTCCAATGGATAATGGTCAGGACCTAAACACTTGACACCATTCATGGGTGTCGGTGACGGATATGGTACCGCCACATTTAGAACATTTCTTGAAACCACTTGCTGGTTTCTCCATGTTTGAAGAAAAGTGGGCCTAGTGCTCAAAATGGCGCCTAGCACCAAGAGGGGAAAGGCCCCTGAAAGAAAAAAATCTTTTAGAAAGCTATTTATTTTTTTGAAAAAGAAGAAACGAGAATCGGCGATACCGCTAGGCGTCGAATGAAAGCAGATGCAACCACAAAAAACAAAAGAATAAGGATCAATTTTTCTTTTCTTTTTTTTTTTTTAACTTTTATTTTCATTTTGCAACAAACAAAAGAAACAACACACCAAAGGAGACAAAACAAGTATACAATAAGGAAAAGAAAACCCAATTACCCCCCACCCCCATGCTTCTTCTCTAACCGATTATGTCAGCATGTGAGCGCTTCCAATTAACAGTGATTATACATCAAAACGATCAAAAGAGTATCTACGATACAGCATGATCATGGGACAGAGATATATACAAATTTAAACAGTCAGATGAGAGCAGTTAGCAGAATGTACATAGTCATTGAGCATCTTCCATTGAGACCGATGATGAGGAGTCTGAACGGGGGAAGCAAACATACGAGGTATTTGTTCATATTTACTGTAAAGACAGACATGATTCCACCTTTCATTGGGGCTCAGATGGGAGCTAGTTTTCCAGTATTACTTAATTAGGGAAATAGCAATGCCAAGCATAAAGTCCAAAAGGAGGTAAGCCATTTTTGGAAGAGAGGGGATCCCCGCAACTGGGCGAAGTCCCACTATCCTCCAAGAAAGGGGCTCTTGAAAGTGCAAAATAGACTGGATACGACCCCAGACCCGACGCCAGTAATACTGTAGTGCGGGATATTCATACATAACATGAGGCAGTGAACCAATGGCCGCAGGGCATGTCCAACAACTATTGCCCTGAGTAGTGTTCCATTTGTCTAATCTGTCAGGAGTGTAAAAACACCGGTGGGCTAGAAAGAAGAGGGTCTGAGTGAGTGAGGCGGATCGGGAAGCCCGTGTCCCTCTACTCCAGATAAGGCTCCATTGCTCCGAGGTCAAAGTCACATGCAATTCTCTGCTGAAGTTGCACCGACCAGAGTCGGGAGTCTAAAGATTGCATAAAAGTATTAAAGGCACCTAAAGTGTCTAAAAGCATTGGTGGATAGTGGGAGTCTGATGGGAGAGTCATACCAGGGAGAAAAGTAAGAGGAATCGGTTTGCAAAGGTCCTCTTCTATATCTAGCCACACAGGTCTACTCGGTACTGGATCTTCCAGCCAACGAGCGCCTTGTTTGAGAAGAAAAGATTGATGGAACACTTGATTAAAATCACCACCAAGTATTAATGGAGCATTGGCAGAGGCCTATGCCAACTGCGCAATATTTGCATAGTAAGCAGGGTTGTCCACATTCGGGGCATAAATGCAAACACACGTGAATTCACTATCTCCAACCTCAAGGTGTACACGGGCCCATCTACCCTCCTTGTCAGCGCTAGTATCAATTACAGTAGCGTGCAAAGACTTCTTAACCAGAATGGCTACCCCGTACCGTTTGGAAACGGTGGGAGAATAGGCAGCCACCATGTAAGGCTTAGCATTGAGTTTCAGTGTTTCAGCAGAGTTTAGATGCGTTTCCTGAAGAAACACTAAATCAGCATGCTCATGGCTAAGATAGCTAAGGTTTTCCTATCTTTTGAGTGGACTATTAATGCCTTTTACGTTGAGTGATAAGATTTTACATAAGGCGATTCAGAAAATTTGAAAGTTCTGAGCATGATAGCACACATAATTTCACTATGTCCCTCATATTGACTGTATCTGGCTGTACACATGACATAAGAAAAATAAGCTAATATAATACAATGAAGCGCCCCACATTAACAAGGAAAACCGCGGTGCGGTAGAGGAGAAGCAAAACCCCAAAAATTACTGGCGACCATGTGTCTGCGGGGAGAAACCCCAGAGAAGGCCGAAATTGAAAAAACACATAACCTGTAGGACTGTGCGTGCTCCGAATCCGACCGGGGCACACATCATGGAGGGATAGGAGACCGAAAAAACAAAAAAAGTCATATAGAGAAAGAAAGAAAGTCCAGGTAGTCTCTGTGCTTGGCTATGACCGCCGCATCGGGCCCTTCAAAATGGCGGACAGAGCCGGCAGATAAAAGTCCAAGTTTTTGGATTAGCGCATCTGCTCTGCTTCTTTGGAGTCTAAAAATGTTGATAGTAGATCAGGATCTTCGAATGTCCTGGTTTGGTTGTGGAGAGTCACTCGGAGCTTCGCTGGATACAACAGGCCAAAGCGAGCCTGTAGCTGTTGAAGTCGAGGGCGAAAAGCAAGGAGTTTCTTCCGACGGTCAACAGTAGGCTTTGCCAAATCAGGGAAGAAGAAGACTTTGCGACCTTCAAATTCCAAATGATGATTCGCCCGGGCAGCATTTAAAATTTGTTCCACTTGTTGATATCGTAGCAAGCTAAAGATAATAGGCCGGGGGGTCGTTCGGTTGAGCGCCATATGGGTAGGAACACGGTGTGCACGATCGATTTCCAGTTCTCTATGAAAAGTAATCTTCAGCAAGGAGGGAAGAGTTTTGAGCAAGAATTCTCTTATATCTCCTGCTTCCACCCCCTCCGGTATTCCGAGGAGCCTCACATTGTTGCGACGGGCTCGATTATTGCTATCTTCTAACTCCTTTTGAAGATTCTGTATCTGGCGCTCAGCCTTGTCCAGTTTGCCCAAGCGCATCGCGTGCGAGTCGAGGACCCCCGCCATGTTGTCCTGCCGTAATGAAAGACTTTCAAGTCGGTCCTGGAGCACTCCAAAGTCTTCTCGCATGGCTCGAAGCGCTTCTCCATTGGACTGCACCAATTCCTTCACGCAGCGTATTTCCTCCAAAATCTCCAGGTGCATTTCGGGGTTTTCACGAAATGGAACCATCTTCTGTGGAGAGGACACCTCTGTTTTGGAGCGTTTTCCGTGAGAAGAAGAAGGAGACCCGAAGTCCAAGCGCGCTGGTTTATGGGCCGCCATCCCCCCCGAGGTACCCCGGTCAGCTCGGAGCAAAATAGTAAGTTTGTATAGGTATTAAGTCAGGATTCTAAGTAGGCCTCTCGGGAGCTTCAGCGCGAAGCGTCTTACCCGCTGGACATCAGGCTCCGCCCCCCAAGGATCAATTTTTCTATGGTGACAAGGTATGCGTCCTGTCGGGTCCGCAGAAAATGAAGAACTGAAGAGGAAGAATTGGAAAGGCGGGAAGGCAGCACCCAGGCGCTGTGGGATGCTCCCAAAAGCTTTCCTATTGGACGCTGGGGAGTGTTCCCACACAGGCTCCGTCGGTACCGATACCCATATGGGAAGACTACATTCCTGCTTGTTCATGGAGATATACTTTTTCACTGAAAGGGTGGTAGGTGCTTGGAATGCCCTCCCGATGGAAGTGATGGGGGCAAACACAGTGACAGAATTCAAAATGGCATGGGACAGACATAGTGGATCCCTTTATAGCAACAGGATAAAATCAAAAAAAGCATTACTATCTCTTATATCTGAACAAATAGGGGTGTATCAAGGCTGAGTCTTTCGGGGGGCTTTTGCAGGACGCTCCCTCTCCAATCCCTCGGACGAGCGTCTCGGACTGCGGGACCTGGCTCGGGATGCACCCAGCCTGTCTGATCCGTCCAGGGACGCTGCCTTCAATGTCGTCTTCTTCTTTTTGGGTTCTCTCGAGGAAGACCCACTTTCCGAAGAGCCACGAAGCCGCCCCGAGATGCCGTGGCTTCAGATGAGGCTCTGGCCTTCAGAGGTACCAGGGACTTAGGGAAAAACATTTTGTGCTGCTGCTGGCGGCTCTTGAGGGCCTTGTTGGACATCATTTTGCAGAGAGCGCATGCTGTGGGGTTGTGGTCCAGCCCAAAACAGCAAAGTCCGCAGTCGTGTGTGTCAGTCAAAGACATAATTTTGGCACACCGATCACCCTTTTTAAAACCACTGGTAGCCATGGGGGAAAAAAGTACCCCAGCGAGGTCGAAGACTTGCTGAGCTGCCAGTTGGAAAAAAGGTGCTTAGACGCCAAGGAGGAAAAGCTACAAAAGGACCCAAACTCTATGCCAAGACAGCGAGGTCGGGTGGCAGGAAGAGTACCGGTATAGTACCAGAGGAACGTATGAAACTCAGGCTGAAAAAACAACTTTTTCCAGGGACAAGCTAGTCTGAAGGGCTCCGCAGAAAAAAAAGGAGACTGAGCAAGATGGCACCCTTGGACGGGAAGGGGACATGGGTGGTGGCATCTCCCAAAGGCTTTCTTTGAAAGTTGGGGGGATGCTTCTGCGAGGGCTCCGTCGGTGCCGACATCACCTATATGTGAGGACTGACTTCATGGTTGTTCCCGGGAACACAATGTTATTAGGAAGTTTTCTGCTCATGGAATTGTCATAAAGAACAAAATTACTCAGCATGTGGATAGTCATAGCCTAATGGGAGACATGGCTTTAGACAAGGAAGATCTTGTCTTACTAATCTGTTTTTTTTTTTTAAGGTGTGAATAAACAGGTAGACAAAGGTGAGTCGGTTGATATAGTGTATTTGGACTTTCAGAAAGCCTTTGACAAGGTCCCTCATCAGAGACGTTTGGCAAAACTAAAGAGTCATGGGATAGGAGGCAGTGTACTACTGTGGATCAGGAACTGGTTAAAAGATAGAAAGCAGAGGGTAGGGCCAAATGGCCAGCTTTCCCAATGGAGAAAGGTGAACAGTGGTGTACCCCAGGGATCTGTGCTGGGTCCTCTGCTTTTTGACATGTTCATGCATGACCTGGAAAAGGGAATAACGAGTGAGGTTATCAAATTTGCAGATGACACAAAACTATTTAAAGCTGTTAAAACCCATGAGGATTGTGGAAATTTGCAAGAGTATCTTGATAAATTGGAAGACTGGGCATCCAAATGGCAGATGAAATTTAATGTGGACAAGTGCAAAGTTATGCACCTAGGGAAGAACAACCCAAACTATGGTTACATGATGCAAGATTCCACATTAGGAACTACCACCCATGAAAAAGATTTAGGCGTCATTGTGGATAACATGTTAAAGCCCTCCGCCCAGTGTGCAGCGGCGGTCAAGAGAGCAAATAGAATGCTAGCTATCATAAGGAAAGGAATGGAAAATAAAACAAAGGCTATTATAATGCCTTTGTATCATTCCATGGTGCGACCGCACCTTGAATATTGTGTGCAATTTTGGTTGCCGTATCTTAAAAAGGATATAGCGTTATTAGAAAAGGTTCAGAGAAGAGCCACCAAAATGGTAAAGGGGATGGGAGGATACCCCTATGAAGAAAGGCTAAAAAGGTTAGGACTCTTTAACCTGGAAAAGAGACGGCTGAGGGGAGATATGATAGAAGTCTATAAATTAATCAACGGAGTGGAATGGGTAAACGTAGGTCGATTGTTTACGTTATCAGAATATAGGAAGACTAGGGGACATGCAATGAAGCTACAGGGTAAACTATTTAAGACTAATAAAAGAAAATGTTTTTTCACTCAACATGTAATCAAACTTTGGAATTTGTTACCGGAGGATGTAGTAAAAGCTGTTAGTGTAGTTGGGTTTAAAAAAGGTTTGGACAAGTTCCTGGAGGAAAGGTCCATAAACCATTATTAAAAGGGACCCAGGATATCACTGCTTGACCCAATACATGCATTGTGGAACCTGTGTCTTTTGGGGAAACTGCTAGGTATGTATGACCTAGATTGGCCACTGTTGTAAACAGGATACTGGGCTCGATGAACCTTGGTCTGACTCAGCATGGCATATCTTATGTTCTTAAGAACCTCCCAGAATGTGGTGGGAAGAGGAAAATTAATCTAAGAAGTTTTCGAAGGTTAGTGTGAACTGTTGGAAAAATACCACTTACAACATCCAAAGAGCTTAAGGTTGACCTGGAGCAATCTGGAGTGTTGGTTTCAACCCACACCATATGCCGTGCACTAAACAAAGAAGAACATCATAGGCAAAGGTCAAGGAAGACCCCATTGCTCAACAACAGGCATAAAAAGGTACGCCTGATCTTTGCCCTAACCCACCCTGAGAAACTACAATCCTTCTGGGAAAATGTTTTATGGACAGATAAAATCAAACCTGAGCTCTTTGGCAATGCAGACCAGCGATACATTTGCAGGCAAAGAAAAGAAGCTTATAAGGAAAAAAAGATCCTTCCTAAAGTTAAATATGGTGGAGATTCCATAATGTTGTGGGACTGTTTTGCTGCCTCAGGAACTGGAGGCCTGGAACGTATTAAAGGAATCAGGAAGCCAAAGGACTACCAAGGTACGTTAGAGTGAAATATGCTACCTAGTGTCAGAAAGACCTCGAGGATCGGCTCAGCCTTCGGAGGGAATAAGTGGCTAGCAAAGGAGTGAGATGAAAATTGGGGGAGCTGGACTGGAGGTTAGAAGAGTAGATGGACCGTTGCTAGGTGAAAAGTCAAAAGAGGATTGAGGGTTGAAATTTGAGCGGATGAATGAGTAAAGAAAGAAATGGAGAAAAGCACAAAAAGTGAAAGATCAGTATGTCAGAGGCGGATGTACACAGAAAATGGAAAAAAAATAGAAAAGAAAGGACAAATGGACAGCAGGCAATGGAGATTTAGCAGAAGACATGATAAACACAGAAGAGAGTAAGTGGGACAATTGAGACTGAAAACAACAAAAGGTAGAAAAAAAGGTATTTTATTTCATAGTTTTATTTTTCCAGTGTTGTGGTGCATTCAAAGTTTGCTTTTTGGGGCTCTCAGTTTAATTATTGTCTTCATATTTCTAAATTGTGATCCCTTGTTCTGTATTTGGTGATTGTCTGTCTGTTTTGCGAGTATGACAAAATTGCGCTATTCTGTTCATGTAGTTTCTGTGTAGCAGACCCACTTGTTCTCTTTTCCCAGAAGGAGATGTATTGGTTTAATATTTGTAGTGCTACTTTTTGATAAGTAAGGTTTGGTACTGTGTGAGTCCTGGTAGTGCTGTTATGATAAGGCATGTTTGCTATGGGTTCTAAATGAGCAGAGTTTTGTAGCAATGCACCTGGCAATTGGCACTGAAGGATAGTAATGCAGAAATATGGTAGTTTTTCCTTATTCTCACTGTACAAGCAAATGGTTTTCAGACACTCATTAAGAGGCATGTTTACTAAAGTTAATGTGCATTCACAAATTTGAATGTGTGCTAAGTGCAGCAACAATCATTTATTTCTATGGGCACAGTGGTATTTAACACACATTAATGTTTGGTAAACAGGCCCCTAAGTCAGTGTCAGGACAAAAAAAAAAAAAGAGGCTTGTGAAGGACTCCTTTGAAAGTTGTATAAAAGTTTAGATGGACAGCATAAATGTTTTTAAATAAAATAAATTAGATTTATACAAGTAAGGCCCAATGGATATGCAAATATTTATGGAAATGAGGCCACACAAAGAATCTCTGCACATGGCTCCACAACACCCTTAGGCCACCCCTGCCCACAAGATCTAAACCATAATCATCTCAACACCATTCCTCCCAGAACAATCCTATCAAAATGCATATCTGGACCTCAGACATTTAAACATTAAACTGTTTTATAAATACATGAGGGTGATTTTCAAAAGCTACAAGGGTTAATGGACTATCTGCAAATTTCCCATTCTTCCTGCGGATAAAAGCAGAGCCAACAATATGAGGCACCCTAAACAAACCCTCATTCCTGCTGCACCCGCCCTCCCCCCCCCCCCCGGGACCTGCAGCGGTAATGATATTAGAACAGCAATGTAGCACTTACCCAAAGCCTCTGAAGCTATTGCTGCCGCACTTTGAGCAGCACTTCCACCCCCTCTGATGCAGATTTAAGTTAGACACTTGGCAACCCATAATAGAGTTGCAGTAATCAAACAGTGGCAAAGACCCATCACCTGAACCACTGTATGAAAAATCAGAAGCTTCCAAAAATAGTTTTAATTTATACAATAGCTGCAAATTAAAGAATACTGAATGAACAGCACTTTCATTTGGGGACCTGATATTGAATTGTGAATCAAGCACAACTCCAAAATAATGCACCTTGGAGTATACCGGAATGGACAGCTCAAACTATATTATCAGGGAATGCAACCAGAAGGGTTTGTGAGATGAAGAGGGCCTCTGTTTTAACTAAATTAAGGGATGAGCTATTAAGTGCCATCCAATTAGAAACTTCAATAGGAAAAAAACAGCATATTATCATCAGCACAGAGTCAGATTGTTACCCATAAATTTATTTACAACACACAATGGATGTGTGTGTTAGAGTAACGCCAACAATGCAGGGCCTACCTATATCTAACATAAGTTAATTTAAAACCTCTAAAACAAACTATTTGCCTGCTTAGAGCCCACCTAGATCTAACAGAAATTCATTTACAACCTCTACAGGAAGCTGCTATTTGCCTGCCTTCTTTTTCAAGGGGAATCCACATCTCTAGAAAGAATTATACATGCCAACATTTACAGCTGCCCCAAAGCATGAATAAGCATCTGCTAGAAGGGATCTACCAATGTCTTATACCGCAGCAGAGTCCAATTAGGAAGAAACCCCTGAAAGGAGGTAAATCACAGGAGCTGGAAGGTACTCAGGAAGAAAGTGAAGGGCTTGGAGCTATCTCAGATGTCTGGATAAGGATCATCTGCCCCAAAGAGGCCCTAAATAGAGGTCACTTCCTTCAGAAGGAGCATTGGAGCTGGTACCTTTGAAGTGGCTATGTTTGTCTCTAAAGACCCAGAAGTGGAGCCCAGAGGATCCATAGAAGGTAAACCCAGCTGGAGCAGTTGGTGTCTAAACTGAAGAGTTGACGGTTTCAAAAACAGAGACATTTTCTCTTTCAAGTTGTCTTATGTTGGTGGTCTATGCTCTCCTGGAGGATACCTGGGGGTCCAGATGCCACTCGTGCAGTTGAAGGATCCTGCTTAGCCTGTCCGCCAGGACATTGTCCTGGCTCGGGAGATAGACAGCTTTGAGAAGCATCCCCTGGCTGGCCGTGAAGGAGCAGAGGGCCACGGCTTCCTGACAGAGTGAATAGGAGCCTGTGCCGCCCTGCTTGTTCATGTAAAATATCGTGACCTGATTGTCCATCTGGACAAGCACCAACTGGTGCTGCAGGTGGTGTCGGAAGACCATGAGGGCAAGGAAGACGGCTCTGAGCTTGAGCAGATTGATCTGCTGCTGGCTCGCCTCAAAGGACCAAGCCCCTTGGATGTGCAGCTCCTCACACCCCAGCCCATCATGGAAGCATCCATCATGAGGACCCTCTGGGGATTCGGGAGCAGGAAGGGCATACCCACCTGTAGATGCTGGGCGTCCTGCCACCAAAGGGACTACAAGCTGGGCGAGAGACTCTGATTTTGTACCAAGGCCTGCCCGTGGCCTAGGCCCACTGGGACTGGAAGCACCACAGAGCCGCTCGCATGTCGAGGCGAGCATTGGGGACTACATGGACCGTGGAGGTCATGTGGCCTAAGAGGCAGAGAAGCGCTCGAGCTGCAACCTCTGCACCTCGGCCATGAGGGTCATGAGACGGTCCGCCCTGTCAAGGGAAAGAAATGCCCTGGCTTGCACGGAGTCCAAGCGGGCCCCGATGAACTCCAGAGCCTGCGTTGGAATGAGGTTGGAATTTGGAAGATTTATCACAAAGCCCAGGTACTGTAAGGCCCAAATAGTGCACTCGGTGGCCTGTCCAGCTCTGAGGCCTTCCCCCTTGACGAGTCAGTCATTGAGGTAAGGGAAGACGAAGGTCCCGTGGAGGCAGAGGTAGGCCACCACCACTGCAAAGCACTTGGTGAAGACTCTGGGGGCGGAGGTGAGGCTGAAGGGGAGTACCCTGTACAGGTAGTGGTCGCCTCCTACCATGAATCTGAGGTACAGTCTGTGACTTGGGTGGATCAGAATGTGGGTATAAGCATCCTTTAGGTCCAAGGAGCATAGTCAATCTCCATGCTGGAGGTAGGGCAGCAGTGTTCCAAGGGAAAGCATCTTGAATTTCTCCTGCACCAGAAACTTGCTGAGGCTTCTCAAGTCCAAGATGGGCCTGCAGTAAACCCCCTTGCCCTTCGCATGGAGCAGAAGGGGCTTCACAGCTCTGACCCCCGAGAAGAATCGTGAGTTCTTGCCTCAGCAGGGCCTGGTGCAGGGGAGATCGAATGGACTCCCCAGGAAAGAAGGGTGGAGGGGCCTGGATGAGGTGGAGGTGGTAGCGCTTCTTGACTACCTGAAGAGCCCAGGTGTCGGTGGTCTATGCTTTCGCACCGAGGAAGTTTCTCCAGGGCCATGTGCTCATGAGGGAAGGGTTAGGAAAGCCGTTATAGTTGGTGATTCGATAATTAGGCGTGTAGATAGCTGGGTGGCTGGTGGGCGTGAGGTTATCACGTGCCATCTAGATAGGATCTTAGATAGTGCTGGGGAGGAGTCTGCCGTCTTGGTACATGTCGGCACCAATGACATAGGAAAATGTGGTAGGGAGGTTCAGGAGGCTAAATTTAGGCTTTTAGGTAGGAAGTTGAAATCCAGAACTTCCAGGGTAGCATCCTCCGAAATGCTTCCTGTTCCACGCGCAAGACCCAAAAGGCAGGCAGAGCTCCGGAGTCTCAATGTGTGGATGAGACGCTGGTGCAAGGATGAGGGGTTTGGATTTCTTAGGAACTGGGGAACATTCTGGGGAAAGGAGGGGCTCTTCCAAAGGGATGGGCTTCACCTTAACCGGGATAGAACCAGGCTGCTGGCATTAACCTTTAAAAAGGAGATAGAGCAGCTTTTAAACTAGATAATAGGGGAAAGCCGACAGTCGCACAAGAGCGCATGGTTCGGAAGAATGTATCCTTGAAGGATACTACCAAAAGCAGAGAGGATCCAAAAAAGAGTAAAGTAGCCCAAATGCCCTCGAGTATGGAGCAGACAGAGCTTAAAGATTCCAAATTACCCATGCCTACCAATAGCCAAATTAATATGAATAACATATAGTCTCTAAAATGCCTGTATGCAAATGCTAGAAGTCTAAAAAATAAGATGGGAGAGTTAGAATATATAGCACTAAATGAGAGGTTAGATATGATTGGAATCTCAGAGACATGGTGGAAGGAGGACAACCAGTGGGACACTGTGATACCTGGGTACAAAGTATATCATAATGATAGAGCTGATCAAATTGGTGGAAGAGAGGGCATTGAGTCAGAAAGGATTAAAGTTTTGCAGGAAACAAAATTTGCTGTAGAATCTCTATGGATTGAAATTCCTATAAAAAGGGGAAGGCGATGGCAGTGGGGGTGTACTATCGACCGGCTAGCCAGAATGAACAAATGGATGATGAAATGCTCAAAGAAATCAAGGAAGCTAACAAAAGTTACAGCCCAGTAATAATAATGGGTGATTTCAATTACCCCGGTATCGACTGGGTCAGTGTCACGGCAGGACATGCTAGGGAGATAAAGTTCCTAGATGAAATAAATGAGTGCTTCTTGGAGCAGCTGGTTCGTGAACCAACCAGAGGGGAAGCCATATTGGACCTAGTCCTTAGTGGAACACCAGATCTGGTGCAAGAGATAAGGGTGTAGGGGCCACTTGGCAATAGTGATCATAGCATGATCACGTTTGATCTAATTAATGGAGGAGGGATGGTAAGGAAATCCACAGTACTACCTTTTAACTTTCGAAAGGGAGACTATGATAAAATGAGAAAAATATTTAAGAAAAAACTAAAAGGAGCAGATGCAAAGGTTAAAGACTTACATCAAGCTTGGGTGTTGGTGAAAAATACTATTTTGGAAACACAGACCAGCTGTATTCCACGCTTTACGAAAAGTGGAATGAAGTCCAAAAAACTGCCAGCGTGGTTTAAAGGTGAGGTCAGAGAGGCTGTTGTTGCCAAAAAAGCATCTTTCAGGAAATGTAAAAAAGAGCCAAACGACGAAACCTGGAAACAGCACAAGCACTGGCAAGTTAAATGCAAGGCATTGATAAGGCAGGCAAAGGGAGAATTTGAGAAGAAGCTTGCTGTGGAAACAAAAACGCATAATAAAGACTTTTCAAGTACATTCGTAGCAAAAAACCTGTGAGAGAGTCAGATGAGAGAGGGGTTAAAGGGGCACTAAGAGGCGACAAGGCGATAGCGGAGAGACTGAATGAATTCTTTGCTTCGGTCTTTACTGAGGAAGATGTAGGGATGCTACCCATGACTGAAGTGGTATTTAAAGGTGTGGAAGAATTGAAGGAAATATCGATACATCGGGAAGATGTATTACAACTATTAGATAAACTGAAGAGTAGCAAATCACCTGGGCCGGATGGTATACATCCAAGGGTGTTGAAAGAACTGAAATATGAGATTGCAGACCTGCTATTAGTAATCTGTGAACAATCATTAAAATCATCTGTAATACCTGAAGATTGGAGGATGGCCAACGTAACACCAGTTTTTAAAAAGGGTTCCAGGGGTGATCCGGGAAACTACAGACCGGTGAGCCTGACGTCAGTACTGGGAAAAATGGTAGAAACCATCATAAAGAACAAAATTGCTGAACATGTAGATAGACATGGCTTAATGGGAGACAGCCAACATGGCTTTAGACAAGGAAGATCTTGTCTTACTAATCTGTTATGTTTTTTTGAAGGTGTGAATAAACAGGTAGACAAAGGCGAGTCGGTTGATATAGTGTATTTCGACTTTCAGAAAGCCTTTGACAAGGTCCCTCATCAGAGACGTTTGGCAAAACTAAAGAGTCATGGGATAGGAGGCAGTGTACTATTGTGGATCAGGAACTGGTTAAAAGATAGAAAGCAGAGGGTAGGGCTAAATGGCCAATTTTCCCAATGGAGAAAGGTGAATAGTGGTGTAACCCAGGGATCTGTGCTGGGTCCTCTGCTTTTTGACATATTCATAAATGACCTGGAAAAGGGAATAATGAGCGAGGTTATCAAATTTTCAGATGACACAAAACTATTTCACGTTGTTAAAACCCAAGAAGATTGTGGAAAATTGCAAGAGGATCTTGATAAATTGGAAGACTGGGCATCAGAATGGCAGATGAAATTTAATATGGACAAGTGCAAAGTTATGCACCTAGGGAAGAACAACCCAAACTATGGTTACACGATGCAAGGTTCCACATTAGGAACCACCACCCATGAAAAAGATTTAGGCATCATTGTGGATAACATGTTAAAACCCTCCGCCCAGTGTGCAGCAGCGGCCAAGAGAGCACATAGAATGCTAGGTATCATAAGGAAAGGAATGGAAAATAAAACAAAGGATTTATAATGCCTCTATATCGTTCCATGGTGAGATCGCTCCTTGAATATTGTGTGCAATTCTGGTCGCCATATCTTAAAAAGGATATAGCGTTATTAGAAAAGGTTCAGAGAACAGCCACCAAAATGGTAAAGGGGATGGAAGGATACCCCTATGAAGGAAGGCTAAAAAGGTTAGGGCTCTTTAACCTGGAAAAGAGACAGCTGAGGGAAGATATGATAGAAGTCTATAAATTAATCAACGGAGTAGAATGGGTAAACGTAGATCGATTGTTTACGTTATCAGAAAATAGAAAGACTAGGGGACATGCAATGAAGCTACAGGGTAAATTATTTAAGACTAATAAAAGAAAATATTTTTTCACTCAACGTGTAATCAAACTCTGGAATTTGTTACCGGAGGATGTAGTAAAGGCTGTTAGTGTAGCTGGGTTTAAAAAAGGTTTGGACAAGTTCCTGGAGGAAAGGTCCATAATCCATTATTAAGAAGGGACCCAGGATATCAATGCTTGACCCAATACAAACATTGTGGAACCTGTGTCTTTTGGGGAAACTGCTAGGTATATATGACCTAGATTGGCCACTGCTGGAAACAGGATACTGGGCTTGATTGACCTTGGTCTGACCCAGTATGGCATGTCTTATGTTCTTATGTGATGGAGGCCCACCAATGGGTGAAGTGAACCAGGCGCCCCCCTGTCGGGAGCTGGTCCTCCAGCTGAAGAGAGGCTACGCCGATGGTGTCAAAACCCAGACCCTGTTTGGGCTGGGGCTGGCGGCTGGGGTTTTGGACCCTTGGGCTTGCGCGGGGCCTGGCCTGTTCCCTTGCCCTGGGAACCCTGCTGAGGGGTCTGGGCAGCAGGATATGGGGAATAGCCCCAGTAAGGCCTGGCCCTTCTGGAGGAAAGGGGGCTTCTTGCCCTGTGGCTTCTTCTGAGGAAGGGAGGAAGTTTTCTTTGAGAGCTGGGTATGGATGACGTACTCTGTTTCGATTTCAGCCACTTTATCCTCCATTGGTTTGCCGAAGAGCTGTTCTCCAAGGCGTGGGATGTCAAGAAGTTTTTCTTGTATCCACTGCTTGAGATCAGATGATTGGAGCTAGGCCTGGCATCGAGCGCCGATGACAGCAGCCGCCACCCTCACGCTGGACTCGGCTGTCGTAGGTGGCTCGAGACATAAAAACATAGAAACATCATGGCAGAAAAAGACCACATGACCCATCTAGTCTGCCCTTCCATATCAATCATTACAACAGTCCCCTTTTTTCCTTTAGAGATCCTCTGTGTTTGTCCCATGCTTTTTTGAATTTAGATATTGTCCTCATCTCTACCACCTCCACTGGGAGACTATTCCACGCTTCTACCACTCTTTCCATAAAGAAATATTTCTGCACATTATTACTTCTGAGTCTATTCCCTTTCGCTCTCATCCTTTGTCCCCTCATAGCTGAGCTTGCTTTCAATCGAAAGAGGCTCTCCTCCTGTGCATTTATGCCATGGACATATTTACATAGTAACATAGTAAATGACGGCAGATAAAGACCAGTATGGTCCATCTAGTCTGTCCAGTAAGATGGCAAGAGTAGGTGCACCTGCCGCTCCGTGTCTTTGTTTAGGGGTGAACTCATCACTCCTGTTTGTTGAGAAATTAGATAGTTAAGTTTATTTTGATTTTATCCTGTTGCTGTAAAGGGATCCACTGTGTCTGTTCCATGCCATTTTGAATTCTGTCACTGTATTTGCCCCGAACACTTCCATCGGGAGGGCATTCCAAGCATCCACCACCCTTTCAGTGAAAAAGTATTTCCTGACATTGCCTTTCAATTTACTCCCTCGCAGCTTCATGTTATGCCCTCTAGTTTTACAGCTTCCCCGTCTTTGGAAGAGGTTTGTTTGTTCATTATTTCTCGTTAAGTATTTAAAGGTCTGAATCATATCTCCCCTATCCCTCCTCTCCTCTAGAGTGTAAATATTTAGGTCTTCAAGTCTCTTCTCATAAGGCTTTTAAACACCTCAATCATATCACCACTATCCCGCCTTTCCTCTAAAGTATACATATTAAGATCCTTAAGTCTGTCCTCATATGCTTTATAGGAGTGGAGGAGTAGCCTAGTGGTTAGAACACTGGCTTGGTAACCAAGCAACCAGGGTTCAATTCCAACTAGCACTCCTTGTGGCCTTGGGCAAGTCACTTAACCCTCCATTGCCTCAGAAGAAAGGCCTGGCAATCTACTTCTGGTGACACTGCCAAGAAAACCCAGGAGCTTCTGGGTCGCCAGGAGTCAGGACTGATTCAAAGGCACACATTGTTATAAAGCATGCAAAAAAAATGCAAAGACCATTAACCATTTTAGTAGCCACCCTCTGTACCAACTCCAACCTGTTTATATCCTTTTGAAGGTGCAGTCTCCAGAACTGCACACAATACTCCAAATGAGGTCACACCAAAGACCTATGCAGAGGCACTATCATCTCCTTTCTTCTTGGAGCACTCCGAGATAGACTTCGATAGAGTCTGGAAATGCCAGAGGTGATCTCCATCAAGGCCAGTCGCAAAGCCCCCAAACTCTTTGGCCAGGTTCCGGAGGAACATGCCAATATAAAGCTGGTAAGTTTGAATACGGCATGTCAGCATATAGCCCTGATAGCATTTACGCCCGAGGGCATCGAGGGCATGGGACTCTCTGCCCAGGAGCACCGAAAAGTGTGACGTTGGGCTTTTTTGCCAGCACATGGCTGACTGGGGGAAGTGTGGGGGAGTTGCACCTTACAGAAGCCTGGCCCCTGCTGGACCCATTACATCGTATCCAGCCACTGGCTGACGATAGGTAGCGACGCAGGGGTCTCCCACATCCTGAGAAGGAGCTGGGTAAGGATGGCGGGGATGGGGACCATCAAGGTCCCCTTCAGTGGTGCCTTGTACTGGAGGATGTCAAATTCCTCTGTACAAGGGTCCTCCTCCAACTTCACTGTGAGAGAGAGCGCCCAAGCCACGTCCCTGAAGAACTCAAAGAAAGAGGTGTCCTTGGGTAGGGATCGGTGCTTGGCAGCTGACAGAGACAGTTGCAAGGGGAGGTCTCGGTGGGCTCGAGTCTCCAGGGAAGTCTCGATGTTGGACTCCCAGTCGGAGTACTCCGAAGAGGACTCAAAGCCTGCTGGCTGTAGAAGAGCTGGAAACTCCAGTCCTGGTGCTTCGAGGCTGGGGCATGGCCAGAGCCAGAGGTGCTCACCTGCGAAGACCTTGCTCCCGAGGAATGGGGGCAAGAATGAGACCCTCGCTGAGGATCTGACAAAGGCATCTGGCTTTCAGCGATCACTTTGGCAGCCTGGGGAGTCCTCAAGGTCGAGATCCCTGTTGTCTCTGCGGGGCCAGGCAATACCTGCTAGGAGGCAATGAACGCAGAAACACTGCGCTCCAGGGTCAAAATGCAGGCTTCCCATCGGGAGTAGCAGCCATGGACACTGACACCGGTGTGACCGGGTTGGGTGTCAAGGAGGAGAGGGGGTCCTCAACGGGACGTTCTCGAGAGACCAAGTTCTGTCGCTGGAGGCCACGACGTCCGTCCTGGGCACCTTTCAGGGACGCTCCCGCTTCGACTCCTCGGGTTCTCGGGGGGGACTGAGGGACTGGGCAAGGGACATCCCATGCTTGTCCACTTCCCCGGAAGAGATCCTTAAGATCTTCTTCTTCTTATGCTCTCACTCTGGGGAACCTTGTTCGGAGTGCCTGCGGTCCTGCTGAGGGGCTTCCGGAGCCTTGTTGCGTGACTCTGAGTAGCTGTTGGGGCCTTCGAGCGTGAGGCTACCGGTGATACCGGGGTGGAGTCTGCCTTGTGGAAGATGTCGTCTTGCTTAAGCCAACGGTTCTGGATAGCCTTTGCGGACATTTTCTTGCACAAGGGGCATTCCTCCGGGTCATGGTCTGCATCCAGACACCAGAGGCAACAATCATGAGTGTCAGTGGGGGACATGTTTTTTGAACACCAATCACATTTTTTAAAACCGGTGGCCATTGGGATGAAAAGGACCACTGCAAGATCAAAAACCCTCACCACGGCCAGCGGCTGAAAAGGGCACGAAAGCACTGAAAAATAAAAAATACGACAAAAACAAAAAATTGAGGCCTGATGTCACAGCAGCTAGTCTCAAGGCAGGAAAGAGCCAGCGCAAGCCAGAAAGTACAAAAATGTACGGGTTAAATCAACTTTTTTCCGGGGAAACAAGACAAACATCTGTAGGGCTCTGTGGAAAAAGGGAGACTGAGCAAGATGGCACCCTGGGGTGGGATGGGGACCACACATGCATGGTGGCATCTCCCAAAGGCTTTCTTTGAAAGCTGGGGAGATGCTTCTGTGAAGACTCCATCGGTGTTGATGTCACCCATATCTGAGGGCTGACTTCCTGCTTGTTCCTGGAGAACAGTTGCACCTAGCCCCCAAAACACAAGGTGAATAATTTTTAATAAAAGTTTTATTTTTGTTCTACTGCCAAAGGGAGTTTGACACTAGCCTATAGAAGAAAGGCCAGGCAATCTACTTCCGGTTACACTGCCAAGAAAACCCAGGAGCTGCTGGGTCGCCAGAAGTCAGCATGGACTCATTTGTTTGCATAGTGCTTATATACCTGCACAGGAAGGAAGTAAGGCACTTTTTATATGCAGAAATATGGGGAGTGATAAACTTCTAGTTATATACTTTTTAAGGCTGTGATGTGTTTTTCTTATGTTTGTATGTTATGCGGATTGTTTTACCTTTATTGAGATCAGTGTTTTGTACTGGTTGGTGTATGTCTGTTGGTTTTGTGTGTTCTTTTGAGTGTATGTAGATTAACTGAGGACATGTTTTGTTGTTTGATTAGACTATAAACCAGTGGTGCACAAGTTCAGCCTCAAGGGCCACAAACAATGGAGGTAATATGCATGCAGATCTATCTCATGCCTATTCATTAGGTACATCCTTTAAATCTGGCCTGTTTGCAGTATTCAGAGGCTGAACCTATGCACCCCTATTGTAAACCATTCATACATGTTTTGAACTGCAAACCACTTTGACTAATTTTGATTGGAAAAACAGTAAATATAATGTGAAAATTAAATTTAAAATGAAAAGTTATTTTAAAATAGCTAATCTATGTGGCAGAGAAATGGCATGCAGTCAACTACTGGGGAGGAAAGAGGGGAAGTTCGGCTGCTGCCTGCACTGGGGGAATAGGTTCCCCCTCAGAGTTCCGAAGAGGATCTCCCTGCTTTGCTTCTTGATTGGAACTGAGGCCCCTTCCCTGTCTTTAGTGCAGGCAAGTGACTAGTATTCATGTGACCCTGGCTAAGATACATTTCCAGGGAGAGGAAGTCCTAGCTGCCATGCAACAGTGACATCAAGGGGCATATTCTGCATAACCTGCTCTCTACATGTTAAAAGCCTCCACCTGTCAATTATTACAAGGTCCCGGAAGGAGCCTTGCCGTGTGCTTCTCAGCTGAGGACAGCTGCTGCAATGGCTGGACTAGGTGAGGTGAGACGGGATATAAAATAGGGAAAAATATTTGCAGGTATTTGAAGAATAAAAGCTCAGGGTGACAGATCCCAGTCCTGGTTCTGACTGAACTGGAAGCCCAAAATTAACAGAACGTAAAATTTCTCCCCCTCCCCACCAAAAACATAAATCTAAGCATTAACTTGAAAAACTGCACATACGTATTTATAAATAATTGTTAAAGTGAAAAATTAGATTTAAAAAATTTGTTCACTGGAAACTTAAAAAAGAAACAGCGCTTGAGGGGCACTGCAACTGAAACAAGGACTGGCACAGGGTTACATGTCTTTTTCCTCTACAGATCAGTATTCATTTGTGGTCACTATCTGAAAGCCTTTTGGTGGCCCTTGTGGGGACAGGTGTCCATATCATTAAAAAATAAATCTACAAGATATATTGGCCTCTCTGCTGAGATTGCCAGCAGTGGTGCCAAATATTGTAAAGGGTTGAATTCCAAATTATCCTCTCGCTCTTCTAGGTGATCCTTCTGTCACAGGGTTGAGGCACATTAGCAGGGTAATGAGGGGAAGCTTGCACTGTTACTGTCTGTGCTCTAGATAAAGGAGGGACTTCTATTTCCACTACTGTCAATCTGTCACCCACCTTTCAGGAGAACTAAAATATTCATTTGAAAAAAATACTAGTGTTCAAAGCAGGAAAGAAATAGAAAAAGAAACTTAATAGCTGTCATGCCAATTCCACACTTTGCACTGGGATAGGACTGGGAACTTAATAAAATTAAAAGTAAGTTCCTTCTATATGCTCTAGTATCGTGGTTTGATATATTTATTTGATATATTCCAACTATTACCATTAGAGTCAAAGCATATTACACATATATGTCAACAATAAAAACAAATATTAACAAAGTAATACAAAACAGATAATAGAAATTCCTTATCCTGCCCATTCTAAGAATCCTGTCTCTTCTCTTTATCATTCCTTGCTTGCCATATACCTGAATCCACGTAATCCTTTCTAACAGCAAATACAATATCTGCATTACAGGAGAGGCTTTGAATTGTAATATTCAGCTCCATCCTGAAAGAAAGTCAGGGATCATTGATGTGTTAGACAAAGTAAGATCCCTGCACTATCCCACTCACTGCCAGTTGTACAGTAGGTTGAAAGCCGAACCAACATTCCAGGCTAAAATCCCTTCTTTGCACTACTCTGGAGGAAAATCCTTTCATATACCGAAATCTCCAGCAACACTGCTCTTGGAGAAGTCAAACGCTTTAAATCTTTGAAGCTAAGCAGGGCAGGGGACCACCAGGGAAGAGCAGGTGCTGTGAACTATAGAAGACCAACAGCAAACCTTATTTTGTCAAGAGTGTCACAGGCAGAGACAGTGTAAACCACTGTGCGAACAGTGCACATGCATGGCGTGTTAGCTCTAGAGGAGCGGCCATGCACAAAGGGAAAGCCGATGGAGTCCGAGGGGAAGTGGAGCCTGGGTTCTCATTTTCCCTCCTAGCACTCCCCCTCCAATCTTCCTTCCCTCTCAAGGGAGCAGCAGACAAAGCCAGGTTCATTGCTCACCTTTTCCCTCCTGCTGCTCTTCCACTCTCGCTGCCTACCTCCCACCCCACCCCACCCCACCCCCACCAAATCAGAAAGGAAGCTGCCAGTCTCATGATATGGATGGTTCATAGACTACACTGCAAGCAGGAAACTGACAGTCTGTTCTCTAAAGAGATGCCTGCTTCTCTTGTAAGTGGGTGGCAGGAAGGATCAGGAAAGAAGCAGATAAGCCAGCTGTGCTTGTTCTGTAAGAAAGGGAGGGATAAGAAAAGAAAACTACCTGAGTCTGTACGTCAGGTGCCTTCTCTGACCCTTTTCAATTCCAGGCTGAAAACTCACCTTTTTGCTGCTGCTTTCGGATCTTGACTCTCCAGGTCTCTTATGTTTCCTTACCATTCCCCCCTCACTGTATCCCATGTCTACAGCTACTGTGTCGTCTCTCTTGACTAGACTGTAAGCTCTGCTGAGCAGGGACTGTCTTTTACATGTGTCCGTGCAGCACTACATACATCTTGTAGCGCTATACAAATGTGTCAGTCGGTCACACCTTTGAGGGGAGGGGGCAGGAGGAGAGACGTGTAAGAAAGCTTTGGTCAAGAATGCAGGAGAACCTTCCAGGAATGGAAATGACTAGGAGAATTTTCAAGCCTCAAAGAAGAAAATGTGGGGAAAACCTTCTTGAGATGGGAGAAAATGTTTTTTTTGTTTTTTTGTTTTTTTTTAGAGATTAATATGGAACATCAAACCAGGGATAAAGGGGTGGGAGAGAGGAGCAGGGGGAGAAAAAGAGAAGCAGGTATGAGGAGTAGGGGGTTAAGGAGAGGAGAAGAGAGGACTCTGGATTGGGGGAGAAGAAAGAAACGAGGATGGAGAGAGAAGGACCCGAAAGGTGAAAGGGAACAAGGGCGGGAAGAAATTGGAGAGGACCCTGGATTAGGGGAGTAATGTAGGAAGATGGGGATATGAAGAGAACACAGGACAAAGATGACAGGAAGGAGGAAGAATGAAGATGAGGAGGAGGAATAGAAAGAGAAAAAAAGAAAGAAGGAAGAGAATATTTTGATAGAAAGACATAAAAGGAGAGAGAACTAAAAGAGAAAAGAGAAAAGGAAAAATGAACAGAAAGAAACAAAAAAGAAGAGAGACAAGACCAGCAAATAGGAAAAGAGACTCATGAGTCAGAAAATCTAAGCAGAGACAACAAAAGTTGGAAATTATTTTATTATCTGATTAATCTTAATAGTTCATTAGTGTAAAATATGCCGGAACACAAATCAAAGTGGGCATGACTTTCCACATAAACTTTACATGTTGTGTTGGTTGATTTGAATTCATGCCTGTATCATATATTCTCCTGTATGCAGAACCTACCTGCAAGAACTGAGGCTTTTGTACTGGGTTCAACATTTAAAGAATGGCCTTTAAGTACATTTGGAGAATAGGCTACTATGGGGCTGATATGTAGTCAGCACAGTGGTTAAATACTAGCCAACAAGCTATAAAACAATTCTAGATATTCAGAGCCAGTATTTAGCTAGCATCCAGTACCGAAATCCAGAGAGCAGACATACTCAGCCTTCTATCCAAACAGTGCCCCAGCTCCATACACAGACTGCCACGGCACTCTTCAGAAGGCGGCATGGCTGGCTGTAAGGATACTCAGTGGACTACTACATATCCCTGGATGGCTGCAGCTAAGGGAAATAGCCAGATAACTACTGCTGTTATGTGGCTATTTCTTTTTGAATATCGGACTCTATCATTTTCCCACGCAGGCATCCCCCAACCCCCATGTCCTTCGCTCGCTCAAATGAACTGCCTATTCACTACTGGCAGTATGAGGGATGAGTGTCCTAGCTTGCTCCACCCCTTACTTTTTAACCCCATTTCACATGTAAACAGTGTTCAGAACCTCACTGCTGGAATAAAAGAGAAGCTGATGAAAAGCTCCACTGGAAGCCACCAGGGGTTGGGGGAGTTACACAGTAATCTTTCACAAAGAGAAGCAAAAAAGATAGCACCAAGCCTGGTCACAGTTAATATAGTGGGGGCGTGATCGTCTAACCCTGTAATGGACATGGATCTTAGCACCACTAGCATCTAACACAAATCAATAGCACTGTCTTTTACAAAGCTTTCTGGGAGAAATTACATTAGCAAGCCCTGGTTATTCAGCAGTACAGGCTGAGCTGCAACAGTAATAAGGAATGTGATGAATCCTGCCCTGGAGGTACTTCCACTTTTAGAGGCAGCTGATGAAAGAAAATTTCTGTATGCCACAAGTTTGATTGCTGAGGCAAAGTGAAAGCTTTCCTGTGACTATGTACTACAGCCAGAAGTAAACTTCAAATACTTAGAGATAAATCTCATCACTCTGTCAGAATCAGTACAGAAACTGATCAATGGCTGTACTTTACTGGAAGTGACCTATATCCATAACATCAACCCATACAAACCTATTTGTGGACAATGCATGTCTTACCTGGCTTAACAGTCTGCCATTCTCGTGTTGGGTAAAAAACCTCCTGATCTTCAGGATCAAGCTCATCTTCTACCGTTACTTCCTCATTCTCAGCCTCATGCATTTCATTCTCTTTTACTTCTGTGAGTGCAAACTCCTTCAAAAGGAAACATTACACCTGGTTTTATTCCTCAGTACATTTATTTATTTATTTAACAGCTCTTATATACCACGCTATTTGACATCAGTGCGGTTTACATTAAACAAAATACACTCAGATTTAGAGAACTTGTCCAAGTTACAGGTAACAGGGGAATAAAACAAGGATTAACTGGGGAATAGCATATGAATAATTAATAATTAAATATTAAAACATGAGTCTAGCACTCTGCAAAACTTAATTCCATGTCTTTCTAAGATCTTCATTCTCTTCTATTAATTTGACTTCTATCCCTGTGCAGTCTGCAAAATGACCAGCACCAGATGGCACAGGGCCAAGGCTTAAATATCAGAAATGGACTGCATGGTATGCAGTCAGGGCCTTCTAGGGATTCAGGTTCCCAGATTTAATTCACACCATTTCTTTTCCTTTTTTTTTAAAACAGCATTATCAGCCTACGTATGCTGTTCCTGTAGTCCCTGCCTCCACTGGCCCACTGCAGAAAGATGATGCCTTTATCCTTGCAAATCAAAGCATCCTCCCAACCAAGGAGGAGGAAAGCAGCAGCCGTGTTTAACCACAACTACTTGCTGCTTCCTCTTATTCCCAGCTTCACCTTGAAGTCTGATCTCTGTGGGCCTCGCTGTACCTGCTCAGGTCAAACATCTTTGTAAAACTAGCAGAGAAGGAAGCAGGCACCTGCAGGTAAGAAGTATGGCTTCTGCTTTCCTCCTCCCAGAAACGGGGCAGTACAAAGAGAGGGTAAGGTAGCTAAAAAAGTGCAAAGGAGCGGGAAGGAAGAGAGCAGTAGAGTCTGAAGGATTAGTGAACAGGAATAGGAGTTAAGAGAGTGAGCACTCAGATAGGGATGTGCCAGAGAAGCAAGGGATGAAGGGGGTGAGAGAATGACCAAAGGGGGGCAGAGACAGGGAATGAAGAAGGGAAATACGGAAGTGAAAAAATGAACAAGAGGGGCCGCGTGGTAAGCAGGGGAGGGCTTGAGAATATGAGAAAATTAAATAGGGGTGGGGCTTGAGAGTGTAAGAGAATGATCAAGGGGAGGGTTTGGGAACGTGAGACAAAGAGCAAGGAAGTCTGAGAGACTAGACAGAGGAAGAATGAGTAAAGAAAGCTAGAAGGGTGAGTGTGAGCAAGTTGAGAAAGGACAGCCAAAGATGCTGCCATCTGTGCTTGCCACAGAGGTAGAACAACTTCAGTGAGGCAAGGAAGGAAGCTGCAGAGCTGGCAGAACAGCAGCAGATCCAAGTGTATTAGCTTTTGTCGAGGTGCAATGAAATGGTTCAGATAGAGAGACATGCAAAGGGTAATGAAGCAAATTTTCAAAGAGTGTATGTTAAAAAAACTAAATTAGTTTTACAGTACATTCTAAATAAATGTTTGTGTGATAAAACAAATAATGTGCTTTTACAGATTTGGAAATCACACACATATTCTGAGAGTACAGCAGATAAAGAATATAAAAACAAAAGAACTGTTACAAGATGAAGACTTTCGAACTGTTACACAAGCCTTGGTCATACCACATTTTGATTTCTGTAATAGCATACTACACGGTATAACTAAGAAGAACATCAAAATATTGCAAATGGCCCAAAATGTAACAGCAAGAGTTATATTCAAAGCCAAACTATCTGACCACATTACCCCCATTCTATACACACTACATTGGCTACCCATATTCAGTAGGATCCAATACAAAATACTAATAACCACTTTTAAATTAATTAATAACATAGCCCCATCATACTTAACTACTCTTCTCCACAGTCCTCTAGAAACTAGGAAAAGAAGGAAAAAAAATCTTAACACACTAGCAGTTCCTGATCTAATAAGAAAATCAAAGCAATCAACTAGTAATAGTGCCTTTTCGTTTGTTGCACCAATACTGTGGAACAATCTTCCAGACCAACTAAGAGAATCTAAAGACCTACTAACATTTAGAAAAGATTTAAAAACACATCTATTTTGTCAACACTACAACAATGGAGAAACAATTATAATTTCCCAACCACCATAACTGAATCTCTTACATTACTCAAATACATATCTATAATTAGACATCCTCAACCGCAAACGATATTCATCATAAAATGATTCCTTACACATATATATATAAAGTAACACTTGATACTTGTTATATAGTTTAAATGTATTATAGTTCAAATATTGATATTGATATTGTTGTTGTTCCTGTTATATTGTAATCCAGGTTTACTGTAACATAGTCAAATATTGTTCTTGTTACATTGTAATCACATTAATCAATATTGTTCTTTTCACCTCATGTTATAATGTAATATTGTTCTGTTTAATTGTTTAACTGTATAACGTTTGTTGTAATGTAAACCGCTGCTGATCCTTGGAAACAGCGGTATATAAAAACTGTTCAAATAAATAAAATAAATAATAAATAAAATAAACTGTCATACTGGTCAGTGCAAACATTCATAAAGCCAGCATCTTATTTCCAACAATGGCCTGTCCAGATCACAAGCACCTAAAATAAGCCCAGCTAAGGTGACATTTTACTTACCAAATAAAGTCCTTTCTTTGAGTCCTGTTACACCAGTCCAGACAAGTGGATTGTGTGTTCCCCTACCAGCAGACTGGTGGAGACAGAAGCCAATGAAATGCCCAGGTTTCAATGAATCATTCTCATGCCTCTATCAGCCTGAGCCACTACAGGGCACCTCAGTATTCCTCCCAAAGCAAATGGTCAAGCACGGCAAACCTCACACAACCTCAACGTGGGCAACAATGATTAATCAGTCAAGAAACCATGTAGAAAATTATATATACTGTATATGAGAAATTGAAGAAAAGGCTGTCAAGTAGGAAATGAACCTGCAAAGCCAAGCAGAAAATTCTAGCAGACCAAGGTACCACCACAGAATAACAGACCAAACAGTTCCAGGGGTGGGTCCTGGACTGGTCTAGTGGGACTCAAGGAAAGGACATTATCTGGTAAGTAAAATGTCACCTTCCATATCGTCATGCTAGACCAGTCCAGACAAGTGGAATATAACAAAGCTACGTCTTCACTGGGCGAGAAGAAGACAGCAGCTCGCAAAACCTTGGAGCAAAAGGCCATGTTCACCTGACCGTGGACATTCAAGCTGTAATGCTAGACAACAAGTGGAAAATGATGCCCACAGTGCCACCTGACAATGTCTAAAGGGGCTACCGAGCTACACTCCACCCCCAAGGATGCTGGTGCCCGAGAAAAATGGGTGACAAATCCTTTGGAACCAGCCAGCTCTGTAACAGATACGCTGAGGCAAATGCCTCCATGATCCAGCATCCCAAGGTGGACTCTGCTCATGCAGGCCAGCAAACAGCACAAAAGATGATCAGACTTACAAAAAGAAAGCCGTAACCTCCAAGTCCCAGAAACGTACCCTCCGAACATCCATAACTTTCCCTCTATACTGCTCCTCAGAAAAGGAGGGCAAAGCAAACCACCTGGTTTACATGAAAGGCAAATATCTTGGCCAAAAAGAAGGCACAAGCCAAATGGAAAAGGCCTCCTCTGAAAAGGACAAATATGAATTCAGGCAAGACAGTGCCTGCTGCTCAAAAATGCACCTTGCCAAACCAATCGCGACCAAAAATATAGTACTGAGAGTTATGCCCCTCAGAGCAGCATGCTTCAAAGACTAAAAATTTGCAGATTATATCAAGGAAAAATTTCACTCTATTAAAACAATAATTGACAATACCACAAATTCACAAGTTTCTCAGTCTAAAATTTGGGAAAAATTTTACTCTCCTTCAAATGAACAAATTTCTCAAATTATTTCAGCAATTAATACAAGCACCGCTCCCACAGACCCTTGCCCTGTTTCTTGGGTCAAAGCTTCCAAATCAAGCTTAATACCATACATAAACAATATTGTGATTAATTCTCTTTCCCAAGGTCTTATGCCTACACAACTAAAGCAAGCAACAGTTAGACCTATTCCAAAGAAAACATCTCTTGAAAAAACTAATCCTGCTGCTTACCGACCAATTTCAAGTTTACCATTTCTGGCAAAAATCATAGAGAAAGCAGTTCAACAGCAATTACAAGATCACATCGATAATCATGCACCCCTGGATAATAACCAGCATGGTTTCCGTCCTAATCACGGTGTTTAAACTCTATTGATTTATCTTTTTGACAATATCCTTCGTGTCATAGATAACAAAAAAAAAGGGATTCTACTGATCTTTGTAGACATTTCATCAGCATTTGACACAGTTAACCACCGAATTCTCATTGAGAGACTACGAATGATTGGTATTCATGGTGTTGCTCTCAAATGGTTTCAATCGTACCTTTCTGACAGAGAGATTAGAGTAAAAGTAGGATGTAATACTTCACAATCTATAAAGTTACTGCAAGGAGTCCCTCAAGGTTCCGCCCTCTCTTCTCTTCTTTTTAATATCTACATTCAACCAATTTGTGATATAATAAAGGCTTACAATATACAATACACTATTTATGCAGATGACATTTTAATTTTTATGCCTTTTTCAATTGACAACCCTGTATATTCCGATATTTCACTTTGTTTATCTGAAATGACAAGATGGTGTAAGAAGAATAATTTATCAATCAATTACAGCAAAACAGAGGCCCTCATAATTACTCGTAACCTTGAATTCATACATCCACCAAACATTACAGTTGATAACACAACTATTCCAATTAAAACGGAAGTAAAATATCTTGGTATTACTCTAGACAGTGAGTTAAATCTCAAATCACATATTAATAAAACAATAAAGAATTCGTACTTCAGAATGCGTATCATAAGGAGACTAAAACCACTTCTTGCATATGATCTATTTCGTACTGTATGTCAAGCACTAATAACTCCTTTGCTTGATTTTTGTAATCCAATATTCCTTGGTTTAACACTGCAAGCCTTGAAACCCCTTCAATTGGCTCAGAATACTGCAGCACGAATTATTTCTGGAACCTCTATTTTTGAACACATCACACCAGTCATGAAGGATCTTCACTGGCTACCAATCCAATCACGTATCAAATATAAAACAATTATCAACATCTTTAAAATAAAGCATCACATATCAGCCAATAGTCTTTACACCCTCATTCTTCCTGACTCCAGCTCTCGACCAAGAAGAAAAGGTACATCTCACAGATTAAGTTCTTCAAGTAACTTCAAAAATACGCGCAAGGATACTACAGAGAGAGCATTCTCATTAGCTGCCCCAATATTATGGAACTCTCTTCCAGATGAGTTAAGATCATCAACTGATCTCAAAGATTTTCGAAAGCAATTAAAAACTTTGCTTTTTATTGAACATTATGGGCCTATTACGTAATTTTTGATTTACCTACCAACTGCTAAATATTTAAATAAGTGTTATTGTTATATTTTACTTAAATTTTTAAAATTTGTAATTAGCACACGTACATTGTAATGATTATTGTGCTGTATGACCATATGTTGCTATGTTTGTATTTTTCCCTCTACTCACTAGATGTTTTGTTTGTTTTGTTCTTTCACCGCCTTGATTATATGATAAGGCGATATATAAATACAGTTAAATAAATAAAATAAATAAATAAAAGGGCTCTGACACCAGAAACCTGAGCACCACACAGAAACTCCAGGGAGGGACAAAAGGCTAGAGGTGAGGATGCAGACACTGAACCCCTTGAAGAAAACGTGAAACATCCAGGAGAAAGGCTGAAGACTTTCTGGCCACTGAACCCCAGAAACAGGACAAGGCTGCCACCCAGACTTTTAGGGAGGTAAGGGAAAAATAAACCTTTCCAGACTGTCCAGCAGAAGACCAACAGAGCCAGCACCTTGGAAGACTTAGGAACAAGCTGCCGAGTGCTGCAGCCATCCTCCAAGAGGAACCAAGCCCACACAAGCCAGGGAGGTAGAACCCCTTCAGGCTCTGAGCAGAGCAGAAACTATTGCAGGAGAAAGCGTAGTTACTCACCTGTAACAGGTGTTCTCCAGGACAGCAGGAATCAGTCCTCATATATGAGCAACGTCGATGCCAATGGAGCCCATATAAAAACATCTCCCCAGCTTTCAAAGAAAGCCTTTGGGAGATGCACCAAGCATCCGTGGTCCTCTTCCCGCTCAAGAGTGCCATCTTGCTTCAGTCTAATGACATAGTTAATACGGCAAAAATTAAAATACGGTAAAGAAGCAACTCCAAGAGGAGAAGGGAGAGTTGTGAGGACCAATTCCTGCTGTCCCTGGAGAACACCTGTTACAGATGAGTAATTATGCTTTCTCCAGGAACAAGTAGGAAGTCAGTCCTCACATATGGGACTCCCCAGCTACAGGCTACCAAGAACCTGTACAAAATGCTATGGTGATCAGAGTACTGTAGGTGAGCCATGAGCTGCAGCAATTGAGTCCCAACTGAGAGACTCTTACAAGACCCAAGTGTCCAGCGGAAAACCAGAAGCATCGGAGGGCAAGAGTTGCCTACACCCCAAAAAGATTACGGAGCACGGCCAGGCAATAGTGAGCTGCAAAGGTATGGACTAAAGACAAGATGGCAGCCAGACAGATTTCTGTCACAGGTACGGAAATCAGATTTGCTACAGACGTAGCCATAGTTCTGATGCAGTGCACCGTGATCCGGAGATCTAGTGAGATCCCAGCCTGCTCATAGGCGAGGGCAATGCAGTCCGCCACCCAAGTGAACAGAGTTCGCTGAGTTACTGAAAGCCCCAGTCGACTGGGGTCATAGCAGACAAAGAGCTGAGGCACTTTGCGGTGGCCTGAGTCCACTGTAGATAGAAGGTGTAAGGCGGCTCTGCCATCAGGGCTTGTAGCTCGCTGATCCTGCAAGCAGAAGAGAAAGACAACTTTCCAGGAGAGGTATCGCATGTGGCAGGTAGCCAGGGGCTCAAACAGCGGCTTAGTGAGCTGTGATAAGCCAGGCAAAGAGAGAATTTAAGAAACTTGCTGTGGAAGCAAAAATGTGTAATAAAGACTTTTTCAAGTACATTCGTAGCAAAAAACCTATGAGAAAATCAGTTGGTCCATTAGATGATAGAGGGGTAAAAGGGGCAGTAAGAGGGGAAAGGCTATAGCGGAGAGACTGAATGAATTCTTTGCTTTGGTCTTTACTGAGGAAGATGTAGGGATGTTACCAATGACTGAAGTGGTATTTAAAAGGTGATACTGCAGAAGAATTGAAAGAAATAGCGATAAACCAGGAAGATGTATTACAACTATTTGATAAACTGAAGAGTAGCAAATCCCCTGAACCAAATGGTATACATTAAAGGAGGCTGAAAGAACTGAAATATGAGATTGCAGATCTGCTATTAGTAATCTGTGACCTATCAGTAAAATCATCTGTAATACCTGAAGATTGGAGGATGGCCAATGTAATGCCAATTTTTAAAAAGGGTTCCAGGGGTGATCCAGGAAACTACAGACCAGTGAGCCTGACGTCAGTACCGGGAAAAATGGTAGAAATCATCATAAAGAACAAAATTACTCAACATATAAATAGTCATGGCTTAATGGGAGACAGCCAACGTGGCTTCAGACAAGGAAGATCTTGTCTTACTAATCTGTTGTTTTCTTGAAGGTGTGAATAAACAGGTAGATAAAGGTGAGTCAGTTAATATAGTGTAGCTGGACTTTCAGAAAGCCTTTGACAAGGTTCCTCATCAAAGACTTTTGGCAAAAGTAAAAAGTCATGGGATAGGAGGCAGTGTACTATTGTGGATCAGGAACTGGTTAAAAAGACAGAAAGCAGAGGGTAAGGCTAAATGGCCAATTTTCCCAATGGAAAAAGGTGAATAGTGGAGTACCCCAGGGATCTGTGCTGGGTCCGTTGCTTTTTGATATATTCATAAATGACCCGGAAAAGGGAATAACGAGTGAGGTTATCAAATTTGCAGATGCCATGAAACTATTTAAAGTTGTTAAAACCCATGAGGATTGTGGAAAATTGTAAGAGGATCTTGATAAATTGGAAGACTGGGCATACAAATGGCAGATGAAATTTAATGTGGACAAGTCCAAAGTTATGCACCTATGAAAGAACAACCCAAACTATGGTTACACGATGCAAGGATCCACAATGGAAACCCCCACCCAGGAAAAAAATGTAGGCGTCATTGTGGATAACATGTTAAAACCCTCCGCCCAGTGTGCAGCAGCGGCCAAGAGAGCCAGACTACATTTGGTAGTCCGGCAATATTTAAAAAGTCAGCCTTCAACACCTGCCTTTCTGCCTCCTGCCTTGGGTACCGTATATGCACCCAACAACATTTTGGAACGATCCAGTGCCCAGATAATGCAGCAAGTAACTTCACCAGTCCTGGTACAGCTTTCCCACAGGTGGTGGCAGGATCAGTGTCATCTATAATGTCTTCATACAAAGACAAGATGGCTTGTCTGCATAAGTGATAATTATGCAGACAAGCCATCTTGCAAGCAGCAGAAAGGCAAAAGGATAATCAGCAGAAAACATCTCCCTGAAACACAGAAATAGGCACGCCATCGAAAAGGTCCACCATTAAATGCTCATAACTGTGCTGCCTTCAAATCGCTCAGAATTGTGTTCTCTGAGGATGCGCTAGATCTTAACTTTTACTCCTGACCAGGCGTAAAAGTAACCACGCTTTTCTAGTTAATGAAGGATTGCATAATTTCTAGCACACTTCATTGCATTGGGCGTAGATCTTATTACCATGTTATATGAGTACACCCCACTCATTTCCATTTCATTTCAATACACTTAAATAGATTTTAATACGTGCCGCGTTGTGTGCGCGGAAACATTTTACGCTCTTCTACCACGTGCATCCATCTCTTTTCTGCATAAATGTGCATACAAACCCAGGTTAGTTTTCTGCATCTTCCCATGGGTCTGAATAAAACAAGTTTTGTTTTCCCTGAACTGATGTCTGTTTGGTGTTTGAACAGAAAACCTCTTCCCGCCGCATGCCACACTACCACACACCCAAAAAATGCTCAGGCCGTCATTCTCAACCAAGTTACTGCCAGAGTACCCTAGGCTGAAGTTGGGGGGATTCTTGAGAAGGGTATCCATCCTTGCCTCATGGGATACCTGTAGCTCTGTACCACGGGAGTGATCATGCGCAACAACAGTGCCATAAAGTAAGGTTACTTATCTGCAACAAAGGTTCTCCATGGACAGCAGGATGAAATCAGCCATACAGATGGATGAGGTGAGCCTAGAACAAACTGCTCTCCCAGAACCCAGAAGAGGACTGGAGAAATCCACTGCTTATCCACAGGACAAGCAGCATGGAATCTAAATACCTTTTGGAAACCTGCCAGGTACTTGTGACCTGGATTGGAGACTGATGGAAACAGGATACTGGGCTTGATGGACCCTTGGTCTGACCCAGTATGGCATATCTAAAAGTCTAGAAAAGCTCTCTGGGCATATGCAAATGCTCCCTCCAGTGTGCTGCTAGCCCTTCCCCTCAGTCTATTATAAAGCTTAGCTAACTTCACTCAAAGGGAGGCAGAAGAGTTGTGTGGCTGATTCATCCCATTGTCCATGGAGAACCTCTGTTACAGGTAAGCAACCTCACTTTTTCCATGGACAAGCAGAAAAAAAATCAGCCACATGCATGGGTGATGCTCAAGCTGAGGGTGAAGGGATGGTATGATTTCAAAATCTTTATCTTTATTGTGCAACTTAATATACCGCAACTTCGCAGGCATCAGGGCAGTTTACGAAATAATAGAGACTGCCAACATAAAACAGAAAGGAAAAAGAACTCCACTGATAGATAGGAAAGATTAGAGAACTCATACAGGAGGGCAGTGCAGAAAGGGAAAGGAGAAGAGGGGAAGGGGGAATCACGGGGGAAGTCAGGCGTGAGAGGGCTAAAGATCAAAGGCAAATTGAAACAGGTGAGTCTTGAGTAAGGATTTGAAATCTCTGGAAGGAGGGTTTGAGACAAAGGGTAGGGGGCAGGGCATTCCAGAGGGAGGGACCAAGGAAGAAGGCGCCAGAGCAATGGGTGGATTCCAAGTGAACATATGTGGCGGTGGGGGGGGAGGAAAGGTGCAAGTAATTGGCATGGATCGGACACAGGACACGGGGTGAGCAGAGAGATGGAGGGTATCAGAAAGGTATAGAGGAGTGCTAGTGTGAAGAGATTTGTGGACCAGGGTAAGAATTTCATACTGAATGCAAAATTTGATAGGAAGCCAGTGGCTGTGAATGAGTAGTGGGGGGATGTGGTCAGTGTTGGTAGCATGCAAGATGATCCGGGCGGCAGTGTTCTGAAGAAGTTGGAAGCAGTAGAGTTGAAGTTTGGGGAGACCGGTGAGTACGACATTGCAGTAACCAAGGCGTGATATGATGAGGGAGAGCAGAAGAGTGGTCAGAGAAGAGGAGGACAAGAAGGGAGGACAGCACAAATTTGTCTATGTGCATAGACTAAGTGACACTCGACACCCGGGCATCAGCGCTGTAGTAGGTTGAAGACAACTAAATCAAAATGCCATGATTACTGGAGCTTGCCCTAGAGGTTGTTGTGAAAAACAAGAACAGAAGCAGAGCCAAAGAAGAAAATACGACATTTAGAGGAGTAAAACAGAATCAATAGTAATGGCCCCAATTAGAAATTTCAGAAAAACTGATTTTCCCTGAAAGAAAAAGGTTTATCACCTAAATTCATGGGAGCTTAGGACTACACAGTACTTAGTTATGCACTTATATACTGGCTGACTTGCTAGGACAAATAGAGAAATGGAAGCAGGCACTTACTCCTCCTGAAGGATGAGAGTATGGTCTTGGTCTTCATATGTTTATATATTTATTTTGTTTAATTCCTCATTTGGAATTTAAATCTTGCTGTGCAGCCATTGGCAGCAGACGTTATGGGCATGTACATAAACAGATACATCTGTTGTGGTGTCAACAGACATGGTATGAAAACATACCTCCCAGTCCAATGGGGAAAATCCCCTTTTTTGGGAATGTGCAAGAATCATAACAGAATGAAGACTCCGAGGGTAGGAACTGAATAAGGGGTGGAAATTCCCTTGTATTTCACTTTTTTTTCTTCTATTCTCTGTCAGATGAACTTGAGAATAAGATGGGGAGTGCTTACCCCTTGACACCTGACTCAGTGATAGTAGCTCAGGACCTAGAAAGGTGTCTACAAAATTAATTGATATAGAAGAAAGAAATTATCCGTGAATATATAGGAAAAGTCAGTTAAAGAAAGGTGCTTCTAGAGGGAATAATGGAAATGCTGGAATGGTACAGTTTCAGGATGGAATGCCAGGTCCATAGGATGAAACTGACATGTTGAGTCCATTGCCCAGTGCAATCAGTACTGAAGGGATCCATGTAACATTCCATTGGTGTAGGGCAAAACAGACGTGTTGAGTGCATTGCAACCATCTGCTTGTGTATGGCCCTTGACAGGATGTTCTGATAAAGGCTGTCCGCTCTAGAAAATCAAGCAGAAGACCAAACCCCTCACAAACGTTGCAGCTCAGATAGAGACTACTTTGCTAAGCAGATGTTAGTGCTTACAGGAAAAAGAAAAGAACAGAATGCAGAAGAAAACCATGTGTAGGACTGCTGAGAATACAAGTGTGTGTGTATATGTGTGCGTGAATATCTATAACTATAACTATATCAGAGACCTTATAGGATGACATCTCAAAACTGTCATGCTCAGTCTCCACCTGCTGGTTGGGGGGCACAAGACTCATGCGTCTGTAACAATGTATATAAAACCAAGCTAGCATGGGCTAAGACTAGAGAGAATACCTAGGGACCAGCATCGAAGAGGTAGAGAAGGGCATTAGTGAAAGCAAAAACAGAAAACTTCAGTCACTCAGCTCACAGAGCTCCTGGCAGCTTCCTGTAGCTTACAAGAAACCAGTGCGTACAGACATACAGTACACAGAAGTATGATTTAAAAATTGTGCATGTTTTTCTTTATTTCTCTTACAGAATATTTGTGGTGGATTCAGGGTTCATGTAAGGTACTGAACAGCTGTTCATCAGTGGTGAACAAGTATCAGCAGAAGCCGTAATAGTCTACTGAAGCTCTGCAGACAGGAGATCTTCCAGTGAATTGCACCATCTGTAATTCACCAAGTCAAGAGCACCCCGAGAAAGATTTAAGATAAATAAATTAACCTCTGCGAGATTGCAGGATTGCAATGTGAGTCCTTTCCTGTTGTTCAAACTATAGTAAGAAATCCAGGGTATGACTCTTGGGTCCAGAAGCTTCTGAGTTATCAGTGGACTTGAAAAGTCATTGGTTATGATGGGGTGAAGTAAAGTGAGATTGCAGGAGCAAAATGCAAGCACATTGCTATGGGAGCAAATGTAGGTACATGGGCACTGCCATGAATAGGGGGTGATAAGCCCCCTTGCTCGCCTCTAGGGGGAAGTCAGTCCATAGTGTGGAGGTTATCCCAAGGGACAGAGACTGCTGGTGCTTGATTGGAGTAGCTAATGAGGATGCTGCATCTGCTGTCTAAGAGCGAAAGAGAGGGTTTTATTTTATTCAATTGTGATGTAATGCAACCACTTTGATTGTAGGATAAGGTGGTATACAAGTATATCTAAATAAATAAATAAATTTAACAGGTTTTCTATACCGCCTTAAGGCCAAGGCGGTTTACAGATAACAATCTCAATGGCAATACAGTTACATAGAACTTGAGGGAGATATAACTTGGAGTAAACAGAAATGGGGATAAAGCATACTCACCTGTAACAGGTGATCTCCGGGAACTGCCAGAATCAGTCTTCACATATGGGTATCGTCAGCACTGACGGAGCCCACGCGGGAACGCTCCCCAGCGTCCAATAGGAAAGCTTTTGAGAGCACTCTACTGTGCCTGCGTGTTTGCCTTCCCGCCTTCCCAACTCCTCTCCTCAGTTGAACTTGTAGCTGAGAAAAGAGGAAAAAAATACCCAACAACCCCTAGGGAGGAGGGTGGGTTGTGAAGACTGATTCCTGCTGTTCCTGGAGATCACCTGTTATAAGTGAGCAACTACGCTATCTCCAGGAAGAAGCAGGAACGCAGTCTTCACATATAGGATTCACTAGCTCCAGGGCACCAGACTGAAAAGACATCTTTGAGGCAAAAGAATGGAGCCAAGAATGTATGGACACAAGGTGACCACAGCGGACTCAAGTGCAGAAAGCAGGAGCATGGAGCCAGGTGTCAAAGAAGTGTAAGGGTAAGAGTTGTGATTAAGTCCCAAAGAGATGCTAAACAACAGCCTGGCCAAAGACAGCGTCCCAACAGGAGTCTCTATCAAGGCAATAATGAGCAGTGAAGATGTGAACAGAGGACCAGGTAGCTGCCAGGCATATCTCCTATATGGAGACAGAACGGAGGTTGGTGACTGAGGTTGCCATAGCCCTCATGTTGTAAGCACTAACATGATCCTCGCGAGAGAGTCCTGCTTGAGCAATGGCAAAGGAAATGCAGTCGGCAATCCAATTGGATAGGGTACGTTTTGACACAGGAAGACCTAAATTTATCTTTATTTTGTCGCTTGATATACTGCCCAGGCATATGCGTCAGGGCGGTGTACAATTAAAACAGGCTAACAGAAACAGAAGAAGAAAAGGAACGCCATTTGTTAGACAGGAAAGAGAAAGACAGAGACAGAAAAAGCGAAGGACAAGAAGCAGAAAACAGAAAAGGACCTAACTGAGGGAGGAGGGAATGAGAGAGGGATGGACACCAGGGGTCGGGGAGGTCAAATGCCTGTTGGAAAAGTTGAGTTTTAAGTAGGCCCTTGAAATGTTGGTAGGAGAGCTCCATGTGTAGGGTGGGAGGAAGGGAATTCCAAAGGGCGGGGGCCAGGAAAAAGAAAGCGGAGTGACGGGTCGACTCCAGGTGGGCCTGAGAAGGGGAGGGAAGGAAAAGACGATTACCGTGGAAATGGAATAGGTTGAAGGACACATAATAATTGAGAAGATTTCCCAAAATTCTTGGTCCTATCCATGTAGTAAGCAATGGTGCACAAGCAATCTAAAATAAGCAACTCTGCTTCAGCTTTGGAAGCATTCGGCCAGGAAAAGAAGACCGGAAGCATGACAGATTGTTTGAGATGAAAAGTTGAGACTACTTTTGGAAGGAAGTGCTGATGAGTACAGAAAACAACCATTTGAAGGCATAGGAACATCTGGTAGATGGCTTGCGGGAAGCAAGCAAGATGTCCCTGACCGGTAGACAGAGGTTGAGGTCATCAAAAGATCGTGCCTTCAGTAGCAACGCCATGAGACAGAGGGCTTGTAGTCTGAGGTGGAGGAGTTGCCACCGATCCTGAAAGGGGAGGTCAGGGGCATGACCCAAATTGAGGACTGGAGACTGTGCTAGACGAAGCAGCAAAGGAAACCACAGCTGACGGGGCCAATAAGGGGCTATTAGAATCATGGAGCCCTTGTCGGCCTGAAATCTGAACAGCATTTTCGATATCAGCAGGGGTGGCCCTTGCCCCAATGATGGAGAAAGGCATCTGCTGCCGAACTGTATCTGGAGGGAATCCTTGAGCAAAAAAGCAGAAGATGCGCATTCTCTGGGGAGGCAAACAGACCTATTCTGTGGGATCCTCACATATTGAAAATCCAAATTGCAGTGTCCTGATGCACAGTCCACTCGTGTGGACGTAGGATTGTCCACGAGGACATCGAGTATACCTGGGAGATACACTGCTCGAAGGTGGATGCGGTGTGTAACGGTGAACGACTAGAGGCGAAGGGCTTCTTGGCAGAGGGGATAAGAATCCATTCCCCCCCTGCTTGTTCACATAGAATATGGCTACTTGGTTGTCCGTCTGAACTAAGACATGTTTACCTAAAACTTAGGGTTGAAAAACCCGAAGGGCATTGGTAAGAGCACAAAGCTCTAGGAGACTTATTTGCATTTGAGATTCCTGCGCTGTCCACTGCCCCTACATAGTAAGGCTGTCCAGATGTGCTCCCCATCCTAGCTTGGAAGCATCCATCGTTAGGGTGCATTGAGGTGGAGACATCTGAAAAGGTGACCCCTCTTAGGAAATTTGGGGGGGGGAGCGCCATCAGTGAAGGGAGTTGACAAGAGGAGGAGTGATGCAAATCTTGTCTGAGATTGTCTGAGTCCATTGGCAGGATAAAGTCCATTGGGTTTATTATCTCCTGTGCAGGCGGGTATATGGGACGACATGGACTGTGAAGGCCATGTGTCCAAGACGACGCAGCATGTCTAGAGCTGTCACAGCACTCTGACTTCATATTGTGAGGGCCAGCTCGATGAACTGAGCAGTTCTGAGGCAGGAAAGCTCATCCCTGACGAGTGTCTAAAAATGCTCCCGTGAACTCGAGTTGCTGGGATGGAACTAGGTGAGATTTTGGAAAGTTTAGCCCAAAGCCCAGACTTTGGAGCACCAAAATGGTGCGAGAAAGGGATGTTAAGACTTCTGGGGATTCTCCCTTTATCAGTCAGTCATCTAAATAGGGGAAGACAAAGACCACCACTGTGCGCAGGTATGCTATGACCATTGCCATGCATTTTGTGAATACTGTGTGTGTGGATGCTAGCCCAAAAAGGAGCACCCAATACTGGTAGTGGATTTGCTGAACTCAAAAGCACAGATACTGTCTGTGGTGAGGATGGATCAGCAAAGAAGAGCACTATCCCTGGCGGCGTCCGCGCTATGGAACTCTCTCCCCGACGATCTGAGATCAACCACAGACCTCAAGGACTTCAGAAAACTGCTTAAAACCACACTTTTCACAGAACACTACAAGGATTTCACTTGAACCAGATTCCAGCCTTCTCCAACACACGCAGCCCCCACTAAGTGTATATAGACCATGTTCATAGCTCACCAGCCTTGTATGTATATAGCTCACTATGTATATAGCTCACCTGCAAATCTCTCACACCGCATCCCACACCACTCATGTTGAAGTATCCATTGCATGTTTTCTCACTCTACTCTGTCCTCATTCTTCTCGATCTATCTGCTGCCTTTGACACTGTTGACCATAACCTTCTTCTTATCACCCTGTCCTCACTTGGTTTCAAAGACTCTGTACTATCTCGGTTCTCCTCCTATCTCTCCCATCGCTCTTTCAGTGTGTGCTTCGGTGGCTCCTCCTCTTATTCAACCCCACTATCTGTAGGTGTTCCTCAGGGTTCCGTCTTAGGTCCGCTCCTCTTTTCTCTCTATACCCAATCCCTTGGTGCCCTTATCTCTTCCCATGGCTTTCACTATCATCTCTATGCCGATGACTCTCAAATCTAACTTTCTGCACCTGTTATCTCTCCTGAAATCCGGTCTAAGATCTCACTCTGCCTCTCTGACATTGCTACCTGGATGTCCCACCAACGCTTAAAACTGAACATGGCCAAAATTGAACTCCTTATCTTTCCCCCGTATGCCTCTCCTTCTCTTTCCCCTTTCTCTCTCTCTGTGGATAACTCTGTAATCCTCCCTGTCTCTTCAGCACGTAACCTTGGTGTTATTTTTGATTCCTCTCTTTCTTTCTCTCCACATATCCAGCTCATTGCTAAAACATGCCGTTTCTTTCTATACAATATCTACAAAATTCGCCCTTTCTGTTGATACCACTAAGATGATTGTCCACTCCTTAATCACCTCCCGTCCTGATTATTGTAACCTTCTCCTTACCGGCTTCCCTGCGAGCCACCTCTTTCCTCTTTAGTCAATTCAACACTCCGCTGCTTGACTTATTTTCCGCCAGTCTCGCTTTTCCCACATCACTCCTCTCCTGAACTCGCTTCATTGGCTTCCCATCCGTCTCCGTATCCAATTTAAACTTCTCCTCCTAACCTATAAATGAATTCACTCTTCTGCCCCCCAGTATCTTTCGTCTCTTATCTCTCCTTACACCCCCTCTCGGTTACTTCGCTCTTCTAATAGTCTTCATTTATCTGTGCCCTTTACTTGTACTGCCAATTCCAGACTTCGCTCCTTCCAACTGGCAGCACCCTTTGCTTGGAATAGTCTTCCTATCTCTGTGCGCAAGGCGTCCTCCCTGCCCATTTTCAAGTCCAGACTCAAATCTCACCTCTTCACTACTGCTTTTCATTCCTGTCTTGCCCTATCTTGATCTCTCCATCAACTTTTGTTTACTTTGTCCTGCAAATTTTGTTATTTGTATTTTGTAACTTATTCTGTATTCTGTCTTATTAGATTGTGAGCTCTGATGAGCAGGGACTGTCTCTCTTGTATGTTTGTACAGCGCTTTGTATCTTGCGGCGCTATATGTGTTTAATAATAATAATAATAATAATAATAATAATAGTAACTTCTTCATGTCCTGGGTAGTCTGCATGGATCTTATGGAGGCTGAGAGTGAGTTCCAGATTGAGGGGGCGAAAAGGGTGAAGGCTATGTTGTTAGCTTGCTGGGTGCATTTTGTCTTGAGGGGTGGGATGACTAGTAAGTTTGGGGTCATTGATCTTCTTTCCCTTGTTGTAGCAGCTCTTCTGATTGAGTTGAGACAGAGGGCTGACAGGTTGTGTAGGATTTTGTTTGTAGTGGTTACAACCTTATGTTTTATCCTCTGGGCTATTGGCAGCCAGTGTAAGTTCTTGAGGGTGGATGTGATGTGTTGACATCTTGAGGTGTGAGTTAGTATTCTGGCCGTGGTATTTTGGATTAGTTAGAATGGGTGGAAAACATGTTTTGCAAGCCCCTGGTATAATATGTTGCTGTAGTTTAGTTGCGCTGTTATGGGTTAAATTAACATATTATATATAGATATAAAGATATATAGAGAGATGGATGTGTATATTTATTTATTGAATGACTTATTGATATCTATTTACTATACCATCAAATTCCGCCCAATGCAGTGTACAACAAAAACAATCACAGGACAAAACATTAAAAATTACAATTTTCAATAACCCTTCCATAACTAAGAACATAAGATATGCCATACTGGGTCAGACCAAGGTCCATCAAGCCCAGTATCCTGTTTCCAACAGTGGCCAAGCTAGGTCATAAGTATCTAGCAGTCTCCCCAAAAGACACAGGTTCCTCAATGTTTGCATTGGGTCAAGCAGTGATCCCCTGGGTCCCTTTTAATAATGGTTTATGGACCTTTCCAAAGGGAACTTGTCCAAACCTTTTTTAAACCTAGCTACACTAACAGCTTTTACTACATCCTCTGGTAACAACTAACAACCCACTCAACCCTTGCATCAAAATTCGGAAACAAAAATACACATAAAACCTTAACCACCACTTTTCCCCGTTAATGATGACTGAACAGATATCCTGCACTCACAAAGATATCTGCGGTACTGGAAGACCAACATAGATATATAGGAGTGGTCGTGCATAAGACATGATTACAGTTTGGCCACCAGACATCACACTTTCATCGACACATGACTGAGAAATTATCCCGAGGAATGGACTGCTGGAGCCCAACTGGAACACTGTTGAGCTGGCTGGGGTGTTATGTCTGCAATGAACAAATGATACATGTAGATGAAATACATACATATATCTGCATATTTAGTGTGCATGTGTGAGTATATGTATGTGTGTATGTGTAAACACAGGAGATGAAAATATGCATCTTCACAGAGAAAACTACACCTAATGACATCAACTGCATCCCTTGTTTGGGGGGTTTTTGTAAGTAACACTCAATTAGTCCTACATCAATGGGTCAGTGTGTTCCACTGAAAAAGTTTAAACATGTTCTATGCCACTCCCCAGGTGAGTTGGAGTTGAAGGGGCCACAGTAGTGAAAAAAGCACATCCAAGGACGGAGCCTTCCATCAAAATATTGCAGGAGAAAGAAAGAGACGTGTAATACACCATCTTTTTCTTATAAACCCCATGTGTTAAAGCCTCAAGTTGCCAAAAAACAAGTGAGCCTCTTTGTTTTCTCCCTTTCTTGCCATGGCTTCTCCGGTTAGAAAATAAACAAACAAGGATTGAGGGGGGGGAGGGTCATGTGGAGGCACAGTCTAGATAAACTTATGGCTGCAAGCTCCTGAAGAGTACAAATGAGTCTATGGAGGCGTGATCCAGGAAAGCATAGTTACTCACCTGTAACAGGTGATCTCCGGGAACAGCAGGAATTTAGTCTTCACATATGGGTATCGTCGGTACCAACAGAGCCTGTGCGGGAACGCTCCCCAGCGTTCAATTAGAAAGCTTTTGGGAGCATCCCACAGCACCTAAGTGCTGCCTTCCCGCCTTTACCAACTGCCTCTCTCCAGTTGAGTTTAAAGCTGAGACAAAGAGAGAGAGAGGGAAAGAGAAAGAGATAGATAGATACAACTCCTAGGGGAGATGGGTGGGTTGTGAATACTAAATTCCTGCTGTTCCCAGAGATCACCTGTTACAGGTGAGTAACTATGCTATCTCCAGCAACAAGCAGGAATGTAGTCTTCACATATGGGGACTCCCTATCTTTAGATGCCAGGGAGAGACCCCAGAAGTTGTGTGTCCCTGTGAAAGGGCTCCACGTCCCCCCATGGATCTCTGGCATCCAACCAGGGATGGTGGGTAGGAGTTGATTAGGTATGGAACAGGTGTTGGAGAACAGCCTGACCAAACAAGGCATCCCGGCGGGAGTCCTTGTCCAAGCAGTAATGGGCTGTGAAGGTATGAACCGAGGCCCAAGTGGCTGCTCGACAGATGTCGTCGATAGACACAGAGTGCAGATGAGCCATTGAAGCTGCCTTGGCTCTCACATTGTGAGCTGTGACATGGCCCTCCAGAGGAAGATTCTTACTCTGATAGGCAAAGGAAACACACTGAGCAATCCAGTTGGACACTGGAAGTCCCAGATGAGAAGGATCAAAAGCAACAAAGAGTTGAGAGGACTTCCTATGTTGCTGTGTTCTTTGTAAGTAAAAGGCTAAAGCTCTTTTACAGTCCAAAGTATGAAGATTCCTTTCTGCATTTGATGCATGAAGCCTTGGAAAAAACACAGGTAGGTAGACCGCTTGGTTTAGATGAAAAGGCGAGACCACCTTTGGCATAAAATGTGGATGAGTCCTAAGGACTACCTTGTCATGATGGAACCTTGTATAAGGTGGATCAGCCACTAGTGCCTGCAACTCACTGATGCAGCGTACTGATGTGATTGCAATGAGAAAAATTACCTTCCAAGAAAGGAATTTCAATGAGGTAGTAGTTAAGAGTTCGAAAGGTGGCTTCATGAGCTGACCAAGAACCAGGTTTAAGTCCCCTACCACCGGTGGTGGCCTAATGGGAGGCTTAGTTAGAAGAAGGCCTCTCATAAATCTTGCTATAAGAGGATGGGAGGAAATAGGTTGTCCATTTAGAGGCTTGAAAGAAGCTGCAATAGCACTCAAATGGACTCTTACTGAGTTAGTCTTAATTTCTGCATTGGATAAATGAAGGAGATACTTCAGCAATGATTCCAGAGGTATCGCAAGGGGGCTAAGACCCTTCTGCGAGCACCTTATGGTAAACCTTTTCCACTTGAAAGCATAAGAGCGTCTTGTGGAAGGTTTTCTGGAAGCATAAAGGATATCCTTTACTTGCTGAGAAAGATTAAGATCATGAAGATCTAGGCCTTCAGCAACCAAGCCCTGAGATGCAGAGACTGGGGATTGGGATGCCATAACATTCCATCCTCTTGAGACAGGAGATCTGGAGCAGACCCTAACTCCAGAGAGGGAGCTTGAGAGAGATGTAGAAGCAGAGGGTACCACACTTGCCGTGGCCAATGTGGAGCTATGAGAATCATACGCCCTCTGTCTCTCTGAAGCTTGAACAGGGTTTTGGGAATTAGGGGAATGGGTGGAAAGGCATAAAGGAAGTCTTGACCCCAATGAAGGAGGAAAGCATCCCTGGCCTGAGAGCCCTGAGCCGGAATTCTGGAACAGAAGCGGGGAAGTTTGGCATTCAACGGACTTGCAAAGAGGTCTATGTCCGGGGTTCCCCAAATTTGAAAAATCTTGGCCACCAGGTCTGCATGTAGAGACCATTCATGTGGAAGCAGAACTCGACTGAGTCTGTCTGCCCATGAGTTTTGTATGCCTGGAAGATACACTGCCAAGAGATGAATCTGATGCTCTCTGGCAAGGGCCCATAGTCGCAAAGCTTCGTTGCAAAGTGACAGAGAGCCTGTTTCTCAATGCTTGTTCACATAGAACATGGCTACTTGATTGTCCGTATGAATGAGGACTGTCTTGTATCTGAGTAGGGTGTGGAACACTCGAAGAGCAAGGAAGATTGCTCTGAGCTCTAAGAGATTGATGTGTAGATGAGTCTCCTGTGGATTCCAAGTGCCTTGGGTGTAGAGGTTTTGCAGATGAGCTCCCCAACCCATTGGTGAAACATCTGTTGTGAGATTTGCCTGGGGTAAAGGTTGTTGAAAAGGGGACCCCACCAAAAGGTTTTGAGTGGACTGCCACCATTGGAGGGACAAAATAAGGCGATTTGGGTTTGCTATTTTGTCTGACAGGCACCCTGATGCCTGGGTCCATTGAGTGGATAAAGTCCACTGGGCTGCTCTCATGTGGAGGCGAGCATAAGGAACCACATGCATGGTAGATGCCATGTGGCCTAGTAGTTGTAACATTTCTCGAGCCGTGAGATGAGGCTTTAGCACTGCTTGAGAAGCTAACTGCACCATGAGAAGGCAACGGGTCTGGGGAAGATAGGCCCTTGCTTTCCTGATATCCAGCAAAGCTCCTATGAACTCTAGAGACTGAGTGGGAGTTAGGATGGATTTTGGGATGTTTATGACCAGACCCAAATACTGAAGGATACGCATTGTGCAAAATAGAGAAATCCTGGCTTCTGACTCTGATGGGGCTCAAATGAGCCAGTCGTCTAAGTAGGAGAAGACGAATATTCCTAGAGTGCGGAGAAATGCTGCTACCACAGCCATGCATTTCGTAAACACCCTTGGTGCTGAGGCCAGGCCAAAAGGAAGCACCCTGTATTGGAAATGCTTTCCTTGAAAAAGGAATTGAAGGAACTTTCTGTGAGTTGGATGGATGAGAACATGAGTGTACGCATCCTTGATATCCAGAGAACAAAGCCAATCCTGACTCTGAAGGTATGGCAGCAGAGCTCCCAGAGAAATCATCTTGATTTTCTCTTTGAACAGGAATTTGTTAATTCTCTGAGGTCTAAAATAGGTCTGTGTCCCCCTGTTTTCTTTGGGATAAGGAAATAGGGGGAGTAAAACCCCGTACCCTGTTGAGGAATGGGTACCTCTTCTATTGCCCCTTGGGCAAGAAGCATAGTGACCTCTTGATCTAACAGGTTGATGAGAGAGGTCTGAGAATTGAACTGTCTTACCATTGTGGGAGGGGGCATGCACAGAAAGTGAAGCTTGTACCCCCTCTTTTATAATGGAGAGAATCCAATGTTCTGCTGTGATCTGCCCCCATCTGGGGGCAAAGTGACACAACCTTCCTGGAATGGTGGAAGGCTCTGGTCCATTGAGAGCCAGGAAGACTAAGTTCTCTAGATGGAAGTCAAAGGCCTTGTGGAGGCTGAGACGGTTGAGGCTTAGCAGTCTTTGCTTTCCTTTGTTTGGGTGGTTGCTGACTCTTTCAGGCAGGTTGACCTGCAGAACGTCCCTGCTGGGAATAAGAGGGATAAAACCTCTTCTTTTTTGAGAAGAATGGTATCTTGAAAGATTTCTTCCTTGCAGGATCAGCCGTGGCTTTGGATAATCTATCCAAAGTGGAGCTGTTAGCATCCAATTCATTGGCTTTCTCTTGCCAATTCTTGTCGAATAGATTCTCACCTGTACAAGGGATATTGCCCAGTTTGTCCTGCACCCAGAGCTCCAAATCGGATGCCTGGAGCCAGGCAAGTCTACGTGCACCTAAGGCAATGGCAGAGGTTCTGCTTATGCACTCAAAACAGTCAAAAGCTGCACGATTGACAAACTTAGAAACATCCTGGGCATGTTTAACCAGTGTGAGAAAATCCTGCCTCTTATCAGGAAGAAGAGGGCTCAAAACCTCTAAATCTCCTGTGACTTCCTTAAGGAACATTCCCATATATAAAATATAGGAACTGATCCTGGCAGAAAGCATGGAAGCCTGGAAAGTACAACGTCCAAAGGCATCCAAAGTTCTACACTCACGTCCTGGAGGATTAGAGGCATGCCTCTTTGCACTTCTGATCCTTCTCATAGCTGATTCCACTACAATGGAGTGGTGAGGAAGCTGAGCCTTCTGGAAGCCAGGACAAGGAGAGACTCGACACATGGTATCCAGTCTACGAGAGTGAGGAGAGGTGGTAAGAGGTGTTTCCCACATTCTTAACATGAGATTATGTAAGATCTCATGGATAGGCAAAGTAGCTGCCTCCTTAGGTTGTTCATTATATTTTATAAATATATACATTTATAAAATTACCATATTTTTTATTTATTTATTATTTATTAATTTTTAATACAATATTTTTAGATTCTTCTCCTGCTATTATGGTTTCAATTGAGATATGACTGTTTTATAAATATAAGTGTACATTCGATATACTATCTTTTGAGTTTTATCATTACTATAATTTATTATTATATTTATTGTGTTTATTATTGTTATTACTATTGTTGTTAACATCATTATTATATTTTTTAGTATTAACTAGTTATTTTTAATGTGACGTATTATTTATGGTTTTATTAAATGAGTTATCACATTGTGAGTGATTATGTTTTTAATTATATTTTCTTCTTTTTTATTATTATTATTAAATTTTTATTTAATTATTTATTTGTTTTTATTTTTTAATTTTAAGATCTATTCGTTTATTTAATGTGGTATCACATGATTTGATTTAATGTTTACATAATAGGTTCTGGTTTGCTGTTGTTTTCATATATATGTATATTTTGTAGTGAGCCCATAACCCCTGAAGAAGTGGTACACGAAACACGGCCTGTGTTGGGTTTGGCACACCTTATCTGTGGATCAATAAAGGTGATTTTTGAACCTCCTGCCACGGTTTCTGACTGGCCCTCGGTTTCCAAGCCAGTGCTCTAACCCATTAAGCTACTCCTCCACTCCAAGTGTATTATTTAAAATACGCTTGGCGTTGCTGTGTGCGCATACTTTTCTTTTGCTGTTTACATGCATGTCCATCTCTTTTCTGCATTTGGTGTGGCAGAACTTGTAAATACAAGTTGCGTTATCTGCACGCAAAAGGTGCACTAGTCTTTCTGCAACAGCCCATAAGTTTGTCCCTGAAACAATGGAGGATTAAATGACTTGCCCAAGGCCATAAGGAGTACCAGTGGGATTTGAACTTTGGTGTTTCTGGACCCATGTTGCTGTCCTACTCCTCCATATGGCCACAATGCCTGCCCCCAAACACCCTCTCAATCCATACCCTGAAGTAGGCAACTACGCTGCAGAACAACCACCTATGACTCTTACCTGTTACCTTAGTTCCGCTTCAGGCCGTAGTGCACTCATTTACAGGGCGGGATGCGGGACTAGACTGGAGTTCCTCCAGGAATTACAATTAGCAGGTAAGCCTAATTTAATCTTCCTGATCGTCCCTCCAGTCTAGTCCCAGAATCTCTGGGGATGTAACAGAGCAATGAATAGATTCAACGGGAGGGCCCTGCTAGACTAGCCTGAAGCATCGCTGATCCAAAACAGGTGTCCCTCTCTGCCTGAACGTCCAGACGGTAATGCCTCACAAAAGAGTGCAAAGATGACCAGGTCGCAGCTTTACAGATCTCCACTGCCGGCACCAGACTACACTCTGCCCGCGATGCTGCCGGTGCCCTAGTGGAATGAGCTCTCAGCCCCTCTGGAACCACCCGGCCTTTCAACAGATACGCTGACGCGATGGCCTCCTTTAACCACCAGGCAATAGAAACCTTAGATGCCGCTTCGCCCTTTCTCACTCTCTGAAACAACACAAACAGCCTATCCGATCTACGAAAAGTAGCTGTCCTGCAGAGATAGCGCTTCAAAGCCCGCCGAATATCCAACAGATGCAACTGTCTCGTTGCCGGACCCTCGCTCTGCGCTGCAAATACCGGTCAAGATACTGACTGGTTCACATGAAAAACCGAAACCACCTTCGGTAAAAAGGATGGTACCAGTCGCAAAACCATCTTAGAATCAAAGAAAACCAGAAAGGGCTTATGACAGGACAGAGCCTGCAACTCTGAGATTCGTCTCGCCGAAGCAATCGCCACCAAAAACACCACCTGCAGAGTGAGATCCTTCAGTGTCGCCTTCGCCAACGGTTCAAAGGGTGGTTTCCCTAACGCCCCCAAGACCAACAGAAGATCCCAAGACAGAACAACTTGCTTACGTGGCGGTCTCAACAGGGTTACTGCTTGCAAGAAACGCTTCACATCCGCATGCCCTCGAAGCGCCTCGCCCTGCACTTTACCCCGTTAACAGGACAGCACTACTAACTGAACCTTCAATGAAGCAGCCGCCAAGCCCTTCTGAAACCCATCTTGCAAAAAGGCCAGCGCTTGTGGAACAGACGCCCTCAAGGGAACGAAACCGTTATCTGCACACCATGCTTCAAACACGCGCCACACTCTAACATAAGCCAACGACGTAGACCGTCGCCGAGCTTTCAGCAAAGTGGAAACCACCTCTGCCGAATAACCCTTCGCTCTCAACCTAGCCCTCTCAAGAGTCAAGCCGTAAGCGAGAATCGATCTACCTGCGGCATGCACAGGGGCCCCTATGTCAGAAGATCCTTTCGAGCTGGAAGCTGCCAGGGCTTCCCTACCAACAACCTCACCAAATCCACGTACCACAGTCTCCTTGGCCAATCTGGCGCTATCAAAATTACCAGACCTCTGTGGCACTCTATACGCTGCAGCACCCAACCGATCAACACCCAAGGTGGAACCACATAGAGGAGCTGCTCCTCCAGCCAGGCCTGTACCAGAGCATCCAAGTCTTCCGCCATTCTTTCCCTTCTTCTGCTGAAGAAACGCTCTACCTTTGCCGATTGAAATGTCGCCTTGAGATCCATAACCGGCGTCCCCCAGCGACGAACCAGTATCGAACACATCCAGATGTAGAACCCACTCCCCCGGGTCCACCCTTACGTGACTCAAGAAGTCTGCCTCCACATTGTCTACCCCTGCTACATGTGCCGCCGACAAAGCCACCAGATTGTCCTCGGCCCACTCTAATAAGCTCTCGGCTTCGGCTTCCAGTGCTACGCTGCTGGTGCCTCCCTGACGGTTGATGTAAGCCACTGTGGTCACATTGTCTGAAAACACCCGAATGGCCTTTCCCAGGAGCGCCAGTCGAAACTCCTGCAGCGCCAGAGCCACTGCTCTCAACTCCAGCCTGTTGATAGGCCAACTCTTCTCTAGTTCGGACCACTGCCCCTGCACAAACTGCCCCTGAAAACGAGCTCCCCAGCCCATAAGACTGGCGTCCATCGTTAAAGACATCCACGCAGGTGATTCCAAGGGCATCCCTTTTTCCAGACACCCGGGACGCAACCACCACTGAAATGCAGCGCACGTCAGCAGCGGGCAAGGCAGCCGCTGAGAAAGTTGATCCCTCTGATGCGACCAACTCCTCAACAGCGCCCTCTGCAGCGGTCTCATGTGCGCTCTTGCCCATGGAACTAACTCGAGCGTCGCCGCCATGGTCCCTAGCAACTGTAGGTACTCCCAGGCCGTGGGGCTCTGCTTGCCGAGAAATTGCCTGACCAATGTCCTGAGCCCTAGCACCCTCTGCCACGGCAAAAAGACTCATCCCACTCTCGTATCGAAGCACGCCCCCAGGTACTCCAGCCTCTGAGACGGATCCAACTTGCTCTTTGCCATGTTGACCACCCAACCGAGGCTCTGCAAAAAAGCCACCACCTTGGCCGTAGCCGCTACGCTTTCTTCCCGGGACTTCACCCTGATTAACCAATCGTCCAGATAAGGATGTACCAACATTCCTTCCTTTCACAAAGCCGCAACCACTACCACCATCACCTTTGTGAAGGTACGCGGTGCCATAGCCAGGCCAAACGGAAGTGCCCGAAACTGTAAGTGTCCCATAGGAACGGCAAATCTGAGAAATTTCTGATGCTCCTGCCCTATCGGAATATGAAGATACGCCTCTGATAGGTCTAGGGACGTTAGAAACTCGCCCTTTCTTACCGCCACGATCACGGACCTGAGAGTCTCCATTCGAAAATGAGACACCCTTAGACAACGATTTACTCTCTTGAGATACAAAATAGGCCGAAAGGTCTCTTCTTTTTTTGGAACTATGAAATAAATGGAGTACCGACCGCACCCTAACTGGGCGGGTGGGACCGGTACAATCGCCTTGAGGAAGAGCAGTCTCTGCACCGTCTCTCCCACCGCTTTGCGCTTTAGGCTCAACCTGCACGGAGACTGAACGAAGGAGTCCGTTACCGGCCGCTGAAACTCCAATGCATGCCCCTTTCAAATTACCTCTAACACCCACTGATCTGATGTGACTTGGACCCAGGCAGGGTAAAACTCCCATAACCGACCTCCCACGGGAACTAACCCCAGCTGGGCCCCCCTGACTTCATAAGGATTTCTTGAAATTTGAGGATGCAGAAGAGGCCGCAAACCCTCTGCCTGCTCCCCTAAATCCACGAAACCCCTGGTTCCTACCGGGAAACCGGCCCCGCTGATTCTGGGTAAACCCTGGGGAACGGAACTGCTGAAAGTCCCGCTGCTGACCCCGCGGCGCAGAGTTGGGCCATCCCTGCTTCTGCTTGTCCTCCGGCAACCTTCCGCCCTTGGACTCCCCCAAATCCTTCATCAGCTTATCCAAATCTTCACCAAACAGTAGCTTATCCCTGAAGGGAAGCTTACTTAACAGCGCCTTAGAAGAGCCATCAGCCACCCAATTACGCAGCCAAAGACACCACCATCCCGCTATCGCCGACACCATACTCTTTGCCAACCCCCTAATAAGGTCATAATGAATATCGGCCAAATACGCTGCTCCGGACTCAAGCATAGACGCCTCCTGATCCGCCATTTCGGCGTGGGTCCCCTGAATTCGCTGCGCCCAGCGAAGACAAGCCCGAGCTACCCAAGCCCCACAAATAGAAGCCTGCAAAGAGAGCGCATTCACCTCAAAGACCTGCTTCCACAAAGCCTCCATCTTTCGATCCTGAGCATCCTTGAGTGCCGCACTCCCCTCTACGGGGATTGTGGTCTTCTTTGTAACCACCGATACCACTGCATCTACTCTGGGAGACTTAAACAAGTCCCTCTCCTGATCTACTAGCGGGTAGAGCCACGCCATAACCCTAGCACTCTTCAACGCGGCCTCCGGCATGTCCCACTCTTCTTGTATCATCTCCTTAAACACTATGTATGGGGAACGCTCTTTGCGTCTTAAGAAATGCTTGCAACAAAGGATCTTCCAGCGCAGAATCCTCGACTGGACCTTCTGGCGAGATATTCAGAGTCTTAAACGACTCTGCAATGAGAGCCGGCAACTCCTCTCTACGAAACACTCGGACTACCCGCGCTTGGTCCTCCTGTGCCGCAATCTCGCCTTCCTCCAGCTTCTCGTCTAGGCCTGTGTCGTGATCCGGATCCTCCGACCCTAGCCCTTCCGACATGACCGAACCGTCCATCCGGTCCCCATCTACTCTGGGCCTCTTCGCACCTTTGCCTGTTACCGCCGCTGACAAAGGCATACTCGGCCTCTTATCCCCCAGCCCCGCTTCTACCGAGCTGGTAGTGGGCATAATAGTCAAGCAGGACAAGGCCTGTCGAAGCAGTGCCACAAAGTCTGGCGCAAAAATTGCGGCCTCCTGGAAACTGAGGCTGCGCAGCCAAGGGGTCTGGGGCCGTCGAGGTACTGGGCACCGGTTCCCGTGTGACTGCCGCGTCTAGGAGAGGCTCCCTAAGGCCCGTTGATGCCCCCTCTTGAATCCCCTCATCAGCCACATTCTGCTCCATAGCTGACTCTTGAGCGCAGCCCCTGCAAACCCCCTCTGGGGACATGGATCCCCTTCTAGCCCCGCACAGCAAACAAAGTGGTCTAGAAGGCATTCTGCATTCCACACCTCACTGCAAGCCTTAAACCGCTTCCAGGACCGAAACTGAGGCAAACCCTTTTATTTTTTTTTTGCCACAGTATTATCACAGAAAACTATCCCCCAGGCTAAAAGTGAAGAAAACTTCCGAAAATGAAGCTCTGCGGCCGAGAAATCGCAGTTTCAACACCCTTCAACAGCACCCCATGATTCCCGCGCTAATGCCACGCGGTCCAGCCTCACTGCCGCTAACCCCTCTGTGCGCTCTGAAACAGCTCTTCGCCCCTCTGAGGCCTCCTACCTCGTTGGGTGCTGGATCCGTAGGAGCTGCTTGCTGTGCTGTGCTCTACCGTCTGCCGGGAGCCGCAGGCACAGCCTGATCAGAGCTGGATCTCAGAGCTGAGCTGCCTGTATGACCGTTGGCTGCAGACACGTTTGCAGGCAAGACTTCTGCACGTGCTGAGCTCGCGGTCTGCCGATTCCTTCCCCGACAATGGGATCTGGTACCGGAGGCTGCCCCAACCCTCCCTTTCAAAATCCCTCCAGGAAGGACAGTAAGACGGAGGGAGGGAAGGGGGGGAGGAGGGAGGGGGAAAGGCAGATGACCTAAAATCACCGGCAAAGAAAGGGAACCTGAGCAGCAGAGAAGCCTAGCTCAAAACCCCCTCCCCCCTTAGCATTAATATTATTTTGACTAAATGTCAATAAAAATCCCAAAGCTATGCTAATCTCTACTTAATCGTCTCTCTAGTGAGCCCAAAATCCCTGGGCTCATCCAACCTCCAGCTGCTTGGAGACTGAGATAACTGGTGAAGAGAGGCGGCTACCAGGTTTATATACCAGTGATGTCACAGGAATGACACTTCTCAGTCTCCAAGCTGCTGGAGGAGGATCACAACCCCAGAGATTCCGGGACTAGACTGGAGGGACGATCAGGAAAAAAGGGTTGGTTAATTTTCCCTTGGTGGTTTTGTTTTTTTGGTTCGTTGTTGAGGACTGAGGAGGGCTAATATGCATCTTGTTTGTCCAACAGAGTTAGCAGTGCGCTGGATGGAGGACTCACACATACACAGAGAGCTTTTCTAGACTCTTCTGGGCTCTGGGACAGCAGTCATTCCTGGGTTCCTATTGGGATAAGTCACTCATGTGTGTGACCAATTCTATCCCGTTTGTGCGTGAAGAATCAGAGCAACCACCCTAGGGTCTCCAGGGCTGTTCCAATTCCCCTGGGGTAGAGGCTGTTCACTGGCACTGGACCAAAGCACTCTCAGCCTCAGTTCCAATGTCTCCCTTGAGAAAGGAAGAAACTGGAGGGACGGCTCCAACCCTCTAGACTAGGGTCAACATGTGGAACTGTAGTCAGGGGAGGCTGCACAAAAACAGGGGCAGAGAGGTCCAACAGAACCGCTTCCATTTTCAGGGGATGCTCCTTTTCCCCCATGTAGTCATCGCCTCTTCTTCCTAGGCCCCCTTAAAGAGGACAAGGCCAGACTCTCAGAGACATGGATAAGCCATAAAAGCTGGATGGGGATGCTCAACTTCCTGCCACCAGATAGGGAGAAGCCAGAGGACCTCATGTCCCTCGATAGGGAAGGTTAGGGCCACGGGAACCTGTGAGGCGGGCTGCCCCGAAAGACTTAAAACATCCTCTAAATTGTTTCAGAAACTGATGTTCAAGGCCAGCCAAAAAAACAGAGCTACGGAGAACTCCCCTCCACAGGGACTATGCGGCCATCTAAGATGGCCACCGAGCCCACTGACAGGAAAATGGAGGGGGGGAGATGTGGCAGAGGCACCAAGACAGCATCAGCCCCAGGGTTCCCAAACATGCCAAAAAAAAAGAGCCCTGTGGCCTTTCAAACACTCTCAAAGCAAAAAAAACACCAGATGAGGGGGGTGGGGGGGGAACAGGTATGGAACAGGCTGAATAGGGCCACATGGCTCAGCACTGCAGCAACAAAACAAAAAAGCCACAAAAAAATATCCCTTCCCTCAACTGGTAAGAAATTCCCAGGAGCTGTTAGGTCGGTGGGAAAAACCTGAGAAGGGCTGCCCCAGCCACCGAGACAGGCCTGGGAAAACCCAACTGTTTTTGGGGGGGGGAGGGGTTGGGGTTCTTTGAAGCTGCTTTATTCAAGCAGCAGAGAGTCAATTAAAAATATAGGAAAAAAAAAAGAAAAGCAAAGCTTGCAGTCAGAGGACAGTGAGATGGAAGGAGAGACTGGGCCCAGACTTTCCACCCCCCTCAGAGGGCACTCTCCTGTCTGCTCTCCAGCCGACTTGTCGGAACTAATGCACTGTATATAGGACAGTTGTCAGCTCAAGGAGATAAGGGCATACCCAAGCAAACGTTGGGCCTGCAGGTCTCAATCACTCAGGCCACAAGACAGGTCACACCTTGCCACCTGTTGGAGTGAACAAATACTGGCTTCTCTCAGTGTTATACCAGAAGATACACCGAGTTTTGGCATCACTGAAAGTTGGGCACATCTGCCCCCTCCTGCTGCTGGGGAGCATAACCCACTCGTCTGGACTGGTCTAGCAGGATGATAAGGAAGCAGAGTTGGAAGACTCCAAATTACTCCTGTCCGTATAAACACAAAAAAAATATTTGAAATGCCTATGTACAAATGCTACAGATCTACAAAATAAGATGGGAGAGTTAGAATATATAGCACTGAATGAACATAATTGGCTTCGCAGAGGCCTAGTGGAAGGACGACACTGATACCAGGATAAAAATTATATTGCAGTGATAGGCTGGATCAAATTGGTGGAGAGGTGGCACTATATGTTAAAAAGTGCATTGAGTCAAACAGGATAATAGTTTTGCTACTACTGAATATTTGTATAGCGCTACAAGACTTGTGCAACGCTGCACAGTCACATGTAAAAAATGGTCCCTGCTCATCAGAGCTTACACAATCTAGTCTAGCGGGAATGGTAACGAAACACAAAGGAGATCAGGAGAATCAACATCTGAAAGCGGCAGCGAAGAGGTGAGTTTTCAGCCTGGATTTGAAAGGGTCAGAGAAGACACCTGATGTACAGACTCAGGTAGTTTGTTCCAGGCATAAGGAGCAGCAAGGTGAAAGGAGTAAAGTCTGGAGTTAGCAATAGAAGAGAAGGGCACAGATAGAAGTGATTTGCCAGAACAGCGGAGTTCCTGAGGAGGGGTGTAGTTAGAGATAAGAGAGGAAAGGTAGTGAGGAGCTGCGGGGTGAATGCACTTATAGGTCAGCAGGAGAAGTTTGAACTGGATGCGGAAACGGATAGGGAGCCAATGAAGTGACTTGAGAAGAGGAGTAATATGAGCATGACAAGGCTGGTGGAAAATTAGCTGCGCAGCAGAGTGTTGAACAGATTTGCAGGAAACAAAATGCACTGTAGAATCTTTATGGATAAAAATTCTCTTGTGTGAAGAGGAAGGGAACAACAGATTGTCCCACATCATAAGTGATTCATTTTTTTCCACTTCGTTAGCTTCCCTAATTTCTGTTAGCATGTCATCATCTGTCTGTTCATTCTAGCCAAACGGACAGTAGTACACCTCCACTGCTGTTTCTTTCCCCTTCTCACATGAAATTTCTATCCATTAAGATTCTAGATTGGCTACTGTTGGAAACAGTCTACTGAGCGGAGAGAGGAGCCTGTTCGGGGGAACGAGAGGACATGAGGGGAGGAAGACCGCGGCAGGAGGGCCGGAGAGTGCAGGAGGAGCAGCAAAGATCAATCAGCAGTGGCAAAGAAGAGAAAGTTGAACGCAGGCCAGGAACGGAGGGGAAGAAAGGAAGGCCGTAAAGGAAGACTGCCACATAAAGCAAAAGTAAGAAGCAAAATAACGTAACAAGCAAAGTATATGTTACTAGAATTAAAAGATAGTAAATAACTAAATAAAAATAAACTTTGAAGATATAAAAAGGCAAGAGAACACACTGACAGAATGAACAGCAAGATAGACACGAAAAGAGATACAGAAATCACTTGGCAGAAGCAGATTACTGAAGGAACACTGAGTAACTGGTGTAGGGGAGAGAGGGTGGATGGAGAAAGCAAGAGGAGGGATGTCAGCCAAGAAAAAACTGGCGGAATTTAGACCCTCTAATGTGATATCAAAAGGAAGAAAAGATGGGGAGAAGGAAAATAAAATGGTGGCTGAACATGCGGGTGAGCAGGAGGACGAGATGGAGGGACCATGGAATCCCGGAGTAGCAGATATGATTAAGACGTGGCTGGAGGAGCTGAAAGAGGAACTCAAAGTGGAAATCAGTGGAGTTAAAAATGAGTTAAAAGAGACTTTACAATCTTTAAGAAAAGACATTGTGGATCTGGGATCCAGGGTGGAAGAAACAGAACAGCAGGTGGAACAACAAGGGGAAGTAATGGGGGATTTACAAAAAGGATGGGAAGAGTTAAAGCAAGCCCATGAAGAATTGAAAGAAAAAAACGGAGGACCTGGAAGACCATTCACGGAGATGTAACATAAGAGTGAGAGGCATCCCAGAGGACTTTAAATATAAAAACTGTGAAGAAGTTATTACTAACGTTTTTGGACATTTGTTACAAGCTGCAGCTCTAGAGGAGGGAAGAGAGGATGAACCTCTGCAAATAGAGCGAGCACATAGGGGGCTAGGGCCCATAAGAAACAATTAGCCAAGAGACATTGTGGTATGCATGAACTCCTTCAAAATTAAAGAGCGCATGTTGAGGGCTTCCAGAAAACTGGGGCATTTTAAGTGGGAGGAACATGCGGTGGAACTTTTTCAGGATTTGTCCCTTGGAATGCTACAGCTCCGGAGAGAGCTGAAAGAGGCGACAGCCTTCCTGAGGGGGAAGGGGATGCGCTACAGGTGGTTATACCTTTTCAGTCTACGAATAACAGTGAAAAATGTGTCCAGGAAGGTGAAGACCAGCGAGGAAGCACGGACTGCATTCAGAGACTTGGGACTAACCAACCTTCCAGAAGGGGCAGCAGGACCAGCAAAAACAACATCTGCATCCAGGGTGGAAAGTTCAAGATGGCACAGAGTACCGGCCAGTGGTCGGAGGTTGACGCGTCTTACCAAAGGAAGCCATGGAGGGATAGCAGCAGCAAAGGAAGCTGGCTGAGGAAGATGGTACCGGGACGCCGAGTTTCAAAAGACCTAACAAAAGACATGGGGTGACAGATATTGCCCAGTGATCTGTTATGTGAAGTGATTTAAAGGGATAGTGTGTACAGAGTAGGGAGGGTGGGGAGGGTGGGGGAGGGGGAAATGGTATTGATTGTATTGATGGGATAATGAGATTATAAGCTAATTAAAGGAGGGTTAGAAGGGGATGAGGGGGGACTATACGGGGAGGTTGGGGTAGTAAGGGATAAGGGGACAGGGTAGGGGAAGTGGGGGGAGGAGAAACAGAAGGGAAAGGCAGGTGGGGGTCTGACTCTCAGTCACAATTTATGGAAGACGAGTCTCCATGGAAGAGACAGGGGAAGAGGAAGGGAAGTAGGGTGGGAGGGGAGAAGGGAGGGGGAGGAGGGGGAGAAAGTGGTTAAGAGCGGGGGGAATTAATTCAAAAGGTGAGTTAAAAATAGTAACACTGAATGTAAAAGGGCTTAATTCGCCATTTAAACGGCAGAAATTATATAAAGAAATAACACGCCAAAAAGGGTTGATAGGGCTAATACAGGAAACATTTAACCAGGGCAACAGAACATCTGGTTAAACTTAAGGGGTATGGAGTGTGTGTCCATGCATCAAACACAGTGGAAAAAAAGAAAGGAGGAGTTGCAATATTAATTGACTCAAACATCGAGTTACAGAAAGAATCAGAGATAAAGAGGGGAGATATATACTACTGCGTTTAAAAATTGGGAATGAATGGTACTGTATAATGAATATCTACGCGCCTACAGGAGCGCAAAGAGAATTTTGGATATAGCTAAACGAAGAGGTGGGGAATTTAGGAGAGGGTAAATTCATATGGGGGGGGGATTATAATTTAACCAGAGACTTTTGGCAAATCTAAAGAGTCATGGGATAGGAGGCAGTGTACTACTGTGGATCAGGAACTGGTTAAAAGATAGAAAGCAGAGGGTAGGGCTAAATGGCCAATTCTCCCAATGAAGAAAGGTAAATAGTGGTGTACCCCAGGGATCTGTCCTGGGTCCGCTGCTTTTTGACATATTCATAAATGACCTGGAAAAGGGAATAACGAGTGAGGTCATCAAATTTGCAGATGACACAAAACTATTTAAAGTTGTTAAAACCCAAGAGGATTGTGGAAAATTGCAAGAGGATCTTGCTAAATTTGAAGAGTGGGCATCAAAATGGCAGATGAAATTTAATGTGGACAAGTGCAAAGTTATGCACCTAGGGAAGAACAACCCAAACTATGGTTACACAATGCAAGGTTCCACATTAGGAATCACCACCCAGGAAAAAGATTTAGGCATCATTGTGGATAACATGTTAAAACCCTCGGCCCAGTGTGCAGCGGCAGCCAAGAGAGCAAATAGGATGCTAGGTATCATAAGGAAAGGAATGGAAAATAAAACAAAAGATATTATAATGCCTCTATACCGTTCCATGGTCAGACCGCACCTTGAATATTGTGTGCAATTCTGGTCGCCGTATCTTAAAAAGGATATAGCGTTATTAGAAAAGGTTCAGAGAAGAGCCACCAAAATGGTAAAGGGGATGGAAGGCTACCCCTATGAAGAAAGGCTAAAAAGGTTAGGGCTCTTTAACCTGGAAAAGAGACGGCTGAGGGGAGATATGATAGAAGTCTATAAATAAATGAACGGAGTGGAATGGGTCGACGTAGATTAATTGGTTACGTTATCAGAATACAGAAAGACTAGGGGACATGCAATGAAGCTACAGGGTAAACTATTTAAGACTAATAAAAGAAAATATTTTTTCACTCAACGTGTAATCAAACTCTGGAATTTGTTACCAGAAGATGTAGTAAAGGCTGCTAGTGTAGCCGGGTTTAAAAAAGGCTTGGACAAGTTCCTGGAGGAAAGGACCATAAACCATTATTAAGAAGGGACCCAGTATATCAATGCTTGATCCAATACAAGCATTGTGGAAACCGTGTCTTTTGGGGAAACTGCTAGGTACGTATGACCTAGATTGGCCCCTGTTGGAAACAGGATACTGGGCTTGATGGACCTTGGTCTGACCCAGTATGGCATATCTTATGTTCTTATGTGCTCGATGGTCTAATCCATGGTGGCAATTCTTATATTTTTTATTGCTTCAAATCCATCCACATTAAATTTCTACCAGAATTTTCTATGAAGCAGCCTTCCTCCTCACTCACAAGTGGTAGCAAGTGTCCCAGAAACCTGGTAACCTTATGGGAAAGAAGAAGGAAAAGAAGGTGATTAAGCCAATGGGAGATGCAGGAGAATAAATTCCAGTAACAAACAGGTACAGTACTGGTGTAGCAGTGTAACAGCTTCATCCACCCAGAGCTCACCAAGGAAATGTTCCCCATTCCATGTCCAAAAGTCCAGCAGCAGGCAACGTTCTGGAGGCTCCATGTAGATGAGACAATGATGCAAGGAAGAAGGCTTTAGAATGGAAGGGAAGGGAAGGTGATTATGCTCAGGGCCGGACCATCCATTGTGCAGGAATGTAGCCCGCACATGGCCCTGCACCTTGGGGGGCCCCGCGCCTGACCAGTTGCAGAGGGAGTCAGGGAGGCCCGAAGCGCCAGCTGACCTCTGAACAGCTGCAGGAGTAAAGAGCGGCATTTCCCTTCTCTCCCATGACTGTGATAAAAAGGAACCCGCAGGCGTGCTTTATGCTGGGAGGTTAAATGGGGGCACATCTGACATGCCCTGACCTCCTGGCACTTAGTGTACTGGCAGGTTCCTTTTTATCACAGTGGTGGGAGGGAAGGCAAAAAAAAAAAAAAAGAAGCTTGTGAAGGCTCCTTTGAAAGCCACCTAAAATTTTAGATGGGCAACATATACATTCTAAAATAAAGTAAACTAAATTTATGCAAATGAGACCCAGTGGCTATGCAAATGAGATCACACAGTGAGTCTCCGCACATGGCCCCGCATCACCCTTGAGCCGTCCCTGATTATGCTAGAGGGGTGTGGCAAAAAGGAAGGAATGGTGACTACACTAGTAGAGAGGTATAGCAGAAGAAAGGGTAGGTGAATATGTGAGGGAGAGAGGGAATGCAAAGCAAGACAATTATGCCGGAGAGTGGAGGGGGGAGTTGATAGTAAGTAAAGCACAGTTACTTACCTGTAACAGGTGATCTCTGGGAACAGCAGGAATAAGTCTTCACATATGGGTACGTCGGTACCGACGGAGTCTGCGCGGGAACGCTTCCCAGCGTCCAATCAAAAAGCTTTTGGAAGCATCCCACCACGCCTGTGTGCTGCCTTCCCGCCTTTCCCAACTGCCTCTCCTCAGTTAAGTTTCAAGCTGAGACAAAGAGAGAGAGAGAGAAGGGAAAGAAAGAGATAGAGAGATACAACTCCTAGGGGAGGTGGGTGGGTTGTGAAGACTTATTCCTGCTGTTCCCAGAGATCACCTGTTACAGGTAAGTAACTGTGCTATTTCCAGGAACAAGCAGGAATGAGTCTTCACATATGGGGACTCCCAAGCTAAGATGCCTGGAGTCCCAGCATGTCATAGATTGGAACATGCTATCCCCCACAACACCAGGCATCCTGAGGATGGAGGGTAGGAGTTGAAAAAGAAAGGCGCTGTGGAACAGCTAACCTAGCATAGGATTGCAGACAAGGAGTCCATGTGTAAATGATAATTATCATCAATGATATTGAAAGAAATATTGCAATATGGACCTCCCCTAACAGGATTACACAGCAGTAAGGAGGTTCATGGGATCTACTGGGGAACCCAGTAGAGGAACCTCAAGGAGGACCTCACTGTGAAGTGGAGGTAATAAACCTGTAGGAAAAAACAGTGGAGGTCAGATTCCTGAAAGGTAAGAGGGAACCCCAGTAATAACTGGGGTAGTACAAAAACGGTGGGCCTTCAGCGGAAGGCTTTATGACAAAAGCCGAACTCTTTTGGCAACAGAGTGGCTCACCCTTAGGGGCAAAAACAGAAGGCTGACCGATTTGGACAAACAGGCACAGTCCTTGTGGGAGGAAAAGGTATGGAAACCCCTTGTATCCCAAAGAAAGGACAAATGCCTGAGGCGTTAGCCTGTGATTAACTGAAGATCCGCAATGTCTCTCCTAACTGGAGTCAGCTAGGAGAGAGACTGGAACATGGAGAGCTTCAGAGGTACCTAAACCTTAAGGTTATGGTAGAAGTAGTTAACTACCACAGAGAGTGGTTGTGCGTGTAGAACCCCAAACATGCTGGATAGCATAGGTATGGGTAAAGCCCATCTGTCAGAATCATATAGATATATGAGCCTAGATCAGTCAGGTAGATAAATATGCAGATACATATCTACCGATAATAAAATATCTCGAGAGATACATATACATATCTATAGATATAGATATAGATATATAGACATATAAGAATATATCTATAGTGAGATATGAAAGGGCATAAAATACACACACAAATGATAGACATAGACATCTGTAAGATGTATGCTATAGATATAAATATATATGCCTCTATCTGGGTGTCTGCAGTGAAGCAGACAGAGATATGCCTACAGAAGGGTATTCACATAGGAAATGTGGAGAGGAAAGATTCATCTAATAACAAGAAGGTGGAACCTACTTGAGAAGATATATAGAGAATCTATTCCGACTGGTTATGAGCTACAGGGATGCTAGCTAGCAAAATAACCAGGACGGTTACGTGAAGCAGAGGATGATATCAGTCTGCAGCCAGCAAGTCCCGAGTATTCCAGAACTCTAGCCATGGTAAGTGAACAGAAGACGCATAAAAATGAGATACCATGCTGACCTGCTTAAGGACAAAAAGGTATCATGCGTTCTTACCATAAGGACGAGCTGCAAGGAGAAAAAGCATACTCCCGATTGGAAATACTATGGACCAAAGCAGGGAATTGGCAATTCCTTAAGCTTTCACGTAAGAGAAGGCCTATGTCCTTTAAATTAAAAAGGAGATAGTGAAAAAAGGGAGAACCTTTCCAGTCATGGAAGACATGACTGAAAAAGCCTTTTCCAACCATCTAGGATAGCTGTTGGAGAAAAAAAACCCCATGCTCTCTAGCAAGGGCCCATAGTGGAGAGCTTCTCTGTAGAATTGCAGAAAGCATGATGCAGGAGAATGAGGAGATAGGTACTGGCTCTCCAGCAGCCAGTTCTATGTCAACTATGCTGCCAAACCCAGGGGAATGGAGATGGCAGAAAAAGGAGACAATCCAACAAGCCTGTAGTGAAATAATTTCCAAGACAGATGACAGCACTGACTTGGAGCCACTACTAAGACCAGACAGAATGTTACTGGAGGACAAATCTGGTTGCTGGTGGACAAGAACTAGTGGTCCAAATATAAAGGCTCCTGCATAGGCAGCTGCTTGCCAGACAGCAGAAAGAATATCACTGTTTAAAAACAGAAAGAACAGACAGAACAGGAGTAGAAAACTCTGGACATGTCTGATGAATTGCCTCAAAGCAAGAATGAAAAAGAGGAGTCAACTCAGAGAGGAAAACTCCGCACTGGAAAAGTAACAAAACTAGAGAGGCTGAAGAGAAAGCCCTCCAGTGAAGCCATACCGCTCTTACAGAGGAAATGCTTAATAAGAGGGTAAAGAGAATGGAGCTGAAGAAGACTTACAAAGTAGTAAGTCTATAGAAAGGAAAAAAAAGACATGCTGGCACAGGAAACTATCGTTTGATAGTGGTTAGACCTCTTTCCCTAGCAGGAAGAAGAGGAGAACCCTGTGACCTATAGGCATGAACATCCTGACAGCTCATGGGACATAGAAAAAATGGATGTCTTTTGGGAAGAGATACATGTCTAGGGTTTAGAATGAAGCAGTGGATTGCCTCTATTGAGAGAAGCAACTGCAGATTCTAACCCCAAGAGTCACAAGCATCTGATGAAGATTGATCAGAAACCCTGCGGTTGCTGGGTTTGCTGAGCCTGGTGAGAGGTTGAATTCTGCAGACCAGGACAATGTTTCCCTTGTTTGGGAACATCTGTATGATGGGCAGATGATGAATAAAACCTTCTTCTCCTATGGGAAGAAAGTTTGGCAGGACATTTCCTACCTACTGGGACAGAAGAAGGTGCAGAACAGCCCCAAGAAACAGGTAAGTCAGTGGACAACTGAGTAACCTGACGTAAAGACTCCTTGTTGAAAAGATTGTCTCCAGTGCAAGGAGTATGTCCCAGTGTGTGCTGTGTCCATTTGTCCAAGTCTGAAGCTTGGAGCCAGGCTCTACGTCGTGCCCCTTTAGTTATAGCAGAGGTCCTGCTAACAGACTCAAAAGAGTCTAGGGAAGCACGAGTAAGAAACCAAGAGATATTCTGAAGATGCTTAAGCAGTGAAGAATAGCCTGCAGTATTGGACTCTGGAAGGGAAGGAGTCAAAAGATGTAATTGCTTTGTGACCTCCTCAAGAGATAGACTCATATAAAAAATATATGAGAGAATTCTTGCAGAAAGCATAGATGTCTGGAAGGTTTGACGTCCAAAGGCATCTAGTGTCTTAGACTCACGATCTGGCGGATAAGAAGAGTGCTTTTTCTTACTCTTTACCCGCCTCATTGCTGATTCCACTACTATGGAATGATGAGGAAGTTGAGTCTTTTAAAACCCTGGAGAGGGGGGTACCTGATAAGAGATCAGTTGCTCTGGAAGGTGGGGGTACCTTTAAAGGTGCTTCCCACATTCCTAGAAGGAGATCCTGCAAGGAATGATGCAAAGGAAGCATTATGTTCTCCTCTGCAAACAGAGCCTTGTGCAGGATCATGTCCAGGGATAGGAATGGCAAGAGATCTTGCTATATCCAGGAGGAAACACTGAAAAGAGGGATCTCCAACGGGAATCTCCTTTGGACAGGTTAGATCTGAAGAACTAGCCTGAGCACCGAAAAAGCTATCCAAATATATAGGAATAGAAGATGCTGCATGGTGCAGTGTGGAATCCATAAGGGATGGTCGCCGGTACTGGCTGTCAGGAGCAGCGACCGTCAGTACCACATCATCCATGCCAGGTATCGACTCCAAGCTTGGTATAGAAGGGAGCGATCCTGTTGAAAAAAGCATGGCAGGAGTTGGCCACGATGCTACTGTAGATACCGGTACCGGTGCCAATACCGGTACCGATGTCGGAGCCGAGCCCGACACAGACAGACATCGGAGCAGCCATCGGTGATAGTTCAATCGGTACCGAGGTAACCGAAAACCTCCGGCCGCTATCCTCGGTACCGAGCCTCAGGTATCGATCGGTGTCGGTACCAAAGCGTGTTGGTACCCAGTCTACCAGACTAGAGATCGATTCCAAACTCGGCATCGAGGACAAAGAGCCTGATGAGCGAAGCATAGAAGGCATCGACCGCAAGGGTAATGTGGACATCGATACCGACTTCGGTACCGTGTCTGATACTGGTGGATGAAGGCCAACCAGTGGCAACTCAAACGGCCTCGGGGGAACAGAGAGTTGCAGATCCGAATCATCAGAACCGAGCCTTCGGTACCGCCGGGAGCCGGTACCAAGGCGAGTCGGTACCCAGTCCTCCAGACTGGAGATCGATTCCAGACTCGGCATCGAAGGAAGCGAGGCTATCGATGCACGTCTGGAGGGTACCGACGTCGGTGGTAGTATCGGTGCTGGTACCCATAATGGAAAGTCAGTCTGGAGGGTATCCACCGGTCCCGAAGGCACCGAGAACGCCAGATGACTATGCCTGGTGAGGAGTGTTTCATCCAACACCAGTGCCGATGCATCGGTACCGCTCAAAGCGGATGCCACCACCGGACACGGTTCAGGTATGTTCTGTGAGGGGTGAACCCCAGGAACAACCCGAAACCCCTCATACACTTTGGAGACCGAAGACTCCCGCTGGGGTTTTGAAGCCAGTGGGCCCTCGAGGGCAAGGCCGGAGCTGTCTACATGCTGTGCATGAGACCTACCACTTGAGGGCTGGCTAGTCTTAACAGACTGTTTGTGGGTTACCTGATCCTGTGTAGAAGAAGAAAGAGACGGTGCCATGAAGTTGGAGGGAGACCGTGTCTCGAGGGAACCTCGATGTTGAAAACCTCTTCTCACCAAAGTGTTGCCTAAAGGCTCCAGAGGAAAAAGGTCAGGACCCAAGCAGGTTCGACACCGAGTATGAGGGTCTAAAAATAAAGTTGTACCGCCACAGGATGAACATTTCTTGGAGAAAGTGGCTGGCGGTTCCATGAAGGAAAGAGAAGAGGCCTAACAGGCCTGAGAAACCGTGAGACACTATGAAGAAAAAATATCCCCTGAAAAAGGAAGATTTGACAAGAAAAGAAGAAAACACTGGCGGTACCGGTGGCGTCGGGGAAGACAGCCGCGACCACAAGAAAACTAAAGAAATAAAACAAGAATTTTCTGCGGTGACAGGAGGACGTCCTGCCGGCTCTGCGGAAAACGAAAACTGAGGAGAGGCAGTTGGGAAAGCGGGAAGGCAGCACGCAGGCATGGTGGGATGCTTCCAAAAGCTTTTTGATTGGACGCTGGGAAGTGTTCCCGCGCAGACTCCGTCAGTACCGACGTACCCATATGTGAAGACTCATTCCTGCTTGTTCCTGGAGATTCACTGAATCTGAATCCTCTGCTTTAAATGTGATCATATATCACTGAATTGATTAACATTTTACTTATGGCACAGATTTAGGCAGAAACCTTTCTTTCACAAAGTCACTGGTTTTAACAAGAATAAGTCATAAGCAAATCAGAAAACCAACACAATAAATACCACACAAAACGTTTCTCCTATTAGAGAGAGAATCATCAATTCACAATTCAAGGAAACTTACAGGGATTTTCTCAGTGAAACAGCAATAGAAGAGAAAGGCTGAAAGAAGCAAGATTACAGATTCCAGGTATGTACGACGATTCATTATAGCCAGCCTGTAACAAAAAAAAAAGCAAAATCATACACCAAGCCTCAGTGGAAATATACAGCTGTCAACAAGCATCCCTTGCCCATAGCAGAGATTACTGTCTGTAAGGTACAAGAATCTGGTGGGAAATTTACTTTTAACTGCTCTGTTCTTGACTACCTTCTTAAATCAGAAGTACTGCCATCATTTTTATTTAAATAGTTCAGCCGCCTGTTAGAACAACAAAAAACATTAAAGTAACAATGTCAGCAAACTTTTTTTTACAGAATTTAGTTACTGGTGAAAATAAAGTTTGAAGAGATCATTTTATTTTGAATTTCAATCCAGAACTGATGACACCATTTAAAACAGCAGTTCTCAACTGCTGCGTTGCAAAAACTGGGAGGTTATGTGGCGGGACCGGTGCAGCGGTTCCAGGGAGGTGGTAGCAGAAGCAGCCATGCATTCTTTTTCAGTTTGCACAAGTCTGCAGCAGCAGCATGAGGTGCATATTCTAATATCACTTCCATTGCACTCTGCACAACGGAAATGATATCACTTGTATTAAGTACTGCTTGTTGCTGCAAGCCTGGAAAGGAAAGCAAACTGAAGAACAATGCACATAGCAGACGGCAGATGCTGCAGTGCTAGGATTGTGGGAGGAGGGCAGATGCCATTCCGCTGGGGTAAGGAGGCAGGAGAGAAGATGCTGAAGGTTTCAGGGGAGAGGGAGAGAGAGGGGAAACATGTCAGGCTACAAGACTGGAGCAAGGAAGAGAGAGAGGCATCTCTGGAAAAGGTGGGAGTCTATCAAGGAGATGAGTGAGAGAAGGATGTCAAGGACAGAGAATACAAATTTGGTTATGGGGACTGGATGAAAGATAGAAGTGAATAAGATCAGGGAAGGAGTGGGCGGGGAAAATGGCAGAGCTAGGAGAGATGGGCTGGGCAGGAAGTGAAAGGAGATGGAAGCTGATAGGAAGGTAAAAATTAAGGAGATGGAGGGTGAAGTGTGAGTAGACAGAGGCAGAAATAGAGGAAAAGGGTAAAAGGGAAATGATTCATATGTCAGAGACAGATGTAGAGAGGGGAAACAACAAATGGCAGCAGTTAAATGTCAGACAATATTTATTTGTTTAACAGCTTTTTATGCCACTTTTATTTATTTATTTATACATTTCTTCTATACCGTCCCTTCCAGAGATCAAGGGCGGTTTACAGTTAACAATTGAACAACTTTTACATGGAACAGTGGTATTAACTATTTACAGGGAACATATTGTACAAACTTGTGTGTCAACTTTCTATTTACATATATACAGGAGTCAGCCTATTCTAAACTTAGCTTTTTCTTCGGATGGGTAGGGCAAGGCTCTGGGGTTGTTTAAGTAGGGGGTGAGAGAGGGGGAAGTTAGTAGGTGGGTTCTGTATTTGTTGAGAGATTGTTCGTGGGAGGTGAGGGGTTTCAGTTGGGTTTTCAAAGTGTTCAGTGAAAAGGAGTCTTTATCATTTCAAAGCAGTTAACATTTGTAACTTCAACTTGGTAATGTACATTAAACAGGGCCATTGATAAATGATAATTACACTTACCTGGTAATTGTAGTTCCTTGAGTGACGACAGTTCAGTCCTCTACCTCTGGGTTGTCAACCTCCTCCTGCAGCTTGGAGACTGGTATGTCAAATCATGACATCACTGGATATAGCCTGGTGATCTCTCTCTCTTCCTCCAGTGTGAACTATTAACAAAGCAGACTCAAAGGAGCAACAAATAAGTAGCTATAAGTCAACTGGCAACCTAACTGAGTCTAACAATAACATTACGCTAACTTGCATACAAGGCTTTCTTATGCCCTGCACTGCCACCGAAAATATGAGCTAGCCAACTGCACAAATATAACCGATGAAGGATCAGCTTACCTGTAATGACTGACCACGCACCACCGGCTGCCCTTCTCCTAAGAAACCTCTGGGCGGGAATGAGGACTGAACTGTCGTCACTCAAGGAACTACAGTTACCAGGTAAGTGTAATTATCATTTCCTTATTGTTCCTCCAGTTCAGTCCTCTACCTCTGGGATGTACCAGAGCAGTAACTATTGGGAGGGACCCTTCCAGCCGGTACGCAACACTGCCGCCCCGAAGCAGGCATCATTAACCACTGCGATATCAAGGTGGTAATGTCTACTGAACGTATGCAGAGACGACCAAGTAGCCGCCCTACAAATCTCGCTTGGCAGAACCAAACCGCGTTCCGCCCAAGAAGCCGCTTGCGCTTTGGTGGAGTGAGTTCGTAAGCCATCCGGCACTGCACGACCCAGAACCAAATAGGTGGAAGCGATCGCTTCCCGTATCTACCTGGCAATGGAAGCTTTTGATGCCGCCTCTCCTTTACGCCTACCTCCAAACACAAAAAGCTGATCCGACCTATGAAAGGACTTTGTAATCTTCAAATAACGTCTCAAGGTCCTCTTGACATCCAGAAGACGCAAACTGCGATCCACCGAGCTCCCGTCTAAGGACCCGAGAACTGGCAAACAGACCGACTGATTTAAGTGAAAGGGAGACACCACTTTAGGCAAAAACGATGGAACGGGTCGCAAAACGACCTTTTCTCTCGAGAAAGACAAGAATGGCTCCCTGGATGACAAAGCTTGCAACTCCGAAATGCACCTCGCTGAACAGATGGCCACCAGAAATACCGCTTTTAATGTCAAATCCTTCATTGACGCCAGACGCAAGGGTTCAAAGGGCGGCTTGGCAAGTGCCGACAAGACCAGATTAAGATCCCAAGGCGGTACTGTCACCCTACGAGACAGACACAGCCTAGATACCGCCCTCAGAAATCGTAGCACATCCGCATGAGCTCCCAGAGCTACATCCTGAACCTTGCCACGATAACAGGAAAGCGCCACCAGCTGCACCCGCAACGAGCTGGCTGCTAGCCCCTTATCAAAGCCATCTTGTAGGAAATTTAAAATAGCAGAGACAGAGACCGTTGATGCCCGCAGCTGCCGCTTCGAACACCAATCTTCAAAAATACGCCACACTCGCACATACGCCAATGAAGTGGACTGCTTCCGAGCCCTAAGAAGCGTAGATATCACAGATGCCAAATAGCCCTTCTTCTTTAACCGAGCCCTTTCAAAGGCCATACCGCAAGCGAGAATCGATCCACTTGGGGCATGAACAGAGGACCTTGCAGCAACAGGTCCGGCCTTGCCGGAAGCCTCCAGGGTTGTCCGTCTAGGAGTCGCACCAGATCCGCATACCACAGACGCCTTGGTCAGTCGGGCACAACTAGAAGCACCCTGCCCTGGTGAGCCTCGATTCTTTGAACTACTCGCCCTATCAATGCCCATGGCGGGAACACGTAGAGGAGACCCGAAGTTGGCCACCGCTGCAACACCGTCTATGCCCTCTGACAGTTTTTCCCGTCTCCTGCTGAAGAACCGCGAGACCTTTGCTGACTGAAACGTTGCCATTAAGTCCATTATTGGCGACTCCCAATGGCCCAGTATCTGCGCAAAGACCTCGGGATGTAATTCCCACTCTCCGGCATCTATCCGAACTTTGCTGAGGAAATCCGCCATCACATTGTCCTTTCCTGCAATGTGAGCCGCTGAGATTGCCATCAACCGACTCTCCACCCAGGCGAACAGCAAATCCGACTCCTCCTCCATTGCTGCACTCCCCGTGCCGCCCTGACGATTGATGTAGGCGACCGTTGCTGAGTTGTCTGAGAGCAACCGAACCGAGCGCCCCAATACCAATTCCTCGAACACCTGCAGCGCTCTCGCCACTGCCCGCAATTCCAACCGATTTATCGACCAAGTAGCCTCCAACTTGGACCAACGCCCCTGCGAGAAACTGCTGCCACAGTGGGCTCCCCAGCCCGCAAGGCTGGCATCCATCATCATTGGAATCCACTGCGGCTGCTCCAAGGGCATGCCGGATGCTAACGACACCGGATGCAACCATCATCGGAGCGACTGCCTCACATTGAGCGGACACGGAAACCGCTTGCTCAACGGGTCTGCCTGATGAGACCAGCGGTGCAGCAGGGCTCTCTGCAGAGGCCGCATATGGACCTTGGCCCAAGACACTGTCTCCAGGGTCGCCGCCATCATCCCGAGTACACGAAGATAGAACCAGGCCGACGGAGCTGGAGTGGCTCTGAACCTGCACACCAGGCCGCGCAGGGCCTGCGCTCTCCAGAGCAGCAAAAATACCTGCCCTTTGATTGTGTCGAACTGAACTCCCAGGTACTCGATAACTTGAGAAGGCTGAAGACGGCTTTTGGTCAGATTGACCACCCAACCGAGACTCTGCAAAAACTGTACTACCCTGTTTGTTACCAGCACACTCTCTGTCTTGGACTTTGCCCAAATCAACCAATCGTCGAGGTACAGGTGTACCAAGATACCTTCCTTGCGCAACGCCACTGCCACGACCACCATAATCTTGGTGAAGGTGCGCGGCGCCGTCGCGAGACCGATGGGCAACGCTTGGAACTGATAGTGGCCCCAGGGCAAAGCGAACCTTAACAACCTCTGGTGAGCCTCCCGGATGGGAATGTGCAAGTAAGCCTCCGTCAGATCCAACAACGTTAAGTACTCTCCCTGACGCACCGCCACGATTACCGACCGTAACGTCTCCATACGGAAGTGCGGCACTCTCAAACAACGATTTACACCTTTGAGGTCTAAGATAGGCCGCAGCGCCCCACCTTTCTATGGCACAACGAAATAAATGGAGCACCGACGAACTGCCTGAATGACTGGATCCTCCACTTCATCCTCTGCAGAAGCCTGCGTCGCCAGATTTAACATCTGCAGTGACTCGGAAATCAGTGCTGGCAGCTCCTCTCTACGAAAGACCCTAATGATCTTAGCTTGATTCTCGGGCTCCAGGATATCTCCCTCCTTGAGATCCTGTGCCCCCTCATCATTTTCCCAGTCGGACTCCTCGCCTTCCGGCCAGTCGCTCTCCACAGCTGAGGAAGCTCGGACCTTAGCTCTTTTAGGCCCCGAGGGCCCCTCGCCTGCCTCGACCAACCACGCCATTTGCAAAGGCGACCCCGTAAGCGGCAACACCCCTGATAACGTACCCTGACGCCACAAACAGAATGCTTGGTGCATCATTAATATGAATTCCGGACAATACTCAGCGGAAGTCCCCGGCTGTGTCTCTAGCAAGACTGCAGACGTCCCCGCCGGCTCCTCCATAGGGCACTCTTGCTCGGGGAGTTGAGAAGACTCAGTCAGCGCCCCTGCCTGCACCCCCTGCATCTCCGCCGCCTCCCTAACATCCATCTGCTGCTCCACTGAGGATGAAAGGGAAGCACAACCGCGGCACACTCCTGACTCCGCCACCGTGCCTCTCCGGGTGCCACAGATCACACACTGTGTACGCCCCGCCATAAGTCTGGCAAACAGCACAGTTCTTCCCCCAATTCTTTGAGATTTTAATTTTTTTTTTAAACCAACTGAAATCTCAGCACTATCACTAACCAGCCCTTCCCACTCAGTCCCTGCGTGGGAAAACCTCTGCCTGAAGTGCCGGGCTATTGCAGCCGCCAGAAGGCCCCCCTTCCCTCCTCAGCGGCACTCTCACACCCGCGGAATGAACCAACACTAAACACTAAAAGAACACGAAAATAAACTAAAAATTAAAGTCAAAGCAAACATACAAACTTAATACTGAAAGGAATCAGCGTTGTTTTCCTACTCTGCTCTACTTCCCTTCAATGCTGAGCCGCCACGCGGTTTCCCGCGGCACCTAAAATGGCCGCCGGGAAACCCGAAGCAGAAAAGAGCGCCAAGGTAAAGCCAGCCCGGTGCTCCAAGCTTCTACCGGTGCCTTCTTTTACTCTCCCCTGCCCAAGCAGCCTGCCACGGTTAAAAGCTTACCGGGCAGGTCTGTGTTGTCACCCGATCTTCCCCGGAGCCTTACTGCCGATTCTGACGCATCTGAGTACTCAGACTTGCCCGAAGACTCTTGTACTTCCGAAGCCATGAGCTGGAGCCCCGGCAGTCCGGCAGAGGGCACGGCTCCAAGAGAGAGCTCTCCCCCGTAATGTCCGGGGGGAGAGATCCTCTGTCTATCGCAAATTGAACTCCTTCTCCTATATCCTTATTTATTTATTTATTTATTTGCAATGGTGACAGGCAGGGAGCAATCAAACGCCAAACCTTTCTTCATCTTTTTTTTTTTTAAAGGAATAACACCCCCCCCCCCCCCCAAAAAATTGAGAAGCTAAACAAAATCAAACCACAAACTTAAACTACTCTACTCTTACTCTCTCCTTATCCGTTACTCCGGTGAGCCCTCCCCAAGGCTCACAATGTCTTCCTGCTGCATGGAGACTGGTTACACTGGAGGAAGAGAGAGAGAGATCACCAGACTATATCCAGTGATGTCATGATTTGACATACCAGTCTCCAAGCTGCAGGAGGAGGTTGACAACCCAGAGGTAGAGGACTGAACTGGAGGAATGATAAGGAACTTGGATTTTTCTGAGGCAATGGAGGGTTAAGTGACATGCCCAAGGCCACAAGGAGTGCTAGTGGGAATCAAACCCTGGTCTCTTGGTTCCCAAGCCAGTGCTCTAACCATTAGTCTACTCCACTTCAACGTTACAGGGAAAATAAGATGCTCATTCAAGAAAGGTAAAAAATATTTTATTTTGAATGTATTAATTGGAATATGTTTGCTTTGGGAAATATGAAATCCTGGATGTTTTTGTATTTTATTCAGTACACGAAGAAATGCATTTATATTTTTTTTCTCCAGGGTTCTTATGGTTCCCATTTTTAATTTTTGTCTTCATACATTTATTTCTAATTTTTGGTCTCCTGTTCTGTTTTTGGTGAGAGCCTTATGCTGCATGTGACCGGAGATGTGATATTCTTAGTGTGTAGTTTCTATGTGAAAATCTGTAGTAGCCCTACTTGTTCTGTTTTACCAGCAGTAGGTGTATTGGTGTTTTAGGCCCAGTATAATATTGCGTTTCTTGCTGTTTGAATCATAGGAATTAGCGCTACTCTGGTGTGGCAGACTTGCTACATGTGCATTCTGTGAAGATTTTTTTCAGGTTTTGTATTATTTCACAATGTGCATGGTGCTGGAGAGATTTACGTTGTTGTTACTCGTGTGACATGAAAATTGGAATACTGGAGGCTCAAGATGGCAGCCATGAGGAAGCTGGGTTCAGCAGGTTTTTGAATCCAGGATAAAGCACAGTTACTTACCTGTAACAGGTGATCTCTGGGAACAGCAGGAATAAGTCTTCACATATGGGTATCGTCGGTACCGACGGAGCCTGCGCGGGAACGCTCCCCAGCGTCCAAAAGGAAAGCTTTTGGGAGCATCCCACAGCGCCTGCGCGCTGCCTTCCCGCCCTCCCTAACCTCCTCTCTCCAGTTCGAGTTTTAAAGCTGAGACAAAAGAGAGAGAGGAAAGGAAAGATAGATAGAGAGATACAACTCCTAGGGGAGGTGGGTGGGTTGTGAAGACTTATTCCTGCTGTTCCCAGAGATCACCTGTTACAGGTAAGTAACTGTGCTATCTCCAGGAACGAGTCTTCACATATGGGGACTCCCCAGCTAGAGATGCCTGGGAGATCACCCAGATTGTGAGTCCCTGGGAAGGGATCCACCTGCATCCATGAATCTCAGGCATCCAGTCAGGGATGGAGGGTAGGAGTTGATTAGGTATGGAACAGGTGTTTGAGAACAGCCTGACCAAACAAGGCATCCCAGGCGGGAGTCCTTGTCCAAGCAGTAATGGGCTGTGAAGGTATGAACCGATGCCCAGGTGGCTGCTCGACAGATTTGGACGATGGACACAGAGTTAAGATGAGCCATAGAGGCTGCCATGGCCCTCACATTGTGAGCTGTGACATGGCCCTCCAGAGAAAGATTCTTGCTCTGGTAAGAGAAGGAAATACACTGAACAATCCAATTAGACAGAGTTCTCTTGGAGACTGGAAGTCCTAAATGAGAAGGATCAAAAGCAACAAAAAGTTGAGAGGACTTTCTATGTTGCTGTGTCCTTTGTAAGTAGAAAGCAAGTGCTCTTTTACAATCCAGGGTATGAAGATTCCTCTCTGCACTTGATGCATGAGGTCCTGGAAAAAAGACAGGTAAATACACCTCCTGGTTCAGATGAAAAGGCGAGACCACTTTAGGCATAAAGTGTGGATTAGTTCTGAGGACTACCTTGTCATGATGGAACCTTGTATAAGGAGGATTAGCAACTAAAGCTTGCAGCTCACTGATACGGCGAGCTGAGGTGACTGCAATTAGAAAAATAACCTTCCAGGAAAGGAATTTCAAGGAGGTAGTGGCTAAGGGTTCAAAGGGTGGCTTCATAAGCTGGCCAAGAACCAGATTCAAGTCCCATGCCACTGGAGGTGGTCTAATGGGAGGTTTAGTCAAAAGAAGGCCTCTCATGAATCTTGCTATAAGAGGATGAGAGGAAATAGGTTGTCCATTGAGAGGCTTAAGGGATGCTGCAATAGCACTCAAATGGACTCTGATTGAATTTGTTTTAAGGCCTGCATGGGATAAATGCAGCAAATAGTCTAGTAAAGAATTCAAAGGTATTGCAAGAGGGTTGAGACCCTTCTCTGCACACCAATGGAAAACCTTTTCCATTTAAAAGCATATGAACGTCTGGTGGAAGGCTTTCTGGAAGCATGAAGGATATCCTTCACCTGCTGAGAAAGGTGTAAATCTTGAAGGTCTAGGCCTTCAGCAACCAGGCCCTGAGATGAAGAGACTGAGGATTTGGGTGCCACAAGGTTCCCTCCTCCTGAGAGAGGAGATCTGGAGCAGACCCTAGGTCTAAGGAGGGAGCTTGAGAGAGATGCAGAAATAGAGGGTACCACACTTGGCGTGGCCAAAGTGGTGCTATGAGGATCATAGACCCCTTGTCTCTCTGAAGCTTGAGCAGAGTTTTGGGGATGAGGGGAATAGGTGGAACGGCATAGAGGAAGTCTTGCCCCCAATGAAGGAGGAAGGCATCCCTGGCCTGAACTCCCTGACATGGAATCCTAGAACAGAACCAGGGAAGTTTGGCATTCCACGGACTTGCAAACAGGTCTATGTCTGGGGTACCCCAAATCCGAAAAATCCTGGCTATCTGGTCCCCATGGAGGGACCATTCGTGCAGAAGCCGAACTCGACTGAGTCTGTCTGCCCAAGAGTTTTGAACCCCTGGAAGATACACTGCCATGAGATGGATTTGATGCTCTCTGGCGAAGGCCCACAATCTCAGAGCTTCGTTGCAAAGCGACAGAGAGCCAGTCCCTCCCTGCTTGTTCACGTAGAACATGGCTACCTGGTTGTCCGTGTGGATGAGGACTGTCTTGTAGCTGAGCAGGGTGTGGAAGACTCTGAGAGCCAGAAAGATTGCTCTGAGCTCTAAGAGGTTGATATGAAGACATGTCTCCTGTGGAGACCCGATGCCCTGGGTCGAGAGATCTCATAGATGAGCCCCCCAACCCTTTGGAGAGGCATCTGTTGTAAGGGTTGCTTGGGGTAACACCTGTTGAAAGGCGGACCCCAGCAACAGATTCTGAGTGGACTTCCACCAGTGGAGGGACCAAAATAGGCGACTGGAGGTTGCTATTTTGTCTGACAGGCAACCTGATGCCTGGGTCCATTGGGTGGATAGGGTCCACTGAGCTGCTCTCATGTGAAGGCGAGCATAGGGAACCACATGCACCGTGGATGCCATGTGGCCTAAAAGTTGCAACATCTCTCGAGCAGTTAAATGGGATTTTAACTGAATCTGGGAGGCTAACTGCACGAAGCGTAGGCAACGGGCCTGGGGAAGATAGGCCCATGCAGTTGTGGTATCCAGTAAGGCCCCTATGAACTCTAGAGACTGAGTAAGGGTGAGATGGGATTTTGGAACGTTGATTACCAGTCCCAGATACTGAAGAACACGCCTTGTGCAGGCTAGGGAAATCTGGGCCTCTGACTGGGATGGAGCTTGGATGAGCCAGTCGTCCAGATATGGGAATACGAATATTCCTAGAGTGCGTAGGAATGCAGCTACTACTGCCATGCATTTTGTGAACACTCTTGGAGCAGAGGCCAGACCGAAAGGAAGCACTTTGTATTGGTAGTGCTTTCCTTGGTAAAGGAACCGAAGGAAACTTCTGTGTGTTGGATGGATGAGAACATGGGTGTACGCATCCTTGAGATCTAGAGAACAAAGCCAGTCTTGACTCTGGAGGTACGGAAGGAGAGTTCCGAGAGAGGTCATCTTGAATTTCTCCTTGAATAGAAACTTGTTCAATTCTCTGAGATCTAATATGGGTCTGTAGCCCCCTGTTTTCTTTGGAATGAGAAAATAGGGGGAATAGAACCCTGAGCCCTGTTGAAGAAGGGGTACGTCTTCTATTGCCCCTTGGGCAAGAAGAGTAGCAATCTCTTGACCTAGAAGGTTGAGGAGAGATGTTGGAGAATTGAACTGTTTCAGCATGGTGTGAAGAGGAAGGTTTAAGAAATGAAGTTTGTACCCTTCCCTTATGATGGAGAGGGTCCACTGCTCTGCTGTGATTTGTTCCCATCTGGGAGCAAAGTGAGCTAACCTTCCTGGGATGGTGAGAGGCTCTGGATTTTCTAGAGCCAGAAAGGCTAAGTTCTCTAGTGGAAAGTCAAAGGCCCTGAGGAGGCTGAGGCTGTTGGGCCGTAGCAGTCCTCGCAGCCTGGGTTTTGGCCTGTTTTGGTTGTTGCTGTCTCTTTGTAGCAAAACGACCTTGAGAAGAGGCCTGACCATAAGAAGAAAATTTCCCTTTCTTTGGAAAAGATCCCTTTTTGAACAACCTCTTTTTAAAAGGAGCAGTAGTAGACTTTGAAAGTCTATCTAAAGCAGAATTTTCAGCATCCATCTGGTTGGCCTTTGCTTGCCAATCTTTGCCAAACAGGTTTTCGCCTGTACAGGGAAGGTTACCTAGACCATCCTGTACCCAGGATTCCAAATCAGAGGCTTGCAACCAAGCAACTCTGCGTGCACCTATGGCAATAGCCGAGGCTCTACTGGCCCTCTCAAAAGAGTCAAACGCTGCACGGTTGGAAAACTTGGATACATCCTGTGCATGTTTAAGCCAGGTGATATATTCTTCTCTCTTATCTCCTGACATAAAAGGAGATAAGGTTTGCAGATGATCTGTAACTTCTTTCAGAAACATCCCCATATAGAGACTGTAGGAGTTGATTCTGGCTACAAGCATACTGGCCTGGAAGATTTTCCTGCCAAAGGCATCTAGGGTTCTGCATTCTCTTCCTGGAGGAGCAGAGGAGTGCCTTTTTGTGCTCTTGATCTTTTTCATAGCAGACTCTACCACAATGGAGTGGTGAGGAAGCTGAGTCTTATGAAAACCAGGACAAGGAGGAACACGATACATGGTGTCCAACCTTCTGGAATGACGGGAGGTGGAAAGAGGAGTCTCCCATATGCCCAACATGTGATCATAAAGAATCTCATGTATTGGTAAGGTGGCTGCCTCTTTAGGAGCCTTAGGATATTGAAGGATATCTAATTTTTTGGCTCTAGGTTCAGTTTCAGAGGTCACTGAGATGGACAGGCCTTTGGCCACCTCCCTAATGAAGTCCTGAAAAGACAAATCTTCAGGAGGAGACATTCTCCTTTTTGGAGAAAAGGGTTCCTGAGGAAGGATCCCCGATGCTTCAATTGAGGCCTCTGAAGAATCAGAGTCTTCAGAGGAATCGAAGTATCGACTGTCTGGATGCTCTCGCAGAGCCCGATACGGGTACCGGGAGGAATCGACATCGGGAGTAATCGGTACCGTGGCGGTACTGATGGGCATCACTGGATAGCGTACCGCTGATATCGATGCAAGCGGTACTGGTATCGGAACCGGAATCAGATCCTGTACCGGAATCGGTTTGGGTACCGACAACGGGGTTTGTTGCGGTACTGTAGGCGTCGCAGCTTGTATGAATGACGTGATGGCACGCTGCATGGTCAGGATATTCTGATCCATTGACGCCACCAATGTCTGGATGTCGGTACCGGTGGAGAGCACCGGTACCCCAGAACATTGTAACAGGTGATCGGTCGAGGCCGAGCCATCAATGTCAACCTGTGACCCCATAGGTAGTGCTTTGGAAGCCGGAGCCTCCCGCCGGGGTAATTTTGCTGGTGTGGGTTCCTCAAGAGTAAGCCCGGGGGCATCTCGATACTTGGAGGGAGATGAACTCTTTGAGGACCAGCCAGATTTAAGTTTGGTTACCTGAGATCCATGGGATGAAGAAGAAGCCCTGGAAGACGTCGATGCCACAGAAGCTGCACCGGAGGGAAACAGGACACTGAGCTTGGCTGCCCGATTCTGTAACCCTCTTTTAGACATCATGGAACAGGACTCACTATCTGCAATGGAGTGGTCAGGACCTAAACATTTTAGACACCAGTCATGGGTGTCGGTGACAGAAATAGTGCTACTGCACTTCGTGCACTTTTTAAACCCGGAGGCGGGTTTTTCCATGAGGAAAAATATATCTGTAGGCCTAAGGCCCCAGAAGAAAAAATGCACTGAAGAGAGTAAAAGTTTGGGGTTTTTTGTTTTTTTTTTTAAAGAAAGAAAAAAAAAAAGACCGGTAGTACCGGTCCGGAATCGAGAAGGCAGACACGCAACTAAAGAAAATAAGAAATTCTTCAGCGGTGACAGGAAACATGACCTGCTGGCTCCGCGGAAAAGAAGAACTGGAGAGAGGCGGTTAGGAAAGGCGGGAAGGCAGCGTGCAGGCGCTGTGGGATGCTCCCAAAAGCTTTCCTTTTGGATGCTGGGGAGCGTTCCCGCGCAGGCTCCGTCGGTACCGACGATACTCATATGTGAAGACTCATTCCTGCTTGTTCCTGGAGATCTTGGTATACCAAGAGACAAGAATTTTTCACAGACTCCACCCACTGCTTGATACTCAGAATTACCATACAGTCTTCCAGGCCATGGTACTCCCTTCACCTTGACTACTGCAATATCTACCAGGGCCTACCAAAACAATCTCTACATACCCTACAAATGGCCCAGAATATAGCTGCCCAAATCCTACACCTGGCCACAGGATCAGAGCGTATTACTCCCATCCTAAAACAACTTCACTGGTTAACCACGGCCAGCTGAACCAAATACAAAATTTTAACAATGTTGTTTAAAATTTCACACAACCACTTGTCGAGCTACTTCCAAACCATCATACACAAGTCAACCCAGAACACCCCAAAACACTTTCACTGTCCCTGCCAAGAGGCCAGAAGCAACCAATCAACCTGTTCTAGAGAATTCTCACTGTGTGCACCAAGCCTCTGGAACACACTCCCAAACAGAATATGTACCTGCACCAAACTCACCACCTTCCGCAAAGAGCTGAAAACACACCTGTTCCAGTAACACTTTGGAACTGTAACATACGTAAACACTGTAACAGATCACATTGTCTAACTGCAGAACAGTTTATGAAGCCACACATCTCACAATCTTCCGCCCCAAGTTGGTTCACCCCAGTACTCCCGAACACACTGAGCAAATGGTTATGTATAAAGTTTAAGATGGTTATGTATACTCAAGTTCTGAGATTGTTAAGTACAGTACCGTTCAAAAATTCAATGTAACATAGCCAAATTGTGGTTAAATTTAAACTGTTTTGAATCTATAAAGCAGTATATAACTCCCCCACCCCCTTGAGTTAACCTCCTCCCCTCTCCTAACCTATCTTAGAACTCATTATTTACCAATATTCAAACTACTCTAAATATGCTCCAGCTACCATGTACCCTTTTTATTACTTGCAATGATATGCTAATGTTTCTAGTTATATTGTAAATAGTTATTTGTTATAAACTCAAATGTTAACTTACATTGTAAACTGCCCCTGATCTCTAGAAGGGCTGGTATAGAAAAACGTTCTAAATAAACAAACAAATAAACAAACACATATGGCAGAAACGGAAGGGCAAAGTGGCAACTTACTCCACTACAACTGCGAGCAAGGACCTCCCTCCCAAGGGCCCCCATGTATTGATATGTCGTTCTCTAAATATCTTCACAAGGGTTGGTTCACTGGAGAGTAGCAGTGAAGGAGAGTTGTACACCTTCCTTCAATAAAGTCTCAAGCTATTTCCCCAAGGAGCAAAAGCCTCCGCACCCCAGATCAAGCTGCTACTCACAGTGCTTCTGAGCAGGCTGGAGAGTCAATGCCAGATAGCACAGAGCATCTGCTGCAGCGAGCAGGACCCCAATCCTATGATCTTTACAGGAGAGGGATCGAGGGACTGCATTAGTGTACAGACACTCACAGTCAGCTGTGCCTGGAATTAACAGCTACAGCTCAACAAAAGGCATCAGATCAACTTTGGACCTTTCAGCCTCAGAAACCTACTACCTTTTCTCTTGAGGAGATCTGGAAGGTAGTGGTAAGTTTGGGACAGTTCCTCTCGACTCATGGTAACTTTGAATAACAATTATAGGGCTTTAGAGAATGGTTCTGATTTTTGTAAAAACCATATTGGAGTGGAGGAGTGGCCTAGTGATTAGGGCAGCAGCCTAGTGCCATAAAGACCAGGGTTCAAATACCACTGGCACTCCTTGTAGCCTTGGGCAAGCCACTTAACTCTCCACTGCCTCAGGTACAAACTTAGATTGTGAGCCCTTTGGGGACAGGGGAATACATACCGTACGTGAATGTAACTTGCCTTGATCTCCCCTGGAAAGGCATGAGCTAAACACTAAAATAAATAAATAAATAAATACAAGGTGGTTTCTGGTATAGAGGTTAAGAAAAAACAAGAGTAAGATGTTTATTTGGGATACTACTTCACATCAAGGGAAGGTGCAGAAATTGGAGAATGTTCTAATTTCCCTCATATCCAAAGGTTATCTCCCTTGGAAATGTGTTTCTGAGATTGTCAAAATCCTTTCTGGATCTATTCCAGTAGTTGAGTGTGTTTGTGCTGGGGTGCCGGCGAGTCAATACTGACTCTTGGCTACCCACCCCTCGTGTTTTTGTGTCGGGGTGCAACTGGAAGTAGATTTCCAGGCCTCTCACTAAAGCTTATTATTTACCTTCATATAAGGAGGAGGATTTAAATGAGGGTCTGGATGAACTGTCACTGGTGCCACAGAATTCTATGAACTTGACCACTGTCCTTGAGACAGCCAACACAGAGTTGACTGTGCCAATTATTCTATTATGTCCTTTGTTCCAGACCCAGATAGAAATTGGTTCCTGAAGTTATTTTTCCACCATTTAGAATAATTATTTTTGGGTTTAAAAAGTCATATTTTCCCTGACGTGGCTAAGGCCACACATAAAAAATGGAGACGGTTTCTAGTTATTAAGCTTAGGGTATTACAGATAGGGGTCAAGTTCTTTTTAAAATTTCCTTCTAATGTACTGTTAACTAGTGAGATGTTACCTATGTGTTTTTTGAACCTCCACAATTAACTATGTTCCTAAATGATAAGGTGACAGTCAGAGGTAGACTAATTTATCTTGGTCCTTAACTCTGACAATGTTCTGCATAATTATGAGATAGTTGCTTCCTTATGACTTAATTTTCTCTTTTTATTTTATTTTTTTTTCACTCTCCTTTTTTTTAAATCTTGGGATCCCTAAGGAAGATTATGATGGACTAATTTCACATGTGAGGATAAGCTTTTTGATTATTTTATTACCTCTTAATTTGATGATCATTCTGTGGTCTGTATCTAGATATTCTTTAATGTATAATTTGAAAATCTATGTAAAACTAATTAAAATATTTTTTGTATGGTGACTTCCATGGAGAAATGTCCTAGTTCTACTTTGCACCTGCTGTTAGAGGGAGATAAATGTTAACATGCTCTCTAGCCACAAAATCCTTAATATAAATTGCGGTCCAGTTTCATAGGACGTAAATGACTCACTGATCAGAAGTGATACGTCCAAAATACATATACATGTAAGAAATAAACTTTATTATTACTTTTCTCTTATTTTGTTTTTTTCTTCAATTCGGTGTATATTTTACAAAACTGTCGGGCACTTCCCAAATTTCTTCTCAATAACTTTCAACTTTCGATGTAATTTCACATGGAAACAATTCTTGGGAAAACAATGTGCCACCAGTTGATATTTCCTTTGTTTAAAAACATCAAAACATTTTCTCTCCTAGGTCTCTGAGACCTAGGAGACCTAGGAGAGACCTAGGAGAGAAAATGTTTTGATGTTTTTAAACAAAGGAAATATCAACTGGTGGCACATTGTTTTCCCAAGAATTGTTTCCATGTGAAATTACATCGAAAGTTGAAAGTTATTGAAAAGAAATTTGGGAAGTGCCCGACAGTTTTGTAAAATATACACCGAATTGAAGAAAAAAACAAAATAAGAGAAAAGTAATAATAAAGTTTATTTCTTACATGTATATGTATTTTGGACGTATCACTTCTGATCAGTGAGACAAAATCCTTAATGCCAAGAACTATTGGAAAAGTATGAGCTAGAACTAAATAAATAAGAGCTCCTATACTGTTTCAGACCAAAGGTTCGTGAGGTCACAGTCACGTGTATGGTATGTCACATGTAAGCACCGTCCATAAAATGTGTCCAGATAGAAAAAAGTTTGGGAAAGCGTAGTTACTCACCTGTAACAGGTGTTCTCCAGGAGCAGCAGGAATCAGTCCTCACATATGGGTTACGTCGGCGCCGACGGAGCCCTCGCGGAGCAATTTTCCCCAGCTTTCAAAGAAAGCCTTTGGGAATTGCAGCGCGCATGCGCGGTCGCCTTCCCGCCCAAGGGTGCCATCTTAGCCAGTCAGATGACATAGCTAAAAAAGACAGCATAAAAATTTGCAAAAAAACTTAAGCAGATGATTGCAACTCCAAGGGGAGGAGGGAGGGTTGTGAGGACTGATTCCTGCTGCTCCTGGAGAACACCTGTTACAGGTGAGTAACTACGCTTTCTCCAGGACCAAGCAGGAAGTCAGTCCTCACATATGGGACTCCCAAGCTTAAGGCTACCGGAGACCCTGAGCACAAAAATGAGCTCCCTCTAGCTCAGCAGCACAGAAGGAAGGAATCTTCGCTGAATTATTACCCACCGGTAGCCCACATCCGGGATGGAGGGTAGGAGTTGCTCAAACCTCAAAGAGATTACGGAGGACTGCCTGTCCGAAAGCACTGTCCCTGCGGGACTCCCTCTCGAGACAGTAATGGACCGCAAAAGTCTGGCTCGAAGACCAAGTAGCGGCCCGGCAGATGTCTGCCAGCGGAACAGAGCGGAGGTAAGCCACTGACGTAGCCTTTGCCCGAACACAATGAGCCGTGACTCGACCATCCAAGGAGAGCCCGGCTGCCCCATAAGCCCAAGTGATACAGTCCGCAACCCAGATGGACAGAGTACGCTTGGAGACCGGGAGCCCCAATTTATTGGGATCAAAAGACACAAAAAGCTGAGCAGCCTTACGGTGCTCCCGCGTACGGTCAAGGTAGAAGTTCAATGCCCTTCTACAGTCCAGGGTATGGAGGACCATTTCAGCTCGGCTGGAGTGTGGTCTGGGAAAGAAGGTCGGAAGTACCACCTCCTGATTGATGTGAAAAGGGGAGACCACTTTTGGAAGAAATTTTGGGTGAGTCCGTAGGACTACCCTATTTTTGTAGAACCGAGTGTAAGGGGGATCAGACACGAGGGCCTGCAATTCACTTACGCGTCTAGCGGAAGTGAGGGCTATCAAGAACAATGTTTTCCAAGAAAGAAAACGGAGAGAACAGGTAGCCATAGGTTCAAAAGGCGGACAGGTGATCCGCTGTAAAACCACATTCAGATCCCAGTCAGGCGCTGGCGGGCGCAGAGGTGGTTTAAGTAGAAGGAGACCTCGGAGAAACCTCGCTACGAGAGGGTCACTGGAAAGAGGTCTGCCGTCCACCGGTACATGATGTGCTGAAAGAGCACTGAGGTGAACTTTGATGGAGTTGGACTTAAGTCCCAAATTAGAGAGGTAGAGCAAGTACTGCAAGATCACCGACACTGAGCAGGAGAAGGGATCCTGAGACTGCTGTGTACACCAAACGGAAAAGCGACGCCATTTAAGGGCGTAGCATTTGCGGGTAGAAGGTCGCCGAGAAGCTAGGACGACCTCTTCCACCTCTGCCGGCAGGAGAAGGGGAGCAAGGACTACCCTCTCAGCAGCCAGGCCATTAGATTGAGAGATCTGAGGTTGGGGTGTAGCAGAGACCCCTGATCCTGAGTGAGGAGATCCGGTTGAAACCCCAGAGGGAATGGATCCTCTACCGCTAATTGCAGCAGGAGTGGAAACCACGGCTGTCAGGGCCAGCGAGGGGCCACCAGGATCATGGAAGCTTTGTCTCAGAGAACCTTGAAAAGAGTTAGAGAGACTAGCGGGATGGGAGGAAAAGCATACAGAAGGCTCTCCGACCATGAGAGTAGAAAAGCGTCTGCCACAACTCGAAGGGGATGTGGCTGACGAGAGCAGAAGCGAGGAAGTTGCCGGTTGTGAGGACTGGCAAAGAGATCCATCGTGGGGAGGCCCCACTTTAGAAAGAGCTTCTGAACTACCAAGGGATCCAGGCGCCACTCGTGCGGCTGGAGGATCCTGCTGAGTTTGTCCGCCAGGCAATTTTCTTGGCCTGGGAGATAAACTGCCTTGAGAAGAACGCCGTGACTGACGGCCCAAGAGCAGAGCTTCTGTGCTTCCCGACAGAGAAGGAAGGAGCCCGTGCCCCCCTGTTTGTTCACGTAGAACATGGCAACTTGATTGTCCGTCTGGACAAGGACGGACTGGTGAGAGGTCAGGTGGGAGAAAGCCTTGAGAGCCAGGCGGATCGCTCTGAGCTCCAGGAAGTTGATCTGCTGAGCAGACTCCCACGTGGTCCAGAGGCCCTGAGTACGTGCCCCTTGGCAATGTGCTCCCCAACCCAGGAGGGACGCATCTGTCGTCAGCACCTGGGCCGGCTGAGGTGACTGAAAAGGCATGCCGAGTACCAGGTTCGGCCGATGAAGCCACCACTGGAGAGACGAGGCCAGCGGCTCGGAGACGCGCACTAGGTCTGCTAGGCCGCCTGTGGCTTGTTGCCACTGCTTGCGAAGACACCATTGAGCAGGCCGCATATTCAGGCGGCATTGGGGGTCACATGGACGGTGGAAGCCATATGGCCGAGCAGTCTCAGGAAGCGCCTGGCGGAGACCAGGGACTGGCTGCGAAAACGGTCGGCTAGGTCCATGAGCCGTTGAGCCCTGTCGAGAGGCAGGAAAGCTCGCGCCTGAGGAGTGTGCAGTCTTGCGCCGATGAACTCGAGATCCTGTGAGGGGAGCAAAGTGGACTTTGCGAAGTTTATGACAAAGCCCAAGTACTGCAGAAGAGTCACCGTGCGGTGTGTGGCGTTGGTGACCTCCGGAGCGGACGCTGCTCTGATGAGCCAGTCGTCAAGGTACGGGAAGACATAGAGTCCGTGAAGCCGGAGATGGGCCGCCACCACCGCGAGACATTTTGTGAAGACTCGCGGTGCGGAGGACAGGCCAAAGGGCAGTACCCTGTACTGGTAATGATTTCCTGCCACCACAAACCTTAGGTATTGGCGGTGGCTTGGGTGGATGAGGATGTGCGTGTAGGCATCCTTTAGATCCAAGGAGCATAGCCAATCTCCCTGCTGGAGGTAGGGCAGAAGGATTCCAAGGGTAAGCATTTTGAACTTTTCCCGCACGAGGAACCTGTTGAGGTTGCGCAAGTCCAGGATGGGTCTGAGGCCTCCTGTCCTTTTTGGTACTAGAAAATACCTGGAATAAAAGCCTTGACCTCTCAGGTGGTGGGGCACCGGTTCCACTGCCTGTTCCTGTAGAAGACCTGCTAACTCCTGAAGGAGTAAGTCCCTGTGCAGAGGGAGTCGTGGAGGTTTCTCCCGGGAAATAGGAGGGAGGGACCTGGTGGAAGTGGAGAAGATAGCCTTCTCTTACGACTTGAAGCACCCAGGCATCTGAAGTGATGTTGGACCACCTGTGGGCGAAGTGAACCAGCCGGCCTCCGGTGCTGGGAGGAGCCAGCGGAGGGGGAGAGGCTATGCTTAAGGAGTCAAAAAACCCCACCCTGCTGAGCAGGGGCTGGTGGTGCAGGCTTGGGGGCTTGCTGCCTACGGGACCCGTTACCCCGTCCCTTGGCCTGCTGGCCCTGTTAGGGAGCTGCGGGGGCCTGATATTGGGGGTAGTGTTTATAGGCAGCCGCCTTTCTCGGGTAAAAGGACTTCTTTCCCGAGCCCTTCTTTTTCTGGGAAGGGGCGGAGGTCTTCCTAGAAAGCCTAGTCCTGGTGAGAGTCTCTGTCTCTAGTTGTGCAGCCTTCTCGTCCATAGGTTTGCCAAAGAGGTTTTCACCTCGGCAGGGGACATCGACCAACTTGTCCTGCACCCAGGGCTCAAGGTCAGACGACTGAAGCCAAGCCTGTCGGCGGGCACCGATGCCGGCTGCGGCCACTCGAGCCGATGCTTCAAAGCCATCATAGGCTGCTCGGGATATGAATTTTGAGCATTCCCGAATGCCAGTGGACAAGGCTAGGAACCTCCGCAAAGGTTCCTCGGACAATCCAGCGGAGAATCCGGCTAGCTCTTTAGCCAGGTCTCGGAGATACATGCCCATGTATAGCTGGTAGGTCTGGACACGACACGCAAGCATAGAGCCCTGGAAACACTTCTTACCAAGGCCATCCAGGTTACGGGCCTCCCTGCCAGGAGGCACCGAGGAGTGCATCTTCTGGCTCTTAAGACGATGCATGGCCGATTCCACTACCATGGAATGGTGTGGTAGCTGTGCTTTTTGGAAGCCAGGGCTCTTGCGGACTCGATAGATAGAATCGACCCGCTTGCTCAGGACCGGCGAGGAGGCCGGACTCTCCCACATGCGGAAGAGTAGTCGTTCCAGCATGGGAGGAACCGGTACAGTAAAGTGTTCCCTGGCGGGAGAGTCATACTGGAGGGCGTCGAGCTCTTCGGCTCGAGGCTCCTCCTCGGGATCCGCAGGGAAGGCCAAAGCCTTGGCCATATCCCTGACGAAGTCCGAGAACCGGGCATCCTCCGGAGGAGACTGCTTCCGAGGTTCGGACTCAGGCGAGTCTGAGGGGACACACCGAGTCCGAAAAGAATCAGGTGACTCTTCCTCTTCAGACTCCCAGACCGACTCCGAGGAGGAATCGGTGGGGTCGGCCCGGGCAGGCTGCGGCGCCGGCCGCCCCGACGCCGAGGGAGTCGGCGTCGACGACCTCGGTCCCGAACGGGAGGCCGAGGGTGACCTCGACCGAGGATCGACTCGAGTTCGCATGGACTCGAGGATCGGCTCGGTCTCCGGGGTCGACTTAGACGTCGACGTCCCGGCGGTCGGGGCAGCGGCGCCAGCGAGGCTAGCGAGCAGTGCCCGCTGCTGGTCCATGAAGGCAGACAGTCTGCTCTCCAAGGCCGTCAACCTGAGTCCGACCTCAGGTGACCCAGCAGCCCCCGACTCGGGCCCCGACGGCGTCGGGCCCGACGTCGGCGGTCTCAGAGGCGAGTCCAGGAGGACCACAGGACTTACCCGAGCAGGCAGCTCCGACTCCATGCGAGGTCGCTTCGAGAGGTGCTCCTTCTCCAAGGACCCGGGACGGCTATCGGGGCTATGCGACCTGGCCCTCGCGGAGCCAGGAGCGTCCACCGACGCCGCCCTCGCAGGTTTCACCTTCCGTCGATGGTCCCCGGAGGGAGAACCCCTGTCGGAGGAACTCCGGCGACGGTCAGAGCTGGAACCTCTGGACGCCGAGGCCTCCGACGAGGTCCGTGTACGGCTGGGGTCAGCGAAGATCCTATCCCGCTGATGCCGCCGACTTCTCAACGCTTTGGAGGACATTTTGCCACAGGCCCCACAGATCATTTCTTCATGATCCGGGCCCAGGCAGCGGAGGCAATTATCGTGTGTGTCAGTTAGTGACATATTTCGGTCACACTGACCACACCGCTTGAAACCACTGGCAGCCATCGGGGGAAAAAGGGCCCCTGCGAGGTCAAAAGACCGGGCTGCCAGTGAAAAAACCGAAAACGAAACTGACTAAATCAGAAAAACCGAAAAAGAAGAAGAGGACTCGTGACCGGCGTCGCGAGTCCGGGCGGGAAGAAAACCGGCCGAAGGAAAAAAGAGAATATTACGAATAAAATCAACTTTTTCGCGGGGACACGACGGGTACGTCTGTAGGGCTCCGCGGAAAAAAGAAGACTGGCTAAGATGGCACCCTTGGGCGGGAAGGCGACCGCGCATGCGCGCTGCAATTCCCAAAGGCTTTCTTTGAAAGCTGGGGAAAATTGCTCCGCGAGGGCTCCGTCGGCGCCGACGTCACCCATATGTGAGGACTGACTTCCTGCTTGGTCCTGGAGAATCACTGATTTAAAGCTTATGAACTCTTACCACCATGCGGACCCTCATTAGGGACAAACAGCAGCATCACACCTATATACAACGCTTTGAAAGAGTCCTCATACCCTTGAATATTTTACACATTCTGCTGTATAAATCAGGGACAAATTTTCTCAGAACCTAGGAGCCTGCTTGAATATTTAGGAGCCATCCACCGAGATTCTAGATTGCAGTGCCCCCTCCTCAAAAGGTATAATCGCAGTTCTTTTTTTAGGGCCCGATTTCATGTTTTCCCATTTTCTATAGGAAAATAAAAAAATTAATCAGGGCCTTAATCATTAATAGTTACCAATAAACTGTTGACAGAATGCATGGGGGGGGGACAGGAGGAGAAGGAGTTCTAATGGCACATTAAGGCTTAATGTGCCACTGCACAATGCCAACAGAACTGTTCTCCTGTCCCTCCCACACTCCACTTAATGAGAACACTGTCAGCAGCTTATTGGTGACCCTTTATAGCTGGACCTGATGAAATCTGTTTTGCTTCATGATCACCATGGCCTGGCAATACCTGAAGCAAAAGAAATTTCTTTACAACCCCGCACACTATCTTCACCCAGTCTCTTTCTCTCTCTCTCTCTCCTTAGCCCCTATCCAGCTTTCACAGACCTCTCTCTCTCTCCATAGCCCCCCTCCAGCCTTTACCAACCTCTCTCTCTCTCCGTAGCCCCCTTCCAGCCTTTACCAGTCTCTCTTTCTCCATAATCCCTCTCTAGCTTTCATCCAGTCTCTCTCGCTCTCCATAGCCTCCCTCCAAACTTCATCCAGTCTCTCTGTCTCTCATGGCCCCCAACTTTCATCTGGGGTTTCTCTCTCTCTCATAGCACCCCCTCCCCCGCCTTCATCCAGTCTCTCTCTCTCTCTCTCTCTCAGCCCTTCAGCCTTCATTATTTATACCATCAAAAAGTAGAAAGACTAGGGGATATGCAATGAAGCTACAGTGTAACCCATTTAAGAGAAATTATTTTTTCACTCAACGTATAATCAAACTCTGGAATTCGTTACCGGAGAATGTAGTAAAAGCTGTTAATGTAGCTAGGTTTAAAAATGGTTTGGACAAGTTCCTGGAGGAAAGGTCCATAAATCATTATTAAAGAGGATACGGGAAATCAACTACTTGCCCCAGGACAAGCATTGTGGAACCTGTGTGCCTTTTTGGGAAACTGCTAGGTACTTGGCCATTGTTGGAAACAGGATACTGGTCTTGATGGACCTTGGTCTGGCCCAGTATGGCATTTCTTATGTTCTTGTATGTTCTTATCTTCATACGGGGTTTCTGTCAGCTTGATTTTTCAAGTCGCAGTGAAAACGGCATGCTCCAAACTTCACTTCCGCGATCATGTCTCTCTTCAAGCAGCTTGAGCCATGCAGTGCAGGAAGTTCAAGTAAATCTCGACAATCAAGTCCCGTGAGACTTGAAACCGCGAGATCTATTTGAACTTCCCACACTGCACAGCTCAAGCTGCTTGAAGAGAGAACTGATCATGGAAGTGAAGTTCGTAGCATCACATTTTTTGCTGCTGCACCAGCAGCACACCAAAACCTTTGAGGGCATGAAATCCCAGGTGTTGGAGTGCAAATTCAGGCGCCATCGCAACCTGGCACCTAGGATTTGTTGAGCCCTGGTCTAAAAAAGAATTCAAAATGCATTAAAGTAGTTTTTTTTTAAATTTGCATTTAAACATTTACAGTTCAAATAAGAACAAAGGAAACAAATTCCTGCTCAAAGAAAACAAGAACATAACAATTCCAGAAATAGAAGATGGAAAAATTAGCCCACGTCACTGGGAGCATCAAAAACAGAGAAAGCAATTAACAAAGAAATCACACAGCATAAACCACACAAATACTGCAACAAACTATACTCCAATACAGTGCCAAATCATATGGCACTATTACCTCTTAAACCCTAGTCCTAAGGGGTGGTAGCCTCCCTATCCTTTAAAAGCTTCTCCAGGTAGGAAAGATCTTGGAAAACATATCTAACCCCATTCAATGTAACTAGGGATGGCGGGTAGGAGTTGATTAGGTATGGAACAGGTGTTGGAGAACAGCCTGACCAAACAAGGCATCCCGGCAGGAGTCCATGTCCAAGCAGTAATGGGCTATGAAGGTATGAACTGAGGCCCAAGTGGCTGCTCAACAGATGTCGTCGATAGACACAGCGTGCAGATGAGCCATTGAAGCTGCCATGGCTCTCAAATTGTCAGCTGTGACATGGCCCTCCAGAGGAAGGTTCTTACTCTGATAGGCAAAGGAAATACACTGTGCAATCCAGTTGGACAGTGTTCTCTTGGAGACTGGAAGTCCCAAATGAGAAGGATCAAAAGCAACAAAGAGTTGAGAGAACTTTCTATGTTGCTGTGTTCTTTACAAGTAAAAGGCTAAAGCTCTTTTACAGTCCAAAGTATGAAGATTCCTTTCTGCATTTGATGCATGAGGTCTTGGAAAGCACACAGGCAGGTAGACCGCTTGATTAAGATGAAAAGGCGAGACCACCTTTGGCATAAAGTGTGGATGAGTCCTAAAAATTACCTTGTCATGATGAAACATAGAAACCTAGAAATATGATGACAGAAAAAGACCACATGGCCTATCTAGTGTGTCCTTCCATATCAACAACTACAACAGTCCCCTTTATACCTTTAGAGATCCTCTGTGTTTGTCCCATGCTTTTTTGAATTCAGTTACTGTCCTCATCTCTACCACCTACACTGGGAGACTATTCCATGGATCCACTACTCTTTCTGTAAAGAAATATTTCCGCATATCACTCCTGAATCTATCTCCCTTCACCCTCATCCCATGTCCCCTCATAGCAGAACTTGCTTTCAATTGAAAGAGGCTCTCTCCCTGAACATTTATGCCACGGAGGTATTTAAACATCTCAATCATATCACCTCTATCCTGCCTTTCCTCTAAGGTGTACATATTAAGATCCTTCAGTCTGTCCTCATATGCTTTATAATGAAGACCACTAATCATTTAGTAGCCACCCTCTGCACCGACTCCATCCTGTTCACATCCTTTTGAAGGTGCGGTCTCCAGAATTGCACACTATACTCTAAATGAGGTGGCACCAAAGACTTATAGAGAGGCATTATCACCTCCTTTTTTCTGCTAGCCATTCCTCTCCGTAGGCACCCAAGCATCCTTCTAGCTTTTGCCGTCGCCTTTTCTACCTGTTTAGCTACTTTAAGATCATCAGACACAACCACGTCTAGGTCCCGATCTTCTTTAGTGGACAAAAGTACTTCACCCCCTATACTATATTGCTCCCTTGGATTGCTGCAGCCCAAATGCATGACCTTACATTTTTTAACATTAAATCCTAGCTGCCAAATTCTAGACCATTCTTCAAGCTTAGCTAGATCCCTCCTCATGTTATCTACCCCTTCCTGGGTGTCTACTCTATTGCAGATTTTGGTATCATCCGCAAAGAGGCAAACCTTACCCGACAGCCCTTCTGCTATATCACTAACAAAGATGTTAAAAAGAATCGGACCAAGGACAGATCCCTGGGCACACCACTGGTAACATCCTTCTCCTCAGAGTGAGCGCCATTTACTTGTACTCTTTGTCGCCTCCCACCCAACCAATTTCTAACCCAAGCAGTAACTTTAGGGTCCATCCCTAGGGTGCTCAGTTTGTTTATAAGTTGCCTGTGAGGAACAGTGTCAAAGGCTTTACTGAAATCTAAATACACAACATCTAGAGCTCTCCCTCGGTCCAACTCCCTGGTCACCCAGTCAAAGAAATCAATCAGATTTCTCTGACAAGACCTGCCTCTGGTGAATCCATGCTGCCTCGGATCCTGTAATCCGCTGGACTCCAGAAACCTTACTATTTTCTCTTTCAGCAGCGTTTCCAATAATTTACTCACCACCGAAATTAAACTAACCGGCCTGTAGTTTTCAACCACATCCTTACTTCCGCTTTTGTGTACAAGCACCACATGAGCCTCTCTCCAGTCCTTTGGCACCTCTCCCGACTCCAACGAGGCATTGAAAAGGTCAGTCAGTGGAGTTGCTAGAACGTCCCCAAGTTCCCTCAGTATTCTAGGGTATCCCATCCGGTCCCATCACTTTGTCTACTTTATGTTGAGCTAGTTTCTCACGAACCCAGTCTTCTGAAAATTGTTCAAGATGTCCCTCGCTTCTGTTCCTATTTGTGGGTGTTTTCTGAGGTCCTGCTCCTGGTTCTTCATCTGTGAACACAGAACAAAAATATTTGTTAAGCAATTCCGCTTTATCCTTATCAGCTTCTACATATTCCTCCCCTGCACCTTTGAGTCTGACAATGCCACTTTTGCCCTTCCTCTTCTCACTAATATATCTGAAAAATGTCTTAACCCCCCATTTTATTGCATTGGCTATTTCCTCCTCCTTTTGAATCTTTGCCTTCTTGACTACTTTGCTAGCTTCTCTAAGTGTTTCCAAATACAGATGCCTGTATTCCTCTCTCTGTGATCTCTTGTATTTCCTGAAGGCCTCCCTCTTTTTCTTCACTTTTTCAGCTACTTCTTTCGAAAACCATAGTGGTCTCCTTTTCCTTTTACCTTTATTTACCATTTTAACAAAAAGGTTGGTTGCCCTTAAAATATCCCCTTTCAGTTTTGCCCACTGTTTTTCTACACCTTCCCCAAATGTTCCCATCCCACTAACAACTCCCTGAGGTATTGACCCATCTTCGCAAAGTTAGTCTTCCTAAAGTCTAAGATCCTCACCTTTGAATGGATTCTAACAGCCCTAGTCCTAATACTGAACCACACCATCTGGTGATCACTGGATGCAAAATGATCTCCCACTACAACTTCAGAAACACTTTCACCATTGGTAAGCACCAAGTCCAGTATGGTCCCTTCACGTGTGGGGTCTGTTACCAATTGCCTGAATAGTTCTCCCTGTAGAGAATCCAGGATCTCCTTACTTCTAGATGATACTGCAGCAGGAATGTGCCAATCAACATCTGGCATATTGAAATCTCCTATCAGTAAGCACTTCCCCTTTCGTAGCAATGCTGCATATGTCTTCAATTAACTCTCTGTCCACCTCTTCCTCTTGTGAGGGAGGTCTGTATATCACACCAATGCAAATAGATTTCTCTTTCCCTCTTTCTAGTTTAACCCACAATGCTTCCTCTCTCCCTTTTAAGCTTTGCAATTCCAAAGCTTTAATAGTAGTTTTTACATATAGTGCCACTCCTCCTCCCCTTCTTCCTACCCTGTCCTTTCTGAATAAAATATAGCCAGGTATAGTTACATCCCAATCATGGTTTTCTGAGAACCATGTTTCTGTAACTGCCACTAAATCCAAGTCAGCCACTCCCACCAAAGCTTCAACATCAGGGATCTTATTTCCCATGCTACGGGCATTTATACACACTGCTTTCCATATGTTACTCCTGTTACCCATTTCCATAAAGGTATTTAATGTATCACCTTCCTGGGGGCTTTCTTCACCCATCCCCATCGAATCTAGTTTAAAGCCCTCTTCAGTAGATTACCAGTCTACTACCGAAGATGCGTTGACCTTTCTTGGACAGATGGATGCCATCTCTGCTCTGCAACCCTTGGAACAGCATCCCATGGTCTAGGAAACCAAAACGCTCTCGATGACACCATCCACGCAGCCATGCATTCATCTCCAGGATGCGAGCCTCTCTGCCTTGGCCTTTACCCTCAACAGGGAGGATTGAAGAGAACACCACCTGTGCACCTAACTGCTTCACCCTCTGTCCTAGAGCCATGAAGTCACTTTTTATACATTCTGAGGTATAACTGGCAGTATCATTTGTTCCAACATGGATTAGCAACATTGGGTAATAGTCAGTGGGCTTGATAAGTCTCGGCAAACTCTCCAGAACATCTTGGATTTTGGCACCAGGCAGACAGCATACCTCTCTGGACATCAAGTCTGGTCGGCAGATGGATGCCTCAGTACCCCTCAGAAGAGAATCTCCAACCACCACTACCCTTTGTTTCCTTCTGGTCACTGATTCTGCAACTTTGGGGTACTTGAGCTCTGGTTCTTCCCTTTCCAGGGATGCTTTCACCTCCTCCACTTCCAGGGCTGCATAATGGTTCTTCAATTCAAGGGCTGGAGAAGTTGGATCGGTGATTTTGCAGGCCCTGGTGACTTATGTCCAACCATCGACATTCTGTTGGCACCTATCTTCTCCTGTGCTGGAGAGCTTGGTTGCTGCAAGAAGCATCTCATCAACGTACTTCTCACTGTCTTGAATGCTCCTCAGCCTCGCTACCTCCTCTCTGAGTTCCTCCACTTGTTTCCTCAGAGCTTCAGCATGCAGGCACCCTGCACATGGAACCGGTCCTTCAACTGGCATTAGGACCTCTGTCTGGACCGAGGCAGAAGCTGTAACAGGGGCAACAGCTTTAGCGATATGATTCTTCCCAGCCATTGTTCTGTTCGTGGAGCTTAGGTATCTGTTTATTTATTTAACAATTTTTATATACCGCGCTATTTGTTATCAGTGCGGTTTACATATAACAAAGGTTGCACATTCAGAAGACTGTTCTGTGCTTACACTGAACAGGAGTTTAAACTTGGAGCAACAGGGTAACGATAAACATATGTACAAGAGCAACAGGGTAACTATAAACATATGTACAAAAACACAATTAGATTGGGTTGGAATATTCAAGAAGGGCTAAGGCGAGCTGAAAATACTTGTGACAGGGTTATTTATGTAGGTCAAGAAAGGTTTGTGGGCATTGGTGTGTGGGTGAGCAGAGGTGGGGGGGATGAAAGCAAAAGAGAGAGATCTACCAAATACCAGCCAATTTCCCAGCTGTCCTTTCAGAGAAAAAGCAGTTAAATCTCTTTAATTATATTCAAAATGTGCTGGTCCAATTCTCTGTGATTTGTTAAATGGGGAGGTGCCCTATAAAGCAAGACTGCTCACTAGGGGCGGGTGGGAGTCGGGGTGGGTAAGGAGGGAACTAACTCCTGATTAGGTGTTAGCAGTTTCCAAAACTGAGGAGGTTACTAGAGTTCAGCAACCTACTGTGCTCAAGGAAAGTTCCACTAAAGCACCAAACAGAAAGTAACCTTGCTTTAAAAATATACAAAAAAACCCTTTTAAGAGTTCCCACTCAGAGAGCTAACAATTTAATATAATAAAATTAACCCTCAAATCCTTACTGTTGGTTGATCTGTAGAGCCCTTGTTAGGAAAGCCTCTGTGTGAAACATTGCATAAGGTGGATCAGCCACTAGTGCCTGCAACTCACTGATGCGACATGCTGACATGATTGCAATGAGAAAGATAACTTTCCAAGAAAGACATTTCAATGAGGTAGTAGCTAAGGGTTCGAAAGGTGGCTTCATGAGCTGACAAAGAACTAGGTTTAAGTCCCATGCCACCGGTGGTGGCCTAATGGGAGGGCTTAGTTAGAAGAAGGCCTCTCATAAATCTTGCTATAAGAGGATGGGAGGAAATAGGTTGTCCATTTAGAGGCTTGAAAGAAGCTGCAATAGCACTCAAATGGACTCTTACTGAGTTAGTCTTAAGTCCTGCATTGGATAAATGAAGAAGATACTCAAGTAATGATTCCAGAGGTATCGCAAGGGGGTTAAGACCCGTCTGCGAACACCATATGGTAAACCTCTTCCACTTAAAAGCATAAGAGCGTCTTGTGGAAAGCTTCGTGGAAGCATAAAGGATATCCTTTACTTGCTAAGGGAGGTTAAGATCATAAAGATCTAGGCCTTCAGCAACTAAGCCCTGAGATGCAGAGACTGTGGATCGGGATGCCATAACATTCCGTCCTCCTGAGAGAGGAGATCTGGAGCAGAGCCTAACTCCAGAGAGGGAGCTTGAGAGAGATGTAGAAGCAGAGGGTACCACACTTGCCGTGGCCAATGTGGAGCTATGAGAATCATACGGCCTCTGTCTCTCTGAAGCTTGAACAGGGTTTTGGGAATCAGGGGAATGGGTGGAAAGGCATACAGGAAGTCTTGACCCCAATGAAGGAGGAAAGCATCCCTGGCCTGAGAGCCCTGAGCCGGAATTCTGGAACAGAACCGGGGAAGTTTGGCATTCAACGGACTTGCAAAGAGGTCTATGTCCAGGGTTCCCCAAATTTGAAAAATCTTGTCCACCTGGTCTACATGTAGAGACCATTCGTGTGGAAGCAGAACTCGACTGAGTCTGTCTGCCCAAGAGTTTTGTATGCCTGGAAGATACACTGCCAGGAGATGAATCTGATGTTCTCTGGCGAGGGCCCATAGTCGCAAAGCTTTGTTGCCTTGCGACAGAGCCTGTTCCCCCCTGCTTTTTCACGTATAACATGGCTACTTGATTGTCCATGTGAATGAGGACTGTCTTGTAGCTGAGCAGGGTGTCGAACACTCGAAGAGCAAGGAAGATTGCTCTGAGCTCTAAGAGACTGATAGGTAGATGAGTCTCCTGTGGAGTCCAGGTGCCTTGGGTGGAGAGGTCTTGTAAATGAGTCCCCCAACCCATTGGCAAAGCATCTGTTGTGGGAGTTGCCTGGGGTAAAGGTTGTTGAAAAGGGGACCCCACCAACAGGTTTTGAGTGGACTGCCACCATTGGAGGGACAAAATAAGGCAATCTGTGTTTGCTATTTTGTCTGACAGGCACCCTGATGCCTGGGTCCATTGAATGGGCAAGGCCCACTGGGCTGCTCTCATATGGAGGCGAGCATAAGGAACCACATGCACTGTAGATGCCATGTGGCCTAGTAGTTGCAACATCTCTCGGCCAGTGAGGTGAGGCTTTAGCACTGCTTGAGAAGCTAACTGCACCATGCGAAGGCAACGGGGCTGAGGAAGATAGGCCCTTGCTTTTCTGGTATGCAGCAAAGCTCCTATGAACTCTAGAGACTAAGTGGGAGTTAGACCGGATTTTGGGACGTTTATGACTAGACCCAAATACTGAAGGATACGCATTGTGCAAGACAGAGAAGTCCTGGCCTCTGACTCTGATGGGGCTCGAATGAGCCAGTCGTCTAAGTAGGGGAAGACGAATATCCCTAGAGTGCGGAGAAATGCTGCTATCACAGCCATGCATTTCGTGAACACTCTTGGTGCTGAGGCCAGACCAAAAGGAAGCACTCTGTATTGGTAGTGCTTTCCTTGAAAAAGAAACCAAAGGAACTTTCTGTGAGTTGGATGGATGAGAACATGAGTGTACGCATCCTTGAGATCTAGAGAACAAAGCCAATCCTGACTCTGAAGGTATGGCAGCAGAGTTCCCAGAGAAATCATTTTGAATTTCTCTTTGAACAGGAATTTGTTCAATGCTCTGAGGTCTAAAATAGGTCTGTATCCCCCTGTTTTCTTTGGGATAAGGAAATAGGGGGAGTAAAACCCTGTACCATGTTGATGAATGGGTACTTCTTCTATTGCCCCTTGGGCAAGAAGCATAGTGACCTCTTGATCTAACAGGTTGATGAGAGAGGTCTGAGAATTGAACTGATTTACCATTGTGGGAGGAGGCATGCACAGAAAGTGCAGCTTGTACCCCTCTCTTATAATGGAGAGTCTCCAATGCTCTGCTGTTATCTGCTCCCATCTGGGGGCAAAGTGACATAATCTTCCTGGAATGGTGGAAGGCTCTGGTCCATTGAGGGCCAGGAAGGCTAGGTTCTCTAGATGAAAGTCAAAGGCCTTGTGGAGGCTGAGACTGCTGAGACGGTTGTGGCTTAGCAGTCTTGCTTTCCTTTGTTTAGGTGGTTGCTGACTCTTTCGAGCAGGCTGACCTGCCGAACGTCCCTACTGGGAGTAAGAGGGATAAAACCTTCTTTGAGAAGAAAGAAATCTTTCAAGAAACCTCTCTCGCAGGATCAGCTGTGGCTTTCGATAACCTATCCAAAGTAGAATTGTCAACATCCAACTCATTGGCTTTCTCTTTCCAATTCTTGCCGAATAAATTCTCACCTGTACAAGGAATATTGCCCAGTTTGTCCTGCACCAAGAGCTCCAAATCGGATGCCTGGAGCCAGGCAATTCTACGTGCACCTATGGCAATGGCAGAGGTTCTGCTTATGCACTCAAAACAGTCAAAAGCTGCACGATTGACAAACTTAAAAACTTCCTGGGCATGTTTAACCAGTGTGAGAAAATCCTGCCTTTTGTCCTCAGGAAGGAGAGGACTTAAAACCTCTAAATCCCGTGACCTCTTTAAGGAACATTCTCATATATAAAATATAGGAACTGATCCTGGCAGAAAGCATGGAAGCCTGGAAAGTACGACGTCCAAAGGCATCCAAGGTTCTACACGCACGTCCTTGAGGATTAGAGGCATGTCTCTTTGCACTACTGATCCTTCTCATAGCTGACTCCACTACAATGGAGTGGTGAGGAAGCTGAGATTTCTGGAAGCCAGTACAAGAAGGGACTCGATACATGGTATCCAGTCTGCGAGAGTGAGGAGAGGTGGTAAGAGGTGTCTCCCACATTCTCAACATGAGATCATGTAAAATTTCATGGATAGGCAAGGTAGCTGCCTCCTTAGGAGCTTTGGGATATTGTAAAATCTCCAACTCCTTAGCTCTGGGCTCTGTTTCAGGAGTCATAGTAATGGACAAACCACAAGCCACCTCCCTGATGAAATCCTGAAAGGAGATATCTTCTGGAAGAGACATCCTGCGTTTAGGAGAGGAAGGCTCCTCTGGGAGAAGTATTCCGATACCGGCAGAGCTGTCAGAATCCTCGGTGTCCTCCGAGGATTCGAAGTACCATCTGTCCGGATGCTCTTGAAGAGCCCGATACCCGTACCGACCGAAGTCGGTACCAGGGGGAATCGGTACCGGAGTATCGGCACCGGAAGGAATCGCAAGACTAGGTGCCGACAAGGCCGATACCAATGTCGATGCTATTGGTACCGGTACCGATACCGGTGTCAATGTCGGTACCGGTAGCGGTTGAACTGTCTGACGTGGTTCCGAGGGTGTCGATGCTGCAAGGAGAGCCGCCAGACTGCGTTCAATAGCCAGGAACATCTGGACTATCGACACTGCCGATGCCTGGGTATCGGTACCAGAAGCAGCTGGTACCCCAGAGCATGGCACCAGTAGTTCTGCCGAGGTCGAGGCCTTGAGAACATCCTGGAGCCCCGATAATGCTTTGGAAGCCGAAGCCTCCCACTGGGGCAATTTTGCCGGTACAGAACCCTTAAGGGCAATGCCAGAGGCATCTCTACCCTTTGAGGACTGGCTAGACTTATGTTTAGTTACCTGAGATCCATGGGAGGAAGACGAAGCCCTGGAAGACGTCGATGCCACAGAAGCTGCATCGGAGGGAAAAAGGGCACTGAGCTTAGCAGCTCGGTTTTGTCGACCCCTCTTGGACATCATGGCACAAGCCATACACTCAGTGATGTAGTGGTCAGGACCTAAACATTTAAGACACCACTCATGGGTGTCGGTGACGGAGATGGTACCACCACACTTGGTGCACTTTTTGAAACCCGAAGCGGGTTTTTCCATAGTGGAGGAAATTTTGGGCCTAAGGCCCAAAATGGCGCGTGCACCTGGGAAGAAAAGTTTGGAAAAAAATAAGATTATTTTATTTATTTTATTTTTTTTAAAGAAAGAAAGAAAAGAGAACCGGCGGTACCGGTATAGCGTCGAGGAAGGCAGACGCGGCCACAAAAAATGAAGAATAAGGGAAAACCTTTCTACGGTGACAGGAACAACCTCCTGCTGGCTCCGCGGAAAACAAAGAACTGAAGAGAGGCAGTTGGGAAAGGCGGGAAGGCAGCACGCAGGCACTGTGGGATGCTCCCAAAAGCTTTCTAATTGGACACTGGAGAGCGTTCCTACGCAGGCTCCGTCGGTACCGACGATACCCGTATGTGAAGATTACATTCCTGCTTGTTCCTAGAGATATCCGGCGACACTTTGCTCTTGGTAGAATGACTATGAAGGACCTAGACAAGATCCTCAAGAGCAGAGATATCTCTCTCCATACAAAGATTTGACATGTCCAGGCCATGTTATTTTCAATAACGTCATATGGATGCGAAAGTTGGACAGTGAAAAAAATAGACAGGAAGAAAATTGATGCCTTTGAATTATGGCACTGGCAATGAATACTGTGTATACCATGGACTGCCCGAAGAACAAACCAGTCTGTACTAGAGGAGATCAAACCTAAGCTTTTCTTAGAAGCTCAGATGACAAGACTTTGACTTTCATACTCTGGACATATCATGTGAAGAGAGAGGTCATTGGAGAAGGACATAATGCTTGGCAAGGTAGAAGGTCAATTCAAACGAGGAAGGCCAGCAATGAGATGGATCGATACAATACAGCAGCTATGGATATCACTCTATCAATGATTAGCTGCTTGGCTGAAGACCGAACAAAGTTTAGGTCAACTATTCAGAGGGTCACTATGAGTCGACACCAACTCAATGGCACTTAACATCATCTACCAGTCATGGTGGTTTACATAGAACAGGTAGGAACTTACAAAGAACAATTCTTAACAAAGTAAATTGAAACATTAAACTACAGAACACTTGAAAAGACAACAGAGTAACCATAAAACGTAAATCTTAGAAACTTTGGTAACAAAACTAACCGTAGAAAGTAATATACAAAGTGGGCTAAGTAGGGAAAGAGCTGCAAGTTGTTCTGTAAATTGTATGGGTAATGTGCTTGGTGATAGATAAGACCGTGAGGATAAATATACTTTGTGAGGATAAATATGTTTAGTGAGGAGTCTGGAGGTCAGAGGCAAGTTGTTGGAGCAATGGTCATTGTTATTTCACTATTCTGAGTGAGGAGTTGTTAAGTTGTGGCTAGGCGTCATAGCCGAAAAACTCTAGGAAGAGTAGTCTTTAGCTTACAGCAAAAGTCTGTGATATCCGTGAGGGAGCGAAGATTTGTTGGTAGTGAGTTTCAGATAGTTGGAGCATAGAGACTGAATTCTCTTTTGGAGGTGTAGACGTTGGTGTGGGTCATTGAGATGGGTACTGCGAGGAGAGAGTGATTTGTGCTTCTGTGCAATCTTTGGCATTGAGGTTTGTCAAGCAGGGCCTGTAGAGAAATTGCAGACAGCTGGAGGACTGACTTGAAGACTTTTAGCACAACCTTTTACCTCACTCTGCTGTGGATGTTTATTAACTCATTATTACGAGCTTAGAATTCAGGAGTCTGTTGGGACAAATTTACCAACAGTTGATCAGTCTCTTTACTTTTAACATCCAGATCTTGAGGCACAAGGAAGATATGAACTCGCATATCATCGATCAGTAAAACCTTGTATCTTCCCAACAATTTTTCGGCTTGTGACAACTTACCTCAGAGACTACTGTTCAGTCCAATCAGGCTTCTCATGTCTGAATCAATCATAGGTCAAAAAAACCTTCCAATTTACTGTTACTTTTTTATATTTTTAATATTTTTCTCTATTTTCAAAGTTTTCCAACAAACCCTCACATGTGCAATTAATTCATTTATTAAACAACCACCATGCTGAGCTCCTTCCCTTTAAATTAATGTGCATATTCTACTGCACACAAGCTCCAATGCTGTCAATGTTTCACCAATCTTGCGTCAGGGAGATAGGACTATAAAATTCACAAAAAGCACACGTCAGTACCACATATTAAATCCTAAAGACCTGTACAATCAGCCATTCAAACCTTAAACCTTCACACTGAACGCCTCACACTAGAAGAACAGGCTCCAACAATATCACTCTAAACATCAACAGTAATTACAACTCTCAAATTGATGTTTTATATCCTTACCATACAACACAACACATCTCCTTACCAAATGAAAAACCTTTCACATATCAACTACAACTCATCTCCCAGCCATCCAAAAAGCATATCAAACATTGTAAATTTTAACAAGTTGGGAAATTGTTGGGAATATACAGGATTTCTGATTGGTGGTACGAGACCTGAGTTAAGGCATACATGCATAGGGGAAGAGCCTCTTTCAATTAATGCAACGAGGGGGCACAGGATGAAGGTGAAAGGGGATAGACTCAGAAGCAATTTGAGGAAATATTTCTTTATGGAAAGAGTGGTGGATGCATGGAAGAGCCTACTAGTGGAGGTTGTAGAGACAAGGACTGTGGCTGGATTCAAGAAAGCATGGGACAAACACACAGGAAAAAAAAGGGACTGTATTAGTTGATATGGATGGGCTGCCTGGATAGGCCATATAGGGTAGTTACTCACCTGTAGCAGGTTTACAAATAACAGAGTTCCAGAAGAATTATGGGATGACATCAAGAAGGTTATTGAAGAGTAAAAGAGGAAGACTGACCGATTTGGACAACTAGCCCAGTCCTGGAGGGAAGAAGGGGTATGGAAAAAAGCCCGTATTCCCAAGGAGGACAGATGTGTGAAGGGCTGAAACTTCAGAACTACTAACGGTCTGCACTGTCTTTCCTAGCTGGTGAGAGATAGGAAAGATAGTAAGCATGATGCTTCAAGGACAGCGAGACCTAGAGTAAAGTGGAAGCTGTTAGTACCACAGTAGTAGTTGTGTGCATAACAGCCCCCACATACTGAGGGACAGTATGAAGATATGCAAGTCCACTGTCTGGAACCTCTAAAAAGGTAAAAACCTTTATAGCATAGACAGTTAGGGAGATAGTATGTAAATACATATCTACTGATAAAGAGTATCTTGACAGTTACACATATATAGGGCTATATATCTATATCTATATCTATATCTATATATATATAGGCATAACCTATGCCCACACAGCTTGCAGACATATGTATGTATAGAAATATATAGAGATATATACATACATGAATATGTAAGTCTGAAGATACATGTCTGCAACTAAGCTGCATAAGAACATTCACATGGGAGATGTGAAGGAGAAAGATTCATCTAACAACAAGGTGGTGGAACCTACTTGAAAAGATATATAGAGAATCTATTCCTCTGGGCTAAGAGGGTGCAGGAATGCTATCCAGTGAAATAACCAGGATGGTTGCGTGAAAAAACAGAGGATAATGTCAGTCTGTAAAGAGCAAGTCGTGAGTTCTGTAGAACTCTGACATGGTAAATGGACAGAAAACGCATAGAAGGAGATACCAGGATGACCCACTGAAGGGACACAGGGGTATTATGCGTTACTAGTAGAATATGTGCTGTCCATGAGGAGTAGGATAGCATGAGGCCAATCTGTAAGGAAAAAAGAGCTTATTCCTGCAGGATTGGGAAACTGCTTGGACATTCACGCAGAAAAAGCTTATATCCTGTATTATAACAGGAGACAAGAGGGTGTGGAGAACCCTCACAGTCATGGAAAATGACTGATAGGCCTTTTCTACTATATAGAATAGCCATCAGAGACAAAGTTCAATGCTCTCTAGCAAGGGCCCATAGTAGAACGCTTCTCTGAAGATTGCAGAGAGCATTATGCAGGAGAATTAGGATATAAAACTGACTGTAGGTCAGCTGTGCTGCCACATCCAAGTAAATGGAGATGGCCAGAAAGAAGATAAGGTGAGAAGCCTGAAGTGAGTAGGATTATCCAAGATAGATAAGGACTATCTTGGAATCACTTCTAAAGCTAGACAAAAATAGTGTAAGAGAGACTGGAAACTTGTGGGAAGTACCAGTAGTTCAGTCAGTAGAACTCCTGCATGAACAGTGCTGAAAAAGACAGCAGAGAGAATCTTCCTGTGTAAAACAGAGAGAACAGACTAAAGGAGAGGAGTATTCCTGTCCCTGTCTGACAGCTGTCCAGAGAATTTATTCTAGGAAAATTTTCTATACTGGAATGAAAGGCTAGAGAAGCTGTCCAGTATGGTTCCACTCATTCAGGGGAAAACCTGGATGAGAGGGTAGAGAAAACATGTAATTGAAGGGTGACTTACCATATGGTGAGTCAGCTGAAGGAAAAAATATTCATGGTGAGACAAACTATCATGGGATAGTTGTTAACTTTTCTTCTTGATAGGAAGAAGAGGAGAAATCTGTAACCCATGGACAAGAATATCCTGACAGCTTAGCATATTGAAGAAAGGAAAGCACATGTAGAGCTTTAAAGAAAAGAACAGTGAACAAACTTCTGCTAAGAAGAAGTTAACTGTAGGTTGCAACCTGCAGGAACCTATGGTTGCTGGGTATGCTGAGACTGGCTAGAGTTTGGATTCTTCAGACTAGGACGAGGTGTCCCCTGCTTGGGTACATCTGGATGATGGGCAGGAGAAGAGTGAAACCTTCTTTTCTTAGGGAAAGAAGGTTTGGTAGGACATTTCCTACCTCCTGGGGAAGAAGACGACTTAGGATGGTCCCTAGAACCAGGGAAGTCAGTGGAGCAATGAGCAACCTGACGTAAAGCCTCCCTATTGAAGAGATTTTCCCCAGTACAAGGAGAATTACCCAGTGTGTGTTGTGCCCATCTGCTCAAGTCTGAATCCTGGAGCCAGGCTCTACATCGTGCTCCTATAGCAATAGCAGAGGATCTGCTAACAGACTCAAAAGAGTCTAGAGAAGCACGAGAAAGAAACCAAGAGATATTTTGGCTATGACTAAGAAGCAAGGAATAGTCTGCAGACTTAGGTTCTGATAGAAAAGGAGTCAAAAGAGATAATTTCTTTGTGACCTCCTGGAGAGATAGACTCATATAAAAAATATAAGAGATAATCCTTGATGCCAGCATAGATGTTTGGAAGGTTTGACGTCCAAAGGCATCTAGTGCTTTAGATGCACGACCTGACGGATAAGAAGAATGCTTCTTCTTGCTTTTTACCTTCCTCAGTGCTGATTCCACTACAATGGAACGATGGGGAAGTTGAGTTTTTTGAAACCCTGGAGAGGGGGGCACCTGATATAGAACATCAGTTGCTGTAGAAGGTGAGGGAACCCGTAAAGGTGATTCCCACATTCTCAGAAGAAGATCCTGCAAAGAATGATGTAAAGGAAGCATTATATTTTCCTTTTCTGCAGGAGAGCCTCGAGTAGGATCATAGCCAGGGATAGGAATAGCAAGAAAGGTTGCTATATCAAGGAGAAATTTCTGAAAAGAGGGATCTCCAATGGGAACTATCCCTGGGTAGGCTAAGGTGGAAGGAGCAGCCTGAGCACCAGAGGATGTAGTGGTCTGGTGGAGAAAAAGAACTCCACTAGATGGATAGTGGTACTGGCAGTCACGATTTGGGGCAGTCAGTACTGCATCGTCCATGCCAGGTATCGATTCCAAACTAGGCATCGAAAGGATCGATGGTACTGATGGAACTGCAGGAACCGACATCAATACCGATACCGGTAGGTGAGTCGGAATCGGAGACGGTAACGCCATCGAAGGAGTCAGCGGAGGCTGCTCAAGCGGTACCGAGGGAACCAGATGCGCTTGGTGAATATCCTCGATACTGCGTATCCGGAACCGATAAGGGTCGGTTCCGAGACGCGTCGGTACCCAGTCATCCAGACTAGATATCGAGTTCAGACTCGGCATCGAAGGGAGCAAGTCTACCGATGCATGTCTAGAGGGTACCGAAGTCGGTGGTGGTATCGGCGCCGATACAGGAAAGCCAATCTGGGTCGTATCGATCGGTCCGGAAGGTACCGAGGAAGCCAGATGACGATCCCTGGTGAAGAGTGGATCACTCAACATCGGTGCCGATGCCGGAGCATCGGTACCGCTCGAAGCGGATGCCACCACCACGCATGGCTCAGATACAGGAAAATCAATCTGGAACGTATCGATCGGTCCCGAAGGTACCGAGGACGCCAGATGACGATCCCTGGTGAAGAGTGGATCACTCAACACCGGTGCCGATGCTGGGGTATCGGTACCGCTCGAAGCGGATGCCAGCACCGAGCATGGCTCAGGTATGTTCTGTGAGGGGTGAGCCCCAGGAACAACCTGAAACCCCTGAAATGCTTTGGAACCCGGAGATTCCCGCCGGGGTTTTAATGCCAATGGGGTCTTGAGGGCAAGGCCGGAGGCGTCATCATGCTTGGCATGAGACCTACCACTCAAGGATTGGCTAGTCTTAACAGACTGTTTGTGGGTTACCTGATCCTGAAGAGAAGAAAAGGCCGGTGCCCTCACTCCGGGAGGGAAAACAGTATCGAGGGAAACTCGAAAAAGAGAAGTTCTTCTCACAGTTTTGCAGCCTGATTGCTCAGGGGAAAAAGGGTCAGGACCCAAACAGGTTAGACACCAGGCATTGGAGTCTAAAAAGAACACTGTGTTTCCACAGTGAAGGCACTACTTAGGAGAAGAAGGCTCCATGATGGAGAGGCCTTGCAGGCCCAAAAATTAAGACAGAAACTGAGGGAAAAATCTCCCTGAGTTTAAGAAAAAGAAAAGAAAACCCCACCGGCAGTACCGGTGGCGGCGGGAAAAACAGCCGCGACCACAAGAAAACAAGAAATAAAGAATTTAAAGAAAAAGGTTTCTGCGGTGACAGGAGGACGTCCTGCCGGCTCCGCGGAAAAACGAAAACTGAGGAGAGCCAGTGGAAAAGGCGGGAAGGCAGTGCGCAGGCGCGAGGGATGCTCCCAAAAGCTTTCTGATTGGATGCTGGGGAGCATTCCCGTGCAGGCTCCGTCGGTACCGACGTACCCATATGTGAAGACTCATTCCTGCTTGTTCCTGGAGATAAGGTTTTCAGTGGACTTCAAGGAAAAAGGAAAATGGCAAATGTCATGAATTTTAGTCTATAAATTTCAGAAAACCTCACAAGGAGCCAAACATATGTCAACACCCAACCACAAACTCCTTAACTAAACAAACAAAATCCTCATAGCCTAATCCAGACATAAAACACAGTTACTTACCTGTAACAGGTGATCTCTGGGAACAGCAGGAATAAGTCTTCACATATGGGGTACGTCGGTACCGACGGAGCCTGCGCGGGAACGCTCCCCAGCTTCCCAAAAAGGAAAGCTTTTGGGAGCATCCCACAGCGCCTGCGCGCTGCCTTCCTGCCTTTCCTAACCGCCTCTCCTCAGTTCGAGTTTAAAGCTGAGACAATAGAGAGAGAGAGAGGAAAGGAAAGATAGAGAGAGAGATACAACTCCTAGGGGAGGTGGGAGGGTTGCGAAGACTTATTCTTGCTGTTCCCAGAGATCACCTGTTACAGGTAAGTAACTGTGCTATCTCCAGGAACAAGCAGGAATGAGTCTTCACATATGGGGACTCCCTAGCTAAGATGCCTGGGAGATCCCCAAGGATATGAGACCCTGGGAAGGGTTCTACGTCCTCCTATGGATCTCAGGCATCCATCCAGGGAAGGAGGGTAGGAGTTGTTTAAGAATGGAACAGGTGTTTGAGGACAGCCTGACCAAACAAGGCATCCCGGCGGGAGTCCTTGTCCAAGCAGTAATGGGCTGTGAAGGTATGAACCGAGGCCCAGGTGGCTGCTCGACAGATCTGGTCGATGGACACAGAATTTAGATGAGCCATAGAGGTGGCCATGGCCCTCACATTATGAGCTGTGACATGGCCCTTCAGAGAAAGGTTCTTACTCTGGTAGGCGAAAGAAATACACTGAGCAATCCAATTGGACAGTGTCCTTTTAGAGACTGGAAGTTCCAAATGAGAAGGATCAAAAGCAACAAAAAGCTGGGAAGACTTTCTATGTTGCTGTGTCCTTTGTAAGTAAAAGGCAAGAGCTCTCTTACAATCCAGAGTATGAAGAGTCTTCTCTGCACTGGATGCATGAGGAGCTGGAAAAAAGACAGGTAAATATACCTCTTGATTAAGATGAAAAGGTGAGACCACTTTAGGCATAAAGTGTGGATTGGTCCTAAGGACTACCTTATCATGATGGAACCTTGTATAAGGTGGATTAGCCACTAAGGCCTGCAGTTCACTGATGCGGCGAGCTGAAGTGACTGCAATGAGGAAAAGCACAGTTACTTACCTGTAACAGGTGATCTCTGGGAACAGCAGGAATTAGTCCTCACTTATGGGTACGTCGGTACCGACGGAGCCTGCGCGGGAAAGCTCCCCAGCTTCCCAGAAGGAAGCTTTTGGGGCCTCCCACTGCACATGCGCGCTGCCTTCCCGCCTTCCTGACCAGCTCTCCTCAGTTCGAGTTTATAGCTGAGACAATAGAGAGAGGAAAGGAAGATAGATAGAAGATACAACTCCTAGGGGAGGTGGGTGGGTTGTGAGGACTAATTCCTGCTGTTCCCAGAGATCACCTGTTACAGGTAAGTAACTGTGCTATCTCCAGGAACAACTTCAAAAAAAAAAAAAAAAAACCACCAGTGGAAAAAATTAAACTCAACAAAAAACAGCATCCACCGAAACCAACCAAATCCCACAGTAAAACTTGATCTCCAGGAACAAGCAGGAATAAGTCCTCACTTATGGGGACTCCCTAGCTAAGATGCCTGGGAGATCCCCTTCCAAGGGTTCGCCATCTTCGTATGGATCTCAGGCATCCATCCTGGGAAGGTGGGCAGGAGTTGTTCAAGTATGGAACAGGTGTTTGAGGACAGCCTGACCAAACAAGGCATCCCGGCGGGAGTCCTTGTCCAAACAGTAATGGGCTGTGAAGGTATGAACCGAGGCCCATGTAGCGGCTCGACAGATCTGATCTATGGATACAGAGTGAAGATGAGCCATAGAAGTGGCCATGGCTCTCACATTGTGAGCTGTGACATGGCCTTCCAGAGAAATATTTTTACTCTGGTAAGCAAAGGAAATACACTGAGCAATCCAATTGGAAAGTGTACGTTTGGAGACTGGAAGTCCCAAATGAGAAGGATCAAAAGCCACGAAAAGCTGGGAAGACTTTCGATGTGGCTGAGTCCTGTTGAGGTAAAAGGCAAGAGCTCTTTTACAATCTAAAGTATGAAGGTTCCTCTCTGCACTGGATGCATGAGGAGCTGGAAAAAAGACAGGTAGATATACCTCTTGATTAAGATGAAAAGGCGAGACCACTTTGGGCATAAAGTGGGGATTCGTCCTAAGGACCACCTTATCATGATGAAACCTGGTATAAGGTGGATGAGCCACTAAGGCCTGTAGTTCACTGATATGGCGAGCCGAAGTGACTGCAATAAGGAAAAGGACCTTCCAGGAAAGAAATTTCAAGGAGGTAGAAACCAACGGTTCAAAAGGTGGCTTCATAAGATGACCCAGAACTAGGTTCAAGTCCCATGCTACCGGAGGAGGTCGGATGGGAGGCTTAGTTAGAGTCAGGCCTCTCATGAACCTTGCAACAAGCGGATGAGAGGAGACAGGTTGTCCATTTATAGGTTTTAAGGATGCTGCAATAGCACTCAAATGGACTCTTACTGAATTCGTCTTAAGGCCTGCATTAGAAAGATGCAGGAGATAGTCTAGTAGAGAATTCAAAGGAAGTGCTAGAGGGTCAAGACCCTGTTGAGCACACCAAATGGAAAAGCGTTTCCATTTGAAAGCATAGGAACGCCTCGTGGAGGGTTTCCTAGAGGCATGAAGGATATCTTTCACTGGTTGAGAAAGATTGAAGTCATGAAGGCTTAGGCCTTCAGTAACCAAGCTCTGAGGTGTAGGGACTTGGGGTTTGGGTGCCACAAAGTCCCTTCCTCCTGAGAGAGAAGGTCTGGCGCAGCTCCCAGGTCCAGGGAGGGTCCATGGGAGAGATGCAGAAGTAGAGGGAACCACACTTGGCGTGGCCAGCGTGGAGCTATGAGGATCATCGATCCGTGATCCCTTTGTAGTTTGAACAGAGTCTTGGGAATCAAAAGAATGGGTGGAAAGGCATATAGGAATTCCTGACCCCAATGTAGGAGAAAGGCGTCGTTGGCCTGAGCTCTCTGACACGGAGTCCTGGAACAGAACCGGGGAAGTTTGGCATTCCACGGACTTGCAAAGAGGTCTATGTCCGGGGTTCCCCATTCCTGAAAGATTCTGTTTATCTGGTCCATATGTAGGGACCATTCGTGTGGAAGCAGAACTCGACTGAGTCTGTCTGCCCAAGAGTTTTGAACCCCTGGAAGATAGACTGCCAGAAGATGAATTTGATGCTCTCTGGCGAAGGCCCATAATCTGAGAGCTTCGTTGCAAAGCGACAGAGAGCCTGTCCCTCCTTGTTTGTTTATGTAGAACATGGCCACCTGATTGTCTGTCTGGACTAGGACGGTCAGGTTGACTAGGAGGGTATGGAAGACTTTGAGGGCAAAGAAGATTGCTCGCAGTTCCAGGAGGTTGATGTGAAGGGTGGTCTCTTGTGGAGACCAAGTACCCTGAGTGGAGAGGTGTTGAAAATGGGCTCCCCACCCTGTTTGGGAGGCATCTGTTGTGAGGGTTGCTTGGGGCAACAAAGGTTGGAAGTGGGTCCCCAACAACAGATTCTTGGTGGATATCCACCATTGGAGGGACCAAAACAGACGCTTTGAGGTGAGTATTTGGTCGGAGAGCACTCCTGATGCTTGAGTCCACTGGGTGGCCAAGGTCCATTGAGCTGCTCTCATATGAAGACGAGCGTAGGGCACCACGTGTACCGTGGAGGCCATGTGGCCCAGAAGTCGTAGCATTTCTCTGGCTGTCAAGTGACTGCTGGACTGAGCTTGGGAGGCCAAGCACATCAGACGTTGGCCCCGGACTTGAGGTAGGTAGGCCCTTGCAGTGGTGGTGTCCAACTGGGCCCCTATGAATTCTAGAGACTGAGTAGGGGTAAGTTGAGACTTGGGAAGGTTTACCACCAGTCCCAGATACTGCAGAAGGTGCCTTGTGCGGTCCAGGGAAATCTGGGCCTCTGACTGAGATGGAGCTCGGATGAGCCAGTCGTCCAGATATGGGAATACAAAAATTCCCAGACCTCTTAGAAATGCAGCCACCACTGCCATGCATTTGGTGAACACTCTTGGAGCAGAGGCTAGACCGAAGGGAAGTACTCTGTACTGGAAATGTTTTCCCTGAAACAGAAATCTTAGATATTTTCTGTGGGATGGGTGGATGAGTATATGTGTACGCATCCTTGAGATCTAGAGAACAAAGCCAATCCTGACTCTGAAGGTATGGAAGGAGAATGCCTAGAGAAAGCATTTTGAATTTCTCCTTGTATAGAAATTTGTTCAATTCTCTCAGATCTAGGATAGGTCTGAATCCCCCTGTCTTCTTTGTTATGAGAAAATAAGGGGAGTAGAATCCTGTCCCTTGTTGAAGAAGAGGAACCTCTTCTATTGCCCCTTGCTCAAGGAGAGAAGAGACCTCCTGATCCAACAGGCCCAGGAGAGATGGGGGAGAATTGAAGTGCCTCACCATGGTATATGGAGGAAGGTTGGAAAAATGAAGTTTGTAGCCCTCTCTGATGATAGAGAGGGTCCAGTGCTCTGATGTAATTTGCCCCCATCTGGGAGCAAAGTGAGCTAACCTTCCAGGAATGGTGAGGGGCTCTGGTTGTTCTAGAGCCAGAAATGTTAAGTTCTCTAGGGGCAAGTCAAAACCCCTGAGGGGGTTGAGCCTGCTGAGGAGTGGCAGACGCTGCAGGCTTTGACCTTGCCTGTTTAGGTTGCTGACGTTTAGCAGCAAAGCGAGGCTGAGAAGATTGTTGGCCAGTATTTGTGGAAAATCTGGCCTTCTTGTAGTAAGGCCTCTTGAAAGACTTTTTCTTGGCAGGAGTAGAGGTAGACTTAGAAAGTCTATCTAATGTAGCATTTTTTGCGTCCATTTGAGTGGCTTTAATTTGCCAGTCCTTACCAAATAAGTTCTCACCTGTACAGGGCAGATTCCGTAAGCCATCCAGGACCCAGGGTTCTAGGTCAGAGGCCTGGAGCCAAGCAAGTCGTCGGGCTGCAATAGCAATGCCCGAAGCTCTACCGGCACCCTCAAAGGAATCAAAAGCTGCTCTGTTGGAGAACTTAGAAACATCTAGAAGCTGTTTCACCAGAGAAATGAACTCCTCCTTTCTATCCTCAGGGATAAAGGAGGCAAAATGCCGTACCTTTAGGGCAAGTTCCCTGAGAAACATGCCCTTATACAGATTGTAAGAATTAATCCTGGCTATAAGCATACTAGCCTGGAAAATTTTCCTGCCAAAAGAGTCTAGGGTCTTACATTCTCGCCCTGGAGGGGTAGAAGAGTGCCTTTTGGTGCTCTTAATCTTTTTCAGCGCAGACTTCACCACAATGGAATGGTGAGGCAGCTGAGTCTTTTGAAACCCAGGAGAAGGAGGGACCCGGTACATGGTGTCCAACCTACGAGAGTAAGGAGACAACGTTAGAGGAGCCTCCCATAAGTCCATCAAGTGTTCTTGAAGGATTTCATGGATAGGCAGGGTGACTGCCTCTTTAGGAACCTTAGGGTATCCTAAAATATCCAATTTCTTTGACCTAGGTTCTTTTTCAGAGGATGTGGTAATAGAAAGTCCTTTAGCTAGCTCTATAATGAAGTCTTGAAAGGACAAATCCTCTGGTGGAGACATTCTCCTCTTTGGGGAAGAAGGGTCTTCATGAAGAACTAGAGACAGCTCATCAGAGTCCTCAGAGGAGTCAAATCCTCAGAAGAATCAGAGTATTCTCTATTTGCTTCCAACGCACGATACGCATACCGATCGGTATCGACATCGGGCATACCGGGTATGGGATCGGTATCGGGTGAAAACCCGGATCCGGCATGCGGAACCGATCTGCGTTTGGAAGTCGATGGTCTCGGTTCCGGTATGCGAGACGATACCGGAACCGGACCCGGTACCGCTGAACGCGATACCGAGGGCGTCGCAGCTGTAATAAAAGCCAGCATGGCCTGCTGCATGGTCTGAACAGTATTGCTCATAGACGCCACTGCTGCCTGGATGTCGGTACCGGTATGGGCCGGTACCCCAGAGCAGTCTAACAGGTGATCAGTCGAGGCCGTGCCATCGATGTCAACCTGTAACCCCATAGATGGTGCTTTGGAAGCCAGAGCTTCCCGCCGGGGTTGTTTGGCTGGGGCAGGATCCTCAGATTCAAAAGTGAGAGCCTCTCGATGCTTTGAAGGAGATTTGCTCTTTGAGGACCTGCCCGAAGAAGGTTTGGTTACCTGAGATCCATCCGGAGAGGAAGACCTGGATGACTGTGATGCTGGATTATCTGAAGCAAACAGCACATGGAATTTGTTGGCCCGGTTCTGCAAACCACGTTTAGACATCTGGGAGCAGGATAGGCAGTCTGGAATGGAGTGGTCAGGTCCCAAACATTTAAGACACCATTCATGGGTGTCTGTGACAGAAATAACAGCACTACACTTGGTACACTTCTTGAAACCAGGGGCTGGTTTCTCCATGAGGAGAATTTGTGTAGGCCTGAGGCCTAACCGAAGTCACCAAGTTGTGCAAAGATAAAGTTTTTTGTTTTTTTTTTTAAAGAAAAGAAAAGAAAAGAGAGACCGGCGGTACCGGTTTCGGTATGGGGAAGGCAGGTACGCGGTCTAAAGAAACAAACTAAAACAATAATTTCTTCAGCGGTGACAGGAACACGACCTGCTGGCTCCGCGGAAAAAGAGAAACTGAGGAGAGCTGGTCAGGAAGGCGGGAAGGCAGCACGCATGTGCAGCGGGAGGCCCCAAAAGCTTCCTTCTGGGAAGCTGGGGAGCTTTCCCGCGCAGGCTCCGTCGGTACCGACGTACCCATAAGTGAGGACTTATTCCTGCTTGTTCCTGGAGATATAACCTTCCAGGAAAGAAATTTCAAGGAGGTAGTGGCTAAGGGTTCAAAAGGTGGCTTCATAAGCTGACCAAGAACTAAATTTAAGTCCCATGACACCGGAGGAAGCCTAATGGGAGGTTTAGTTAAAGTTAGGCCTCTCATGAATCTTGCAATGAGAGGATGAGAGGAAATAGGTTGTCCATTGATAGGCTTAAGGGATGCTGCAATAGCACTCAAATTTATCCGGCCCAAGGTTGCTGTCCTCTAGTGGGATTTGAACCCCTGACCTTCCGGCCTGAAGTACCTTGCCCAATTCGTCTTAAGTCCTGCATTGGAAAGATGCAGAAGATAGTCTAACAGAGAATTTAAAGGTAGTGCTAGAGGGTCAAGACCCTTTTCAGCACACCAAATGGAAAATCCTTTCCATTTAAAAGCATAGGAACGCCTAGTGGAAGGTTTTCTTGAAGCATGGAGGATATCCTTCACTTGCTGAGAAAGATTCAAGCCTTGAAGGTCTAGGCCTTCAGTAACCAAGCTCTGAGGTGAAGGGACTTGTGGTTTGGGTGCCACAAAGTCCCTTCCTCCTGGGACAGAAGGTCTGGAGCAGCTCCCAAGTCCAGGGAGGGTGCTTGGGAGAGATGCAGAAGTAGAGGGTACCACACTTGGCGTGGCCAGCATGGAGCTATGAGGATCATAGATCCTTGATCCCTCTGGAGTTTGAACAGAGTCTTGGGAATCAAGGGAATGGGTGGAAAGGCATACAGGAAGCCCTGACCCCAATGAAGGAGGAAGGCATCCTTGGCCTGAACTCCCTGACACGGAATTCTGGAACAGAACCGGGGAAGTTTGGCATTCCACGGACTTGCAAAGAGGTCTATGTCCGGGGTTCCCCATTCTTGGAAGATTCTGAGTACCTGATCCATGTGCAGGGACCATTCGTGTGGAAGCAGAACTCAACTGAGTCTGTCTGCCCAAGAGTTTTGGATTCCTGGGAGGTATACTGCCAGGAGAGGGATTTGATGCTCTCTGGCGAAGGCCCACAATCTTAAAGCTTCGTTGCAAAGCAACAGAGAGCCAGTTCCTCCTTGCTTGTTTATGTAAAACATGGCTACTTGATTGTCCGTATGAATGAGGACTGTCTTGTAGCTGAGGAGGGTATGAAAGACCTTGAGAGCTAGAAAAACTGCTCGAAGCTCCAAGTGGTTGATATGAAGAGAGGTCTCCTGTGGGGACCAAGGGCCTTGAGTGGAGAGGTCTTGTAGATGAGCTCCCCAATCTGTTTGGGAGGCATCTGTTGTGAGGGTTGCTTGGGGCAACAACTGTTGGAAGGGGGACCACAGCAACAGATTTTGAGTGGACATCCACCATTGGAGAGACCAAAAGAGACGTTTGGAGGTTGCTATTTGGTCTGAGAGAGCTCCTGATGCTTGAGTCCACTGGGTGGACAAAGTCCATTGAGCTGCTCTCATGTGTAGGCGAGCATAGGGTACCACATGCACTGTGGAAGCCATGTGGCCTAGCAGTTGTAGCATCTCCCGGGCAGTTAAGTGGCTCTTTGACTGAATCTGGGAGGCTAACTGCACTAGACGTTGGCAACGGGCCTGAGGAAGGTAGGCCCTTGCAGTAGTGGTATCCAACCAGGCCCCTATGAATTCTAGGGATTGAGTAGGGGTGAGCTGAGACTTTGGGAGGTTTACCACAAGTCCCAGATACTGCAGAATGCGCCTTGTGCGGTCCAGGGAAATCTGGGCCTCTGACTGAGATGGAGCTCGGATGAGCCAGTCGTCCAGGTATGGGAAGACAAATATTCCCAGAGTGCGTAGAAATGCAGCAACTACTGTCATGCATTTGGTGAACACTCTTGGAGCAGAGGCCAGACCAAAAGGAAGCACCCTGTATTGGTAATGTTTTCCTCGGAAAAGAAAACGTAGGAATCTTCTGTGAGATGGATGGATGAGGACATGTGTGTACGTATCCTTGAGATCTAGAGAACAAAGCCAATCCTGACTTTGAAGGTATGGAAGGAGAGTGCCCAGAGAGAGCATCTTGAACTTCTCCTTGCATAGAAATTTGTTCAATTCTCTGAGATCTAAGATGGGTCTGTATCCCCCTGTCTTCTTTGGAATGAGAAAATAGGGGAGTAGAACCCTGACCCTTGTTGAAGGAGAGGAACTTCTTCTATTGCCCCTTGGGCAAGAAGGGTAGCCACCTCCTGACCTAGAAGGTCGAGAAGAGATGTGGGAGAATTGAAGTGTCTCACCATGGTGTGGGGAGGAAGGTCTGAGAAATGAAGCTTGTAGCCCTCTCTTATGATGGAGAGGGTCCACTGCTCTGATGTGATTTGCTCCCATCTGGGAGCAAAATGAGCTAACCTTCCTGGAATGGTGAGAAGCTCTGGCTGTTTTAGAGCCAGAAAGGCTAAGTTCTCTAGCATCAAGTCAAAAACCCTGAGGAGGTTGGGTCTGCTGACTTGCAGCAGCCCCTGTAGATTTAAGCCTGGCCTGTTTAGGTTGCTGACGCTTAGTGGCAAAGCGACCTGTAGAAGATTGTTGGCCAGAAGTAGAAGGAAATCTGCCCTTTTTGAAAAAAGACTTTTTAAAGGGCTTTTTCTTGGCAGGAATGGAGGTTGACTTTGAAAGTCTATCCAGAGCAGAGTTTTCTGCATCCATTTGAGTGGCTTTTATTTGCAATTCTTTGCCAAATAGGTTTTCGCCTGTACAGGGAAGATTTCCTAAGCCATCTTGAACCCAGGGTTCTAAATCAGAAGCTTGGAGCCAAGCAATTCTGCGAGCAGCTATGGCAATGCCTGAAGCTCTGCTGGCACCTTCAAAGGAGTCAAAGGCTGCCCTGTTGGAAAACTTTGAAATGTCTTGAGTATGCTTAAGCCAAATGAGGAATTCTTCCCTTTTATCCTCTGGAAGAAAAGGGAGGAAAAGTGTGCAGCTTTTCTGCAACTTCTTTTAGAAACATACCCATGTAAAGACTATATGAGTTGATTCTGGCAATAAGCATACTGGCTTGGAAGATTTTCCTACCAAAAGCATCCAAGGTCCTGCATTCTCTTCCTGGAGGAGCAGAAGAGTGTCTCTTTGTACTCTTTATCCTCTTCATAGCTGACTGCACCACAATGGAATGGTGAGGAAGCTGAGTTTTATGAAACCCAGGACAGGGAGGGACACGATACATAGTGTCCAATCTGCGAGAATGAGGAGAGAGAGTGAGAGGAGTCTCCCATAAATCAATCATGTGTTCATAAAGAATCTCATGAATTGGTAAGGTGACTGCCTCTCTAGGAGCCTTAGAATAACCTAAAATATCTAATTTTTTTGCTCTAGGCTCTGATTCAGAGGTTACTGAAATAGAAAGTCCTTTAGCTACTTCTCTTATGAAGTCTTGAAAGGACAAGTCCTCTGGAGGAGACATTCTTCTTTTTGGAGAAGAAGTCTCTTCAGGAAGAGCTATGGATACTTCAGGAGACTCCTTTGATGTATCGGAATCACCAGAGAAATCAAAGTACCGTCTGTCAGGGTGCTCTTCTAACGCTCGATACGCGTTGTGATACCGAAAGCATTCCTGAGCAGATGGAATGGCAGAATAGTGAGCACTGCACCTTTAAAAGTCAGAGCAAGCCAGGTTTCCATGGCAGCAGGAAGCTTTCAGACAGAATGCAGCTCAAGCATAGTCATGACGTAAGAGCTGGAAGCAGCTCTAACGAGGTGCACCTGACTAACCAGAAGGGCGTGCCTGCACAAGGAAGCCGTTTTAAACCAGCTTCAGGGCTAGTTTTTCAGAACAGCCAACAGCAGAACAGCCAACAGCGGAACAGCCAACAGCGGAACAGCCAACAGGAGATGAGTGAGAACAGCCGGCAGGAGAATAGCCAACAAGAAAACAGCCAAGAGAAACTGGACAGACAAGAAGGCAGAGAGGAGCCTCTGCAAGGGTCTAAGCCACTTCAGCAACAAAGGCAAACAGGAAGGCAGCAGACAGGAAAGTCTTGGAATCCAGCTCCAGCCAAGGGAGATTCTGGTGGGTCCTTTCCTTGTTACCTTAAAGCTAAGCCAAAGCCGTTGTGGGAGCTTCCTGAAGACAGGGTCAAGCCATTTGCCTGTAGAAGGGAAGAAAGCTCCAAGCACAGACAGGGCAGTGCCAGCAGAGAAGGTACATCGGATTTACTTCCTAGCCAGGGTCTTGTAAAGGACATTGTGAAGCAATTGAAAGCAAGTGCTAACAAATGTCATGATAGCACGGCTGTAAAATCTCCTAGCAGAAGCACTTGGGATAAATGGTTTAATACTGATATGAGGAACATAAAGAAGAGCTTACGTGATAACCAATCCCCTGATCTAGAAGCTGTCACGGCTATAGAGAGAGGAAACTTGCTAGAACAGCTGCAGGAAGTTATTCCAGGATTGCAGTGCAGAAGTTCTCCTCAGCAGAGCGGTGAAGATGAATGTGAGGAGATGATTATTGATGTAGCTGATGTTCCTGAGTCACCTGGTTCCTATGAGATGGATTGTTCTCTGTGTAATATAGACGAATTGGATTTACGTTAAACAAGCTTTGAGAAGAAGTACAAAGTTGTTTAAGCTGTTTTGAGTTACTGTGAAGAAACAGTTTTTTTCACTTTATTTCTGCTTTTGTTTGCTCATATTTTCCTGTTAATTTGGAGAAGAATTCTATGCTTTGTCTTATACCTAAAGAACCCATGTGAAAGGGAAAACCCACAAAAAATAAATTTATCTGTTTCAAAAGACCCTTGTGCCACAACACCTTTTGTGAAAGTGCGCCTGAAACTACATGTCCCAGCAACCCTTGCTGCTAGCTAGTAATAAGGACACTTGAAAGCAAAAGTGCGGTCACCCCTGCTATAAAGCCATCGGCCCTAGGCAGGGGAAGCGTGACAGCGTATCGAGCAGTATCGACATCGGGCGTCCTCGGTACCGGATCGGTACCGATAAGCAGTCCTGGACAAGGAACCGCTGCAGTCGGTATCCTGGTCGATACCGATGCAGTCGGTACCGGTATCGGCGCTGGTGCCGGTACCGGAGCCGATAACGACAACGGAGTTTGTTGTGGTACCAGCGGCGTCGCAGCTTGAATGAAGGCCGTGATAGCCCGCTGCATGGACAGAACATTCTGATCCGACACCATGAATGCCTGGAATTCGGTAACGGGAGGTTGTGCCGGTACCCCAGAGCATTCTAACAGGTGATCGGTTGAGGCCGTGCCATTGATGTCAACCTGTAACCCCATAGGAGGAGCTTTGGAAGCCGGAGCTTCCCGCCGGGGTTGTTTTGCTGGTGCAGGATCCTCAAGGGCAAGCCCGGAGGCATCTCGATGCTTAGAGGGAGATCTACCCTTCGAGGCGGTACCGGTCCGGAGTCAGGGAAGGCAGACACGCGACCAAAGAAATAAAATAAAATAAAGAACTTCTTCAGCGGTGACAGGGCTCGACCTGCTGGCTCCGCGGCAAAGAAGAACTGAGGAGAGGCGGTTAAGAAAGGTGGGAAGGCAGCACGCAGGCGCTGTGGGATGCTCCCAAAAGCTTTCCTTTTTGGGAAGCTGGGGAGCGTTCCCACGCAGGCTCCGTCGGTACCGACGTACCCCATATGTGAAGACTCATTCCTGCTTGTTCCTGGAGATCAAAAAATACATAAATGAGATGGCACCCTACCATGCCCACCTACGAGAGAGGTACCCACCTACGAGAGAGGAAAAAATACCTCAGTAACCCTCCAGGCTCAACCACTGCCCCAATATCTCAGAGGGTGAGTCTGATCAGACACAGACAATGCCGATCGGTGCAGACTCGATAAATCAAAAGTCAAGAAAATAAACCTCTGCAGGGTCTCAGCTGAATAACACAAAACACAAAACAGTAGACAATTTCACAGTTAAATGCTTGAGTATATAACCCTCTCCTTGCTCTGCTTGCTCAGCTCAATTGCACTATACAACTGTTAAAAGCTCAAATCCAATATCATCATGAGACACTATGAAGACTATCACAATGTCACTGTATCCAATCAATGTAGAAACAATGTTGCAAACATAGTTCGATGTATGATGCCCAACAGAAGTGGAGAACAATGCAATGTCTTCCTGGGGCACTATGAAGGCTTCAATATGTGCAAATGCCCAGTTCGCAGCTCACAGTTCACAGTCCATGCCTCAAAGTCAGAGCATTATAATAATACAGTCCAAATAAAAATGCCATATAAGTTTCAACACACAGAAGATAGAAGAGGAGACATCGCAGTATGGAACTACTAAGTTAGAAACAATGGAGGGACAGACGATACAAGAACAGAAATGACACCAAACTGGCAGGAGCAAATGTGGATCAGTTCTGCTTTCCATGATATCAGGAAGACCCCCAGTAAGAGCCAATTGGAAGTTGAGTGGGGAGAGGGGTCTGGCAGTAATCCAGTTCCCCACTGGTCCCTTATACAGATAGCAGGCCTGACTTGGTGCTCACCATCTTGTTGGTTCAGCCAGAACTCGTGATGTTTCTGGCTGCAGCAACTCTAGTGTAAAAGCTGGGGACGCGTTTTTTCTGGGTTCCGACAGCACTAGCGACAAATCCCCGCTGAATAAATACGTAGAGCTGCTGTTGATGGAGCTGCTGTCATCTCAAAACACTCAAACTTAAACTTGGCTTATATGATGAACTCAAGCAGAAAGCCGCTTTCCTCGGTATGTCGGCAGGTCAGCCAAAATCCCTCTCAGCGCCCCGACACCAGGTGTTTTGCAATAAACCAGCTTCTTCAGGGGGCTAAAGCTGAAAAGACCATCTGCAAAAGACATCCAGCTAGAACTAAATAATGCTCCATATAAAACTAAAATTAAAATCCATGGTGCAACAGCTATGTGAACTGCCACACTTACCTAAATGAGGGAAGGCGATCCTCTGTACCAGCGCTGCTGCAGCGGTTCATTCTAAACAGACATTAAATGCCAAGCCCTGCCAACACTAGAAAGACGCTCTTGATGACATCAGTGCCCAAAATGAGGCCACGTGCCCCAGACATACAACTAATTCATCAAAACACTCTCTAAGTCAACCAACAGCTGCACTTGGCTGGACCACAGCCAGGACCCCAAAACCTCAAATGGGCAGAGCTCGAGAGGGAATACCTTAGGTTACCCCAAACAAGCCTTAAGCAGTAAAAGAAGGCAAAATAAGTAAATTGAAATAAATGAAATAAATGCAATAAAGAAATAAAATGCAAGGAAGACTCCAGTAAGCCCTTGGCTTACGGAACCCTCCAGCTGCTTGGAGGCTGAGAATACTGGTTTTAGTGGGTGGTGCCAGTGGTATTTATACCGCACCATCCTCAAAAAGGATGAGCTCAGCCTCCAAGCTGCTGGAAGGGTTACGCAACCCAGAAGTAAGGGACTGGACTGGAGTGACGATAAGGAAGAGGCTCTTGATGACATCAGTGCCCAAAATGAGGCCACGTGCCCCAGACATACAACTAATTCATCAAAACACTCTCTAAGTCAACCAACAGCTGCGCTTGGCTGGACCACAGCCAGGACCCCAAAACCTCAAATTCTAACATCAGAAGCTAGAGAAGTACAACTACATGCAAGGCCCAGCACCAAAACAGTGAGGTGCTCTAACCGCCCCTTATTGCTAACAGCACCCTAAATCTAAAAAAATAGTCATAAGTGCAATGTGTACAAAACATATCCAAAACACAAACCAGAAGCAAAAAATACCAACAAAGCACTTAATACAAAAACCCAAGACCAGCCCTCTCAGACCCGCTCAAAGACAGGCCTTCCATTCAATCTGTTTACTTAAACCATAAGATTACAAAGCATTCAAACGAAAAATCAAATGCTGTTCCTCCTGCAGCAATTTCTTGTCCCAATCTCCCTGATAAACAGAAGGCCATATCTGGGTAATTACTGTACAGTGCAGATCCTCAAAACAGTGATTAAACATCTGGCAGTGCCCCACCAAAGGAGCACCCTCTACCCTATTATGGAACTTACTCCGGTGCTCGATGAGACACACCCAAAGAGACCTGCGAGCCTTACCTATGTAACCTAACCCACACGGGTTAAGAACTAGATATATTACCTCTACGCTTTCACAGGTAGTGATCTGTCTTAACTTGTAGGACCGCCCAGCATATGTAAATGACGTCTCTACAAACATCATGAAACACACAGAACAATGGCCACACTTGTCATGTCCAAAGAGCTGACTGGTAGTACAATCATCCTGTCCAAACGCCGAAGGGCACAGAAGATCTTTCAAATTCTTATTCCTGGTGTACACTGAACGTACATTTAAATCATGCAATCCAGGAATCAATTTAAAAATATGTGAGTGTCTTTGAATAATATTCGCCAGTCTGTAACTGCAGGGGTTAAAGCAAGTCACAAAATTCACTATGTGATCATCTACAGTAGAGGCATGTACACAAGGTGTCAACAAACAAGATCTATCATAACATGCCCTCGTCTTGGCCTGACAAACCAATCAGGGGAGAGGGGAACCATGTTATACAAATACAGACCTCAAAAACTGGGCTTGTTTGTAATCAGCGACAGAGGAACAGTTACAACGGTAATGAAGGAATTGAGCCAAAGGAAGGCTTTGCTTTAATCTCAACATGTGCACGTTGGAAAAATGAAGAAAGGCTGAACAGTGTGCAGGTTTACGATACACCGTGGGGTATGCAGGCAGTCTTCTCGATGAATCAATAAAACATCCAAAAATGGAAACCTCTCTGGATGGAAATCCATTGAAAATTTTATGTTCTCATCACACTGATTGAGCCAGCTATGAAAATCCATTAACAATTGGACCGGACCCGTCCATAACATAAAATCAATATACCTGAGCCAAAGCAGAATACTGGCCTGAAACAGACAGGTACGCAACCATGACCTCTCAAAACCGGCTATGTATAGATTGGCAACAGAGGGGGCCATAGTGGCCCCCATAGCCACACCTTTTGTTTGTTGAAAAAATATCCCATTAAAGCAGAAAATGTTTCTAGTCGTAGCCAGCTACATCACCTGTAAAATGAAAGCAATCCGTTCTTTACTTAAATCCTGTTGATCTTCCAAGGGACTGCCATACCACTGCTATCGCCCCATCCTGAGGTTATGCTTGTGTATAGAGAAGTTACATCAAGAGTCGCTAATAGCAGATCACCAGGTACATTGATTGGATACAGTGACATTGTCATAGCCTTCATAATGTCTCATGATGATATTGGATTTGAGCTTATAACAGTTACACAGTACACACTGAATATGGTGTGCAATTGAGCTGGGCAAACAGAGTAAAAGAGCAAGGAGAGGGGTTATATACACAAGAATCTAACTGTGAAATTGTCTGCTGCTTTGTGTTGTTTTGGGTTATTCAGCTAAGACCCTGCAGAGAGGTTTTTTTCTTGACCTTTGATGAAATGAGCCTGCACCGATCGGCATTGTCTGTGTCCCGGTCAGACTCGCCCTCTGAGATACTGGGGCAGTGGTTGAGCCCAGAGGGTTGCAATGCAATGTGTGCCTTCGAGTCAGTCCTGACTCCTGGTGACCCAGAAGCTCCTGGGTTTTCTTGGCAGTGTCACCGGAAGTAGATTGCCAGGCCTTTCTTCCGAGGCAATGGAGGGTTAAGTGACTTGCCCAAGGCCACAAGGAGTGCTAGTGGGACTTGAACCCTGGTTGCTTGGTTACCAAGCCAGTGTTACCAAGGTCTTTTTTCCTCTCTCATAGGTGGACATGGTAGGGTGCTGTCTCATTTATGTATTTTTTTTGTTATGTCTGGATTAGGCTATGAGAATTTTGTTTATGTTTAGTTAAGGAGTTGTGGTTGGGTGTTGACATGAATTTTAGCCTAACACAGAATATGGAATTTGTAATGCCAATCAGATAGAATGGGGGAGGAGCCGTATTGCTACCCTGGTGAGATCCTACCAGAGGATGTGCAATGAGGGAGCTCATGAGCTGGTGCAAGGAGGAAGTCAGGGTGCCACCTTTGAACAGATTTTGGATCACCTTGGGGATGTAGGATGTGGACTTTTTATGGGATAATTACTCTCTACAATAAGTCTTGAAACTCTCTAGGTGGCCATTGTTTAAATTGAAAAAAAAAACCTTTTTAGTCATAAAACCAGCTCTTGGGGGTGACTACTGAGCTTAAAAATCAAAACCAGCAGCAAGAATAACACAGAGATGCAAGAGGATAAAGTGGAGAATGTGTGTGGCCAGACTGCAGATGTCCAGACGTACACAGCTGCCTTGATTAAAAAAAGACCAGATAGTCACACATTGGAAACTTAAAGCCATCAACAATCAAGGCAGAAACTGAAACCTTAGTTGTCTCAATTTCTCTACAAGTTGGTCAGTTAAACCCGAAAGCATGCTTAGGAGATACTATGTACACCTGTTGAGAACACATACTACTTCATCTCTTGGACTTTTAGCTGGTGCCTTTTTCAGTAGCTGCTTAGGACAAGTTACATTTAGATACAGTAGGTATTTTCCTGTCACCAGAGGGCTTACAATCTAAGTCTGTACTTGAGGGAATGGAGGGTTAAGCAGCAGTGAGATTTGAATCCTAGCTTCCCTGGTTCTCAGCCCACTGCTCTAACCATTAGGCTACCCCTCAGAGTGAAGGAGAAAGAGGTCAGCCTGTTTCTGACAGCTCATATCTTGCTCACTTCCTTGAGAAAGAGTCCGATGATGACCGAGACTAACTGCTCTACTTTAGATGCTTCATTCTTTCTGCTGTAAAGTTGGTATATAAGCAACTGTAATAAATAAATAAATAAATAAATAAGAATATGAGTTTTCTCAGATTTATGCAGAATTACCTAAAAAGAGTGTAAAGAGCTTTTGATATTGAGGGAGAAACATAATGCTTTACTTATGTGTCCTGATATTTCCTTCTAGAGTATCATTAAGTTTCAAATGAAAACTACATTTTTTAAACCTGACAGTTAAAGTCTTTTACTAATGCTCTCACCCCAATAATGTTGCCAGTTATATGAATTAAAGCTAATTGTAATTGGAGATATGTTTCTGTAAATTGTTATATATAAACATCTACACTTCAGATTGTTTTCTTTTAGCTCCTTGATGGTTTAGGCTTCATTATCTTATCCTTTTTTTCTTTCTTGGATTTCTCCTAGATTTTCCTTTTTCTTAAAGGTATTCAATAAGATTTATTTGATGTTTATTTCTTTAAAATGTATTCTATTACTTAGCTTTTGCTCTTACTGGCTAGCATTTCCTTTTTTTCAAAATGTTCTTAACAATTTAATCTTGTGTAAAATATAAAAGAAAATAAACAGAGTAGAGACACATAAATAATTCCTAACTATGATTACCAATTGATAGGTTGCAAATAGAAAAAAAACCCAACATACTTTGAATTGTCTGTATGCAAATGTCAGAAATCTGAAAAATAAGATTGAACAGTTAGAATGTACAGCACTAAATGAAAACATAATCAACCTCATAGAGACCTGATGGAAGGAGGATACTGTGATCCAGGAGTATATCAAAATAAGGCTGATCAAATTGATAGAGGAGTGATGCTATAGATTCAAAACAGGATAGAAAGTTCTGCAAGAAAAAAATGCACTGTGTCATCTTTATGAATAGAAGTTACATAATGTGATGAGAAAGGTATAGCAGTGGGGATATATACTACTGTCTGCCTGGCCAGGATGAAGATGCAGACAGTGAAATGCTAATAGAAATTTTTAAAAGCTAACAGAACAGCCCTACCAAAGGCATCATCCACACCAGCTCACACATATTTAACCTTTAGGCCATCATAAAAGTGCTCAGAGATGACCAGCTAGCCATCTTACGAATATCCTCCGGAGAAACCAAGGCTGACTCACCCAAGAGGGAGGCGGCCTGTGCCTTAGTGAAATGAGCTCTGACTCTCTCCAGCATACAGTTTCTAGCCAAAAGATAAGCTGAACCAAGAGCAATTCAGTGGGCAAATAGAGGACTTGATCGTTGCCCGTCCTTTCCTCAAATCGCTGAAGAGGACAAAGATGATCTGAGTGACTGAAAAGATTAGTTATCTTTGGATATTTAACCAACACCCCCTTCACATCTATCCTCCTCAGAGGAGGGGGGGGGACGACTAGCTGGATAAGGTGAAAAGGAAATAGCATTTTTGGGAGAAAGGATGGCACAGACCACAAGCAGACAAAAGGCGCTGAGATGACCAAAAACGATTACCTGCAGAACAAAGTCTGCAACTCTGACACACAACTGGCATATGCAATAGCCACCAGGAAATCACCTGGAGGGTCCAATCTTTGAGAGCAGCAACACAAATGTGCTCAAAGGGGGATCCTTTCAGTGCCTTCAACACCAGAGAGACTCTACCGAATACGCTGGCAGACAGATCTGCATTATTCCCTTAAGGAAATGGGAGACTTCAGGGTGCAAAGCCAAGGACATTCCTTGAATGACCCCACAGTGGCACATCAGGGCTAGTATCCAAAGCTTGAGAAACCTCAGGGCTAACCCCTGATCAAGACCAGGCTGCAAAAAGGACAAAACTGCCACTGTGTCCACCTTATTGGCCTCCACATCTCAAGGAACACTGTCTCTTGAAAACCTTCCACTTAAGCCATGGAAGTAGAGGTCTGCTGGGTCCTGAGAAGGGTGTCCACTACTACCCCAGAGAAACCCTTCCTTGGACAGCCTACACCTCTCAAGGACCAGGTGAGTCTGAATCTTTCATGTTGTTGTTGTTAAGTGCCATAGAGTCGGTGTCGACTCATGGTGATCCTTGTATAGCTGTCCTAAACTGTATGTGGTGAATCTTACACAGAAGATACTGAAGAGGACAAAGATTATCTGAGTGACTGAAAGGTGCCCTGTTGACCACCTATGTGAATCTTTATCATCACCCTAGATTTACCTTAGTCCCCAGTTGTGTTGTCTGTCTTGATTAGACTTGAACCTGTATTCACCAAATTCAAACCACTTCTAAAGACCCATCTCTTCAATGCTGCCTTCGAATTATCTATTCCCTAGTGTCCCCCTATTTCCCATTTTCTGGTTGCATGATTCCTTGTATGCCTGCTTTTCTGTCCTATGATCTTATGATGTTTTTTTCCTCTTCTTACTTTATTTATACTGTTTTTAATTGTACACTGCTTTGCTGGTCCCTGAAAGGTAGATAAGCAAATATAATAAACATATATATAACCAGTTCCTGCTCCACAATAGTAAACTGCCTCCTATACCATGACTTTAAATTTCGCCAAGAGTCTCTCATGAGGGACCTTGTCAAAGGCTTTCTGAAAATCCAGATACGCTATATTTACCAGCTTACATTTGTTTGCCTGTTTATTCACACATTAAAAATATATATAATCGATTAGTAAGACAAGACTTTCCTTGGCTAAATCCATGTTGACTTTCTCCCATTAAACCATAATTGTCTCTAATGTTCAGTAATTTTATTCTTTATAATGGCTTCTACCATTTTGCCCAGTACTGACATCAGGCTCAGCGGTTTGCAGTTTCCCAGATCACCCCTGGAACCCTTTTTAAAAACTGCCCATTCTCCAATCTTCAGGTACTACAGATAATTTTAATGATAGTTCACAGATTACTAATAGTAAGTCTGCAATCTCATATTTCAGTTCTTTCAACACCCTTGGATGTATATTATCCAGTCCAGGTGATTTGTTGCTCTTTGGTTTAACAAAAAGTTGTAATACATCTTTCCAGTTAATTGATATTTTTTTCAATTCTTCTGATACATCACCTTTAAATACCAATTCAGGCATGAGTAATGTTCCTACATCTTCTTCAGTAAAGACTGAAGCAAATAATTCAGTCTCGCCGCTTTGGCCTTGTCCTCCCTTAGCACCCTTTTTACTCTTCTATCATCTAATGGACCAACTGACTCGCTCACAGGTTTTTTGCAACAAATGTACTTGAAAAAGTTTTTGTTATGTGTATTTGCTTCCACGGCAAACCTTTTTTAAAATTTTCTCTTTGCCTGCCTTATCAATGCCTTGTATCTAACTTGCCAATGCTTAGATACAGTTTTCCAGTTTTCATCATTTGGCTCCTTTTCCCCATTTCCTAAAAGATGCTTTTTTGGCAACAGCCTCTGACCTCACCTTTAAACCATGCTAGCAGATTTTTGGCCTTCCTTCCACTTTTCTTAAAGCATGGAATATATTTAGTCTGGGCGTCCAAGATAATATTTTTAAACAGTGCCAATACTTGATGTAAATTTAACCTTTGCAGCTGCTCCTTTTAGGGTTTTTTTTTAGTTTTTGTTTTTTTTAACTATTTTCCTCATTTTATCATAGTCTCCCTTTTGAAAGTTAAAAGGTAATACTGTGTATTTCCTTGCCGTTATTCCTCCATTTATTAAATCAAATGTGATCATGCTATGATCACTATTGTCAAGTGGCCCCAACATCCTTTATCACTTGCACCAGATCCTGTGTTCCACTAAGAACTAGGTCCAAAATGGCTTCCCCTCTCATCAGTTCATGAACCAGCTGCTCCAAGAAGCAGTCATTTATTTCATTTAGAAATTTTATCTCCCTAGATTGTCCTGCTGTGACATTGAGTATTTCAGAAACAAAGCAACAATACCCGCAAAATATATTACAGGGTGATGAAGCACACCATAGGAAGGATCAAAGAAAGCTTTTGTTAAATTGTGACAATGTCCTTCCCTATACAGGCCGTGTTTCGGCTTGTGTGAGCCTTTGTCAGGGGTTATGGGACCTTATTTAAAAAACAAAACAAATATTAGATATATATATTATATTCACACACACACACAAATATCGTGAAGTAGAAACAAATATAATGGAATCAAATATGAACAGAATTAAAACATTCAAATATCAAAATAAAAGGAAGTAATAAAATATCCAAATAAAAGACCATATAAAATAAAATAATAAATACAATCTTCAAAAGGAATATCATATAAATATCATTAGACAAAGGTGCATAAGGAATAGGAGGAAGACTGACATCAAAAAGGGTCTCCTATTTACAGGATACCTAATGTAAACAACCTATATATCAAGACACATAAAGGAGGTACTCACTGGGAAAATATATCACTCATCAAAACTGACGTATCAGTTTGTCAGCTATAGACAAGTAAAAAAATGTCACTGTTGTGCAAGATAAAAGATTAAAGGGAGGGGGAAGGGGAAAGAGGGGGAAAGGGTGAAAAAGAAGAGGGAGCGAAAAAAGGGAGTAGGTTATAGAGACTACATTAATTGAGACAAATGATCAGTTACTGGAAACAGTTAAAGAAGGCAGCTAACATATGTCATAGTGTTACGGTCCGAGATAAAACAGGTAAATCCCAAATGCACATTAGAGGAGATACATAAATCTCCCAGTGAAAGGAATCAAAGGAGGTTATCTAAATAAATAAGTCTTCACAAGGGGTCAAGTTTCAAAAAAATAGATATGTAGTAGGGGCTATCATCGAACCTGGTCAACCATAGCAAAGTAGTATATGGACTACAACAGTGAGTAGTCTCCGATCACAAAAGGAAATGACAGTGCCACAGGAATAAGAGATAAATAATATATAACATCTTGCCACTGTGTATCATAATGGTGGAGAAATTAAAAAGCAAAAATTTGAAACAACAAATATCACACTACAATGAAAATGTGCTGCTTCAATACGGCGGCTATTGTCATGGCAGGAACACTTCTGTATTGTTACAAATCCAACAAGGGTCACTTTATTCAGAGCCATATACAATGTCTACTTAATGAAGCTCACTCTGATATAAATCTACAAGTGTGTAATATCTCCTGTCACTCTCATCGACCTTATATTCATATTAAATATTAAAGAGCACGCAGGTCTCAGACTGATTGGGCATTATGTATTTTCAGACTTATATACATTCTCTGAAAAATGCCCCAGTTTGCATCAATGACCTCTGCTCTGTATGTCCTTTGTAATGTCTTATCCACACAAACAATTATAACCTTAAAATCGTGCTGAGATGGTCTGTTGGCGGTTTTCGGCTTTGGATGAATGAAGCAAGTTGAACGAGGACTTAGGCCAGCATGAGAACGCTGAAATAATTAAAAGCATTCATGAGATAAGTTAACCTCTATCATGATCTGAATTGGGTGCCTACAACACAACCCCCTGATGAAACCGAAGCACGGTGAAATGCTAATATAGCGCGGATAGTGGCGTTGGGGACGCTATTGAAGACGCATGCGAATGCTATTGGAAGAGCTCAGCGGTTTTTCTAGTTTTGTTCAGATAAGCACACTAAAACATTTTTTCAATTTATTTATGAAAGTGTGGTAGTTCATGAACAATAACGGATGATCTCAAGCTTTTTCCATCTCAGCACGATTTTAAGGTTATAATTGTTTGTGTGGATAAGACATTACAAAGGACATACAGAGCAGAGGTCATTGATGCAAATTGGGGCATTTTTCAGAGAATGTATAAAAGTCTGAAAATACATAATGCCCAATCGGTCTGAGACCTGCGTGCTCTTTAATCTTTAATATTTAATATGAATATAAGGTCGATGAGAGTGACAGGAGATATTACACACTTGTAGATTTATATCAGAGTGAGCTTCATTAAGTTGACATGGCAGGAACACTGCCAAAAAAGCAGTTACACCGACAGCATTATAAAAGCCTTAAAACAAAATTCAAGTCTATAACTACAGAATTAACGCTGTTTGCTCAAAATGAATGCTGCAAACACAGCTATACTTGGACACCATAACCAGTAAGATAAAATCAGGTAAGGCCGCTGCATAATGTACAGGAAAAAACATTTAAACAAAAGGGCAGGCATTCTATGGCAATGTCTCCATAATCTTAAAGCATATACACAAAATGAAGATAAAAGGAAGATAAAAGGAACCCTATAGAGCTCATAGGTGTATACATTCTAATTCTTAGTCAATCAGAATCATAGCAGGTATAGCCAAAATTATTTCCACCGCCATAAGTAAATAAAAGATTAATAGAACAATAGAGTTAAATCCGAAATGGACAATTAAAAAGTTGAATAAATAAAAAGGTAAATGCTGTAATAAAAAGCCAGTGTTATATAAACAATTGGGCAGAGATAAGAACAAAGAGGTTACCATAAAAGCTGCAACACCAGCAATAACCAGTATTCAAAATATCTATATTAAAAAACATAAAATACCTCAGTTAAAAATAAAAGTTAAAACTGAGACACTTTTAAATAATATCTGATACTTACTGCTTCTAAAAGCAAACGCCATATATAACAGTGCAACTTGTAGAACAGGGGCACAGGTTTGAACCTTCCTTTAAAAAGACTAAAAAAGCCGGCCAAAACCGAATGCAGCAGGCGCCATGGCAACCACAAACAAATAAGGCTGCCCAGGCTCCTAAATTGCATAAATCTAAAAACAGTTAAAAAGAACTAATAAAAACATAAATAACTGTATTAAAAAAAACTGTATTAATAAACGGATGAAACACAAAATAAGTAATCAAATAAACTGCATCACCATATCAGGAAGAGACTCATGCCACTTCCATATAGTAAAAAATGAGAACATAAAGTAGGACCCTGTAGGTATTGCTGAACAAGAGACTCACATGTACTTCACATATAGCAACAAAACAAACCAAGCAAAATTGAAAAAAGCAGGACAAACGAGGCTATGCAGAGGGGGAGAAGGGAAATTAAAATATAAAAACTGTAAAAAAGATGTTAAAAATAAGAGTCAATAAGATCAAAACTAAAAAAAAAAAAAAAACCTAAACAAAACATTAAGAACATAACATAAGATATCATAAGTCTATCAAGCCCAGTATCCTGTTTCCAACAGTGGCCAATCACAAGTACCTTGCAGGTTCCCAAAAAGGTACACAGGTTCTACAATGCTTGTCCCAGGGCAAGCAGTGTATTTCCTGGGTTCTCTTTAATAATGGTTTATGGACCTTTCCCTCCAGGAACTTGTCCAAATCTTTTTTAAACCCAGCTACACTAACAGCTTTTACTACATCCTCCAATAACAAATTCCAGAGTTTGATTACACGTTGAGTGAAATAATTTTTTCTCTTATTTATTTATTTAAAAGGATTTATACCGCTTTATCGTGAAATCAAAGAGGTATACACTTCAAACAAATCACGTGGGAGTGGGCATGCAGTGATTGAAACATCTTATGTGTTTGTGTAATGTATAAATGATTACATTGTGAGCTATTTACAAGGCACTATATACAACTTGCATGGGGAGGGAGGGGGGAGGCTGAGGGGGTCTGGAAGAGAGGGGGGAGCAGACTGAGTGGCCTTATTAGTCTTAAATAGGTTACACTGTATGCAGCTTCACTGCATGTCCCCTAGGCTTTCTATACTTCGATGGCGTAAACAATCTACGTTTACCCATTCCACTCCATTCATTAATTTATAGACCTCTGTCATATCTCCTCTCAGCCGTCTCTTTTCAAGATTGAAGAGGCCTAACATGAAGCGGTACAGCTTATAAAACATAGTGAAAAAGCACATACCATTTCCAAATTGTATCAGATAATCATTCTTTCATACTTTCAAAGTCCCCATAAAAAAAAAGAGGATTATAAAATAATCATATGAAACTGTATTAAAATGATCAACAATTACGGCAATATCCAAGAGCAAGACTCGCAGCATATAAAATATAAACAATATCATGCCCAGACAAATCAACAGAGAAAGAGAAACAACGATGCATTTCCCCCCATACTGTGCAAAATATAAAGAAAATGGATGTAAATTCTAAAAACTGACAGACAATCACTACATTGAAAACAATTATTTTTATACACTTTCTCCATTGCTGCAATTGGTGACAGGAGGCTGCCAAACAGGTGGGAATTTGGGACACAGCTCTAAAATCAAGGATAATCCCTACAAATTATGCGAGTCAATAAGGGATTGCCCGGGATAGACCCCTCTCAGCTGCATGATCTCCATCCCAATCGCAATGTAGGCCCTGCAGCTCCCATCTCCCAGCAACATTCTCGGTGTTTCCCATATCCCAGGCCTCCAGCCCAAGCTAGATTGCCACACAGCAAGGGAAACCCAACCGGCTCACTACATTATGTGGGGTAAGAAGATATTGGCTATCCATATAAAGGAAAGACATTCCTAGGTGGGGCCCATGCCTAAGGGCCAAGCCAAAGGGCTCTTAGGCATGGCCCTTAGCGTGAACCTTAGCACAATCAAGACCATATCCCCCCACCATACCACAAACACAAAAGGAACCCACACAAGCACCCAAGACACCGAAGGAAGAACACTAACCAATACCAAGAGAGCAATACATCATCAGTCCAACTCCTGCCCTAAACATGCTCTCCCTCTACGCACTCTCATACACATTACTTGCCCTCTTAGCCCTAACTATCACCTCTGGAACTCTTCTTCCCCCCCCCCCCCCTCCTTCCCTCATTCCCACTCTCAGGACAAATAGCAAAACCTCCAATCATTCCTATCACTGCAACCTGAGACAACAGAACACAAATGACATTATAAACATACAATTACAAAAAGATACCACCCACTCCACAAACAAATGCACTAACACCCACAACCTAAAATGCACACTTATAAATGTGTGTTCTGCTAGAAACAAAATCCCAGTCATCAAAGACTACCTTTTAACCCATAACTTGGACATACTATGCATTACAGAATCCTGGCTCATGGAAACCAGACACAGTATTAATAAACCAGCTCAAACCACCTAACTGCACATTATTCAACTGCCCAAGATCCCACCAGAGATGAGGAGTACTCATAACAAAATCCCATCTAAATTTCCATAAACTAATAGCTGAAAGCACAGAAGGACTGGACTCATTCTCCATATCAAAAAGATATTGTAACCATCTGCCTCATATACAGATCTCCCACTCCCCCTAACCAATGACCTCTCAAACATATTAGAAATAGCCCTGGAAAACGTCAAAACAAAGACCTTCTGCTACTAGGTGACTTCAACATCCCCTCTGCCCCAACCAAACACGCAGCATTATTCTTAGAAGCTATGACCTCCATGGACTTTTCTCAACTCATGAATATGCTAACCCATGAAAAAGGCAACATGTTTGACCCCATTTTCATCAACAAAAAATCCCTACACACTGCAACTCCTTCACCACCACATCTATTACCGGTCCCCTGGTCTGACCACAACCTAATTAACTTCCAACTCCTTTACATCACAACAAGCCATACAAACCAACAAATTGATTTAAAAAAAAAACCTCTCTGACAAAAAGTGCTCCCCTCATTGGATATAAATACAAATGACATTGATGCACTCATATCCAACTGGAACCAGGTTACTAGAGAAGCAGCTGCAATATCCATAACTCAACAACATGCCAAGAAACACCCAAAGACCCCATGGTACACCTCAGAGATCTCAAAAAACAACTCTGGAAACAAGAATGCAAATGGTGAAAACCCAAACTCACAAACAACCAAAACACCTACATGTTACTACTAACAGAATACCGCTCCTCAACCGAGAAGAGCATATTACACTAAACTAATCAGTACCTCAATCAACTGACCAAGGGAATTATCTAATATAGTGAAAAGCCTAACACCACCCTACAGGGACAACTCAAACATCACCCACAGGCAATTGCAAACTACTACAGATCCACCATTTTACCACCACCTCCACAAACTGCATAGCCACCACACACCAGAATTACGGATAACACAGGTCTGTGACTAAAAAGCTGTTTGATTATTTTCATCTAATTTCCATGTATTTTGGTGTGCTGAAAACAAATAAAATATTGAAAAAACTCCTAGACGTCATGATTTGCCACAACATGCAAAATTGTCTTCAAATTTATCAATTTTTTTCAAATTACTATTAATTAATTCAAATTACTATTAATTAATTCACATAAGTGCATTTAAGATATAAAATGCCAAAAAAAACCTTAAAGGAGTTGTCTGAGTTATGTAAAAAAAAAATATATCACTGTAAATCTGATGGTCAGCAATATATACATAAACTAAGCAAGTTTTAAGTCCGTGCTTCTAATGGTAGAAGGGGTTAATCTTTCCTGAAGAATCCAGTGGGAGGGAAACACAGGGCAGATAGCAGCAGCTCCAGTCAGTGCAAGGGGGCGTGGCCAGCACTGTGACGTCTCGTGTACAGACACAGAGCTGCTCTCTCCTGCATGCCACACTTGTGCACGAACCATCATCAGGTTCTTGGTTCTAGGCTGTTCACACTTTTTCATCGCAATTCGTGTTAGCTCGTCATTCTTCAACCGTTATGTTATGGCTCCGCAAAAGTGTATTAATTCACCAGACAGTTTCTGTTTCATCTGTGGTGAATATACAGTGTTGAAGCAACAGCAGAATATTACAGACTTTGTGAAAAAAGTATACTTTGCATACTTTGGACTAAAAATTGGAGTTCAAGATAAAGTCTGGGTGCCTCATAAAGTGTGCAAATGGTGTGTTGAGGACCTCCGAAACTGGTTCAAGGGTAAGAAAAAATCTTTCCGTTATGGGATTCTTATGGTATGGCGAGAGCAAAAGAACCATAGTGACGGCTGTTACTTTTGTTCATGCGATGTGAAAGGGTTTAATTCCAAATGGAAGCATTCCATTTCGTACCCCAATCTTCACTCGGCAATTCGTCCCATCCCCCATGGCACAGATATACCAGTACCCAAGCCCCCTGCTACCGTGGAAGAGACACCTAGCTCCGATGAAGGTGAAGTCATACCTGAACCAGATGACGAATCAAGTTCTGACTTTGAAGATGATACAAGACCAAAATTGTTTTCTCAGGAGGAGATGAATGATTTGGTAAGAGACTTGAATCGCCGCTGAGTTACTCGGATCAAGGCTGAAAAGCAGGAATTTATTGCTGCCAGGAGTGTCATCTTCATGGTTCAGACATTGTGAAAAGGAGTTCGTTCCTTACTTCGCCCAGGAAGACAAGTTGGTTTATTGCATCAATGTCGAAGGTCTGATGGGTCAATTTAAAATCCAATATGATTCAGAGCAATGGCGTCTTTTTATAGATTCTTCAAAAAGAAATCTCAAAGCAGTTTTACTCCACAACGTTTTTTACGCTTCCATACCTGTAGGTCATTCCGTACACTTGAAGGAAACCTACGAGAACTTGGAATTGGTTCTTCGTAAACTTAAATATGAAGACCATGGTTGGCAAGTGTGTGGGGACTTGAAGGTCTTGTGCATGCTGCTCGGGCAACAAGCTGGGTATACCAAATATCCTTGTTTTCTGTGTCTATGGGACAGTCGAGACCGACAAAATCACTGGACCAAGAAGAGTGGGCAGCCGAGGGTGCTAACAGTCGGTGAAAAAAATGTCCTCCGAGAAACTTTGGTACCGTCCCATAAAGTTCTTCTACCACCTCTCCACATAAAATTGGGATTGATGAAGCAATTCGTAAAATCACTTCCAAGAGATGGAGAATGCTTCAAATACTTGGTCACCAAGTTTCCAGGCCTGTCGGAGGCAAAATTGAAGGAAGGTGTGTTCGTCGGACCAGACATTAGAAGGCTGATAATTGATCAAGAGTTTGTCAATACCATGACGGATCCTCAAAAAGAAGGGTGGATTGCATTTAAAGAAATCGTCCAGAAATTTTTAGGCAATAACAAAGATCCTCACTACAAAAAGATCGTCGGACGAATGCTGAAAGCATTTCAAGCTTTAGGTTGCCTGATGAGTTTGAAAGTGCATTTCCTCCAGTCTCACCTTGACTACTTTCCTGAAAATTTGGGAGCTGTGAGTGAGGAACAAGGTGAACGATTCCACCAAGACATTAAAGAGATGGAAAGGAGATACCAGGGAAAATGGAGCATTACAATGATGGCAGACTACTGTTGGATGCTTCAGAGAGACATTCCAGATGCTACTCACAAGCGTAAATGCACCAAGAGGAGCCTCACAAGGAAGAAGAATCGAGTTTAGTGTGTGTAGGTGAGCTCATTTCAGTTCAAAAAAGGATTTTCATGAAAATATTGTAATAAAACTTTAATTTTATAAGCCTATTTCCATTTATTTTGAGGTATTGCCTTATTTAACATAGTTACCTAAATTGTCAGGAAACGTGATGTCCTATGACAAAATGGAGGTCATTTTTGGATTCAGCGCACCAAAAAACATAAAGATTACGTGGAATAACCAAAACAGCTCTCGAAAAAATTTTTTTTGCAGACCTGTGTAATGCCTGGACCTCTTTCAATTCCATCAGCGAAGAAAAAAGAATCCACAATAAGAGGATATATACATTTCCTGCTTCAACTGCTGGCTGTATTCTATTGGTTCCCTCAACCCGTGCTGAGGCGTGTCTACGTGTGACGTTGCTTAGAAGGGCTACATTACACTAAGACACACTGTGGGACGCGGTCTCAGGCACAACTGTAGGAGCACGTAGGAGCGGAGGGTACGGTATTAGCTCCCTGTGATGGGAAAACTATAAGAAGAAAGCTACATCATCTTCGACCATGAAGGTTGCCAAAGTGACTAGTCCTATGGATGCTCATCTTAAAGTAATTGAATCCACTTCGGTGGTTTGGTCATCTCCACTGGCTGAGGAGAAGTTGCCAATTGTGGGTACTCTTTCTCCATCTGCTTCTCAGGGTACTGCCACCCCTCCTAATCAAAAGGATAACTTTTCCACCATAGGCCTCTCTCCTGGGAAGGAGGGTAACGCCTCCCCTGGCTCAATTCCCTTTCTGGATTCCTTTCTGAAGCTGGATTCTGCATTGGAGAATTTGGCATGTCCTTTGCCCACTCCAATTAACTTTAAAACATTTGTACAGCCTCCTAAAGACATTTCTTTTAAAGATATATGGGATGTAGTGTCATGAACTGAATTATCTCTTCAGTCTTCCCTTTCTAAGATTTCTGTTTTTTCTTCTGAAGTAGTTGCTAAGCTGGCTGAACATGAGGTCTCGACTGCAATTAATAAGCGATCTTCTAAGTTAGATTCAGAAGTCTCTGCACTAGAAGCAGCACTTACTTCGTCTGTGCAAGATTTATTATTATTTATTTATTTATTTATTTTATTTACATTCTCTTATATACCGCGCTATTCTGCATCAGTGCGGTTTACATTGAACAAACTGAAATTACATTGAACAGGGCATTATAACTTGGAGATAACTATTTTACAGGGAACAAGATTTCCTGGCACTGCATCATCAAAATGAAATATTAGAAAGCCTACTTTGTTCTAAAAATGTGTGTTTCTTAAATTTTCCTGTACCTATCTATCCTCTTTTTTAAATATCTTAGAGATACTACAGCTTCCAGATGTAGATTTAGTTCATTTATCTAAAATGTATTATATTCCCAAGGGAAGTAAAGAGGGGATTTAAAGATGATGCTGGTACAGGTCAGGAGTTAGACCAAATTCCTAATCCTAGTTTAATCTCTCTACTCTTTTTGGAGTCATCCGTGGAGGATATTCCCTCCCAGGTGACTCTAATTGTGTATGTGGCTGAAATAGATAAAGATAGGATTATTTGTTTATATTTTAAAAAGAAATCTGAAATGATTTGTGGTCAGACAATTCAAGTGTTCCCAGATGTATTTCGGGTAACCCAGCAACATCGGAAAGCTCTGTTAGAGCTCAGGACTAAGGCCTTTCTGAAGTACCCATGCAAGTATCTAATAGTATATCAGGGCAATAAATATGTCTTTTATGATTCAGATCAGTTGGAGGGTTTTCTTTGGGAGAAAGTTTGATTTTCCTTTTCCTGATTTTTGGCCGTTTGATTTTGTTTATTCTAGGGATTTTCTGTGTTTCTTGTATATGGATATTCTCCCTTGATGTTGACTTAACTTTATATAGTTTGCTATATTTTTGCCTTTGTATATTGACAAAATCTATAAATAAATAAAAAACAACTAAATAAGAAAGAATCCACAATTGCAGCACTAAACATAATCACAACCCTACCTCATCCTTGCCCAGTGAGCTGGATTAAAACTAGAACTGAACTGAGCCCATTCCTCAAGAAAATTATCCAATTATCCCTTCTATAAGGTCACATGCCCAAAAGCCTGAAAACCTCCTCAATCCACCCCACCCTAAAAAACATAAAGCTCGAGCCCAAGGATCCCACAGACCCATCGCCAGCCTTCCATTCCTGTCCAAAATAATAGAAAATGAAAACATCCTGTAACAACTCCAAGAACACATCAACAATCTTGCTCCCCTTGACCCACAACAGCATGGATTTAGACCACACCATGGAGTTGAAATTCTCATCACCTCCCTAATAAGCAGACTAATAAAAAGAACCCAAAAATCACACCAAGGATATATCTTGATATTTCTAGACATATCAGCAGCTTTAAACACAGTCAACTACAACATCCTCCTTCAAAGATTTCACTCCACAGGATTACAAAATGAAGTTCTAAAATGTTTCCACTCCTACCTGAACAACCATCATCAATAAGTGAAAATGGACATCCACACATCATCCCCATTCCCTCAAACTCAAGGCAACCACCTACAACCGCTATGCCGAATCATAAGATCCCACAATATACATTTCCACATCTATGCTCTATGCACTCTTCAACACCAGAAAACTCACATATGAAGGAATACTAAATTGCTTCACAGACGTCACCCAATGGCTTGCAACAAACTCACTTACAATCAGCTATAAAAAAACTGGAAGTACTCTTCATCACAAAAGACGATACATTCCTCCCTCCACCATCCCTGATACTAAATGACAATGACATTAAAGTCCAGACTGAGATCAAGTATCAAGGCATTACCTTGGATCAACACCTCACTCTAAAGCCACATATAAACAATACAACAAAGATAATCTACCATAAAATTAGAACCCTGCAACACCTCTGTCCTCTACTGGACCTATCTGACTTCTGCACAGCATTCCAGGCCATCATCTCACTGCATTTTGACTACTGTAACTCAATTTACAATGGTCTACAAAAATCCACCCTGCTCCCATTACATACCGCATTACACGCAGTTGCATGAATCATTCAAGGAGCCTCAAGATACGACCACATCACCCCTATTCTGAAACAACTCCACTGGCTTCCACTTCTAAGTGGCATCAAATATAGAATACTTCTTCTTACCTTCAAAACCATTGGCAACCAGTCTTCCTCCCACCTACAATCGCTACTAAACACAGATAAAACCAACAGGACAAGAAGACAAAGCACAAAAACATGCAGACCATACTATGCGAGAAAACCAAAAGCAGCCACTTCGCATGCATAAGAGCATTTGAACTTTATGTACCAAGTCTTTGGAACTCATTATCAGAAAAAAAAATCTGAAACATCAATTTACTACTCACCTTTCAAAAACACCTCAAGACCCACCTAGTCAACGAACACTTCGGACCCACCACATAATCCCCCTCCCATCCATTCCCCCCACCACCACTGAAAGCTTATCCATTCACAAAATCAACCTAATATAACCATCTAACAATTCCTACATCTCTCTACATTCACACTGCTCACTGCTGTACATAGGTTCTATATTACTGTACCAAAGTATAACCCCTGTAAAGCGTAGTTACTCACCTGATCCCTCATGAGAGACTTTTGGCGAAATTAAAAAGTCTTGGGATAGGAGGCAGTGTACTATTGTGGATCAGGAACTGGTTAAAAGACAGAAAGCAGAGGGGGTAGGGCTAAATGGCCAATTTTCCCAATGAAGAAAGGTGAACAGTGGAGTACCCCAGGGATCTGTACTGGGTCTGCTGCTTTTTAACATATTCGTAAATGACCTGGAAATGGGAATAATGAGTGAGGTAATCAAATGACACAAAATTATTCAAAGTTATTAAAACCCATGAGGATTGTGAAAAATTGCAAGAGAACCTTGATAAATTGGAAGACTGGGCATCCAAATGTCAGATGAAATTTAATGTGGACAAGTGCAAAGTTATGCACCTAGGAAAGAACAACCCAAACTATGGTTACACCATGTAAGGTTCCACATTAGGAACCACCACCCAGGAAAAAGATTAAGGCGCCATCATGGATAATGTTGAAACCCTCCGTCCAGTGTGAAGTGGCAGCCAAGAGAGCAAATAGAATGCTAGGTATTGTGATGCAGTGGATAAAATAGAGCATATGGAAGTTCAGGAAAGTGAAGAGCTTACCTCTGATTCAGCTGTAGGAAAAGATACAAGGCATAGGAAAACAGCTGAGCAGAAAACGCTGTTAGTACAAGAAAAGCCAAAAGCTCATCAAGAGCACCTGTCTCCTAGTTCTCATGTTACGTGCAGGGCTGGGAACCATATAAGGGAGAGTTTTTAGTCAGTGCAGGCAGAACTGCCAGCAGAACTGCCAGAGAACTGCCAGGAGAACTGCAAAGGAAGTTGCAGAGGAGTGCTGGGAAAGGAAGCTGCAATCCAGGAACCAGGAAGTGGCAGCAGACACAGTGCTCGAGAGAGAAGGGTTGGAAGGAGCAGTGCTGGGAGACGCTTTGATACAGGAAGCAGACCTGGAGAGAAACCAGGAGGGGCCAGCAGCTCAGGAGGACGGTATCTGCAGTTACGGAGCACAGGTCAGCCCAGAGGAAGTTTACCTAGAGAGGGGAGCTTCAAACGTAGCTGTAATCTAAAGAACAGCTGGGAGGCTGACACGGAGTTTCTTAACTCTCAGCCTGACTGGGAAGCCGGGGAGAGAAGCCACTACAACCCCAGAGCTAAGACTAGCACCGAGGTAAAGAGAAGGGAACCTTCTTCTTTTAAAGAAGGGTTTAAATACCATGACTGTTGTAAAGGGCGTAGCCCTGAATATAATGCTGTGAGGGAAAGATATCCTAAACTCTCACTTCGTGAAGAGGACCAGTGGAGAGCTTTCCGCAGACCAGGAAAATATAACCTGGGGATTAAAGAAGCTTTTGCAGGAAGCGATAGTGAACTCTCACAAGAGGTTGTGCCAGAGTCCTACACAGGGGAGGAATCTGATTCAGACGGTTTGGGAAGTGAGTCTGAAGGGATGGTATGGGAGAATAACAGCCACCTTTTCAGATCCCATACCAATGGATTGTAATATATGCTGTAAGAATAACCACACTTCTTTATGTTGACCTTTTTAAAGGAAACTGCTTTGTGAAGATAACAAAGGAGAGAAGTTTTTGTTACCATTTTTGTGCACTGCTGTGTTTAAGTTTTTGTCCTTAAAGAATGTCCGTTCGGGAAGGGGAATAAAACCCATACTTATTTTTCCTTACCACTTGACCACAAGACTCTGTTTTTCATAGCAAGAGCAGGGTAAATTTCTACAACCCTAGGTGACCGCCTAATTAGGGTTTTAAAAGGGCTCCACCATACGGGCCCCATCACAAAATGGCGTAGTTGTTGCGGATCCATTATAGAGGATACAAACTGCAACGCAGCAAGCTAAAGCGCGCGGAAGAGCGGACGGCGCCACACCCGGAGAGGATCCAGTTCCTGCAAGGCGGAAAAAGTCAAGCACCTTCTCAAAGCGAGAACCTCCACCTGGCTCAGGTAAAGCGTATTTGGGCACAGGCTGGGAGGATTCCTGGTGAGAAGGGAGGGCTTGTAAAGGAAAGAGGAAAAGGGAAATTTCTCTCTTGTTGTATAGTACCGCACTTGGTGGTTGTGTTTTTGATCTGTTTTTCCAGGATCCAAGGAGGGAAAAGATGGATGTCCAGGAGGTCTTAAGATGGATGAGTCTGCAATTTGATAAACAGAGAGAGCTGGCTCAGCTCAGCCAGGAGCAGGCCATCGCAGCACTGAAGGACCAGCAAAAGCCTCTGACAGACTTACTGCAAGCTCTTCTGGAAGAGCCGAAGACAAGGACAGCGCTTCCAGCATCCTGTGGGGTAGGCCCACAGAGTTGTGGGATGTGGACTGTTGGACAAATGAGTAAAACAGATAACTTTGATGATTTTGTTGAAACCTTTGAGAGGGTAGCTCTCAATTCCAACTGGCCAAAGGAGCAATGGGCGGTTAGACTGGCTTCAGCTTTAAATGGGGAAGCACAGTCGGCTTATAGAGCCATGCCTACCGCTTTGGCAGTGGAATATGATGAGGTGAAACGAGCAGTACGTGATAGGCTAGGCCTAACTCCCGCAGTTTACAGACGTATGCTCAGGTCCACTAAGATTCAAGCTGATGAAACACCCAAGGCACTGCGCTATAGAGTGCATGGTTTAGTTTTAAAATGGCTTGAACCAGATGGCAAACCCATGGAGAGCATAATAGATCAAATTGTGCTTGAGCAGTTCTATGAGGCAGTACCTGTAGAGGTAAAAACCTTTTTGACACTGCAGAATTGCAGAACCTCCACCGAAGCAGCACTGTTAACTGAACGGTTCTTTGAAGCCGAATTAGCTAAAAAGGCCGGTGCTGAAAGTAAGTTGGGGTTGGTCAATTCTGTAAGGGATACTAGAGAACCTCGTAGGAACATGAGGTATGCAAATGAGTCTCTGTATGGAAAAGAGGATAGGAATGTATTTCCAAGGTGCTTTAAGTGTGGTAAGACAGGGCACTTAAAGAAAGATTGCACCCAGCGTACTGCGCTAATTATAAATGTTGACAAACATGTACCAGCAGGCTTCCGAGTAGATGTAGAGGTGCAGGGGGTCCCGGCAACGGCCTTGCTTGACTCGGGGGCCGATCAAAGTATGATCTCCCAGCGCTTCTGGAAGATCATACAGGCCAAAAATGATCTTTCCCCGAGTCATACTGAGGGCATGGCAAAAATAAGATGTATTCATGGGTCTTCCACCTGTTATCCTCTGTATCGGCTAAAGATACAAGGGTTAGGGGTACGGAAGAAAACCCTAGTGGCCGTAGTCCCTAAACTACCTTTTGACCTGGTGTTAGGTCGGGACTGGCCCCCGTTGGACAAAGGGCTAAGGGAAGGCTTGGTCTTTGAAAAGGGTAGGCCCCCGGGGTGCCCCAAAAAGGTAGCAACGAAAGAGAAGCATGTATTAGCGCCCGGTAGTAAAGGAGAGGCTATGGTAACTTTAATTCCAGAACCCTTATTTGCGAAAACCCCGAAGGGAGCTCCCGACCAAAAAACCCCGGTGGAGGCAGGAACACCTAATAAAGAAGGTTTCGCATTAAAATTCTGTAAGATGTCCCCGGACGCGCAAAGTCCGCAAAAAGCAACTGCGGCCTCCGCAGGGTTTGACCTTTTTAGCGCGGTAGAGGGGGTAGTTCCTAAGAGGGGGAAAGCTTTAATTGATACAGGGTTGCAAATTCAGTTGCCAACAGGGTGCTACGGGCGGATAGCTCCCCGATCCGGACTAGAATCAAAGCATTTTATCGATGTCGGGGCTGGGGTTATTGACCCTGACTACAGGGGAGGGGTCAAGGTGTTGCTTTTTAACTTTGGCGAAAAAGATTTTGAAGTAAAAATAGGGGATAGGATCGCCCAGATCGTTTGTGAACGGTTTGGGTCTCCAGAGGTGAAGGAGGTGTCTCAATTGACCCCTACCAGTCGGGGAAGTGGGGGGTTTGGCTCCAAAGGGCAGAGGGAGGTCCAAGGGCTCACCGCCACTACGGAGGGAAAATTAGAGGATGATTTAGGCCCCCAGATTGAAGACTGTAAAGTGGATTCTGCACCGAAAATAGGCATGGAACTATCCCTGCAACAGCAGAACCAGCTAGCCCAGTTACTGGCGCGCTTTAAGGACGTCCTCACGCCCATCCCAGGGGAAACCACACTAGTCGCGCATGAAATTCTTACACCCCCCGGGAAAATTGTGCGACAGCGGCCTTACCGCTTACCGGAAGCCCGCAAGAGAGAAGTCATCTCCCCGGTCCAGGGCATGTTACGTATGGGCATTGTGGAAGAGTCCAAGAGTCCTTGGTGCAGCCCAGTGGTCCTGGTTCCTAAGCCCGATGGCAGCCTTCGGTTCTGCATTGACTTTAGGCAGGTTAATGCTATATCTCTCTTCGATGCATATCCCATGCCCAGGATCGAAGAGTTGTTAGACCGACTGGGGCAGGCCCGGTACTTGACCACCCTTGACCTCACCAAGGGATATTGGCAGATACCGTTGACCCGTGCCTCCAGACCCAAGGCGGCATTCAGCACGCCGCTTGGCTTGTTTCAATTTCGGCGCATGCCCTTTGGCCTGCATGGCGCCGCGGCAACATGCCAGAGGCTCGTTGACCAGGTCCTGCGTCCTCACCAAAGTTACGCGGTGGCCTACATGGACGACATAGTCATCCATAGTACCACCTGGGCACAACATCTCCCACGGGTCGAAGCTGTATTGAAAGCTTTACGGCAAGCCGGGTTGACTTTGAACCCTGGGAAATGTCTGTTCGCGGGAACAGAGGTTAAATATTTGGGGCACTTGGTGGGAAAGGGGACGGTCCGGCCCCTGTGCAATAAGATAGAGAGCGTGCAGAATTTTCAGCGACCGATAAACAAGAAACAACTCAGAAGTTTCTTAGGTTTAATAGGGTATTACAGACGCTTCATACCCAGGTTCGCGGAAGAAAGCGCTGTTTTAACCAATATGTTGAGGAAGAATGCACCCAACAATTTACATTGGACACTAGATGCGGAGAACGCCTTCACACTGCTAAAGGGGAAGTTGTGTAAGGCCCCGGTCCTATATGGGGTAGACTTTGGACGCACGTTCATCCTTCAGACAGACGCCTCAGAGTCTGGCTTGGGAGCTGTCCTCTCCCAAGAGTTCGAGGGCACTGAACACCCCGTTCTATACTTAAGTAGAAAACTGTCGAGAGCTGAGGGCAACTACTCGACTATTGAGAAGGAGTGCCTAGCTATTAAATGGGCTATTGAGGCGCTCAGATTTTATCTTACCGGTCGGCATTTTGTGCTGATTACAGACCACGCACCTTTAAAGTGGTTGGGTACCATGCGTAATCACAATCCTCGTCTCACGCGATGGCACCTAGCATTGCAGGCATTTAACTTTACAATACACCACAGAGCCGGCAAGTTACACTTAAATGCGGATGCTTTGTCCGTATTCCGAGCTGTGGGCACAGAGGTTCCCCATCCCAGAATATCTTAAGAGGGGGGATATGTGATGCAGTGGATAAAATAGAGCATATGGAAGTTCAGGAAAGTGAAGAGCTTACCTCTGATTCAGCTGTAGGAAAAGATACAAGGCATAGGAAAACAGCTGAGCAGAAAACGCTGCTAGTACAAGAAAAGCCAAAAGCTCATCAAGAGCACCTGTCTCCTAGTTCTCACGTTACGTGCAGGGCTGGGAACCATATAAGGGAGAGTTTTAGTCAGTGCAGGCAGAACTGCCAGCAGAACTGCCAGGGGAACTGCCAGGAGAACTGCAAAGGAAGTTGCAGAGGAGTGCTGGGAAAGGAAGCTGCAATCCAGGAACCAGGAAGTGGCAGCAGACACAGTGTTCGAGAGAGAAGGGTTGGAAGGAGCAGTGCTGGGAGACGCTTTGATACAGGAAGCAGACCTGGAGAGAAACCAGGAGGGGCCAGCAGCTCAGGAGGACGGTATCTGCAGTTACGGAGCACAGGTCAGCCCAGAGGAAGTTTACCTAGAGAGGGGAGCTTCAAACGTAGCTGTAATCTAAAGAACAGCTGGGAGGCTGACACGGAGTTTCTTAACTCTCAGCCTGACTGGGAAGTCGGGGAGAGAAGCCACTACAACCCCAGAGCTAAGACTAGCACCGAGGTAAAGAGAAGGGAACCTTCTTCTTTTAAAGAAGGGTTTAAATACCATGACTGTTGTAAAGGGCGTAGCCCTGAATATAATGCTGTGAGGGAAAGATATCCTAAACTCTCACTTCGTGAAGAGGACCAGTGGAGAGCTTTCCGCAGACCAGGAAAATATAACCCTGGGATTAAAGAAGCTTTTGCAGGAAGCGATAGTGAACTCTCACAAGAGGTTGTGCCAGAGTCCTACACAGGGGAGGAATCTGATTCAGACGGTTTGGGAAGTGAGCCTGAAGGGATGGTATGGGAGAATAACAGCCACCTTTCAGATCCCATACCAATGGATTGTAATATATGCTGTAAGAATAACCACACTTCTTTATGTTGACCTTTTTAAAGGAAACTGCTTTGTGAAGATAACAAAGGAGAGAAGTTTTTGTTACCATTTTTGTGCACTGCTGTGTTAAGTTTTTGTCCTTAAAGAATGTCCGTTCGGGAAGGGGAATAAAACCCATACTTATTTTTCCTTACCACTTGACCACAAGACTCTGTTTTTCATAGCAAGAGCAGGGTAAATTTCTACAACCCTTGGCGACCGCCTAATTAGGGTTTTAAAAGGGCTCCACCATACGGGCCCCATCACAGTATCTTAAGGAAAGTGAAATTAGAATTACCTGCTAATTGTTGTTCCTTGACGAACTCCAGTCCAGTCCCACACCTCTGGGTAGTGTACCTCTTCCAGCAGCTTGGAGACTGAGCATGTCATCTTTTGATGACCCCAGCATAAATACCGGAGGGACTGCCCACAAGCTACAGTAACCTATTGGCAAAGCAGAACCACAGGAGCAACAAATAAGTAGTTAAACTTGAACCAAAACATTTTATATCTTAATCAAACTGAAACCAAACTAAGTCAAACCTCCCCCGGTGGAGAACAGATCCCCCTTCCTCCGAGAGAGGAGGATTACCTTTAGTCTGCCGGACGACAGCATGCAATCATCACTGAGCGAGGCACAGACAATCAGTCCACCCTCAACCCCGACTGTTCTGCATATCTTATAACCCCCGGGATCCTAGACCTTGAAATCCCGCTTCAGGCCCCGGTATCAACACGCAGGTAGGGATCCGGAACTGGACTAGAGTTCCTCAAGGAACAACAATTAGCAGGTAAGTCTAATTTCACCTTCCTTATCATCCCTCCAGTCCAGTCCCGCACCTCTGGGGATGTAACAGAGCAGTATATTCAACGGGAGGGGCCTGCCAAACCAGCCAAAAGCACCGCCGATCCAAAACCGGCATCCCCAGCTGCCTGGACTTCCAGACGGTAATGCTTAACAAAGGAATGCAGAGAAAACCAGGTTGCCACTCTACAAATCTCAATTGGCGGCACCAAGCTATACTCTGCCCATGAGGCCACCTGAGCTCTCGTGGAATGAGCCCGCAACCCCTCTGGCACTGGCTTACCTTTCAAGATGTATGCTGATGCGATAGCTTCCCTGATCCATTTGGAAATAGAAGTTTTAGCCGCAGCATCTCCCTTATGTGGATCTCCAAATATGAATAGACAATCGGACCTGTGGAAAACCGCTGTCCTCTTCAAATATTGCCGTAGAGCACACCATACAAACAAGAGGCGTAATTGTGATCCGGCAGAGTCACCCTCACCACTACCAAGAACCGGCAAGGTGACGGTCTGGTTCACATGAAAAACTGATACCACCTTGGACAAAATGGATGGGACCGGCCTAAGGACCAGCTTCTCAATGGAAAAGAACAGAAACAGCTCCCGGCAAAACAATGCCTGCAGCTAGGAAATCCTGCGTGTGGAACAGTCTTGAGGGTTAGATCCTTGAGCGAAGCTCTGCCCAGAGGTTCAAATGGCTTCTTTACCATCGCTTCTAGCACCAAATTGAGATCCCACAGCGGCACAATTGTCCTCCTCTGCGGACGTAGAAGTACCACCACCCTTCAGAACCTTCCTACATCAGGGTGCATCCCCAACTTTATCCCTTGGACCGTCCCTTGATAACAGGAAATTGCCGTCAGTTGAACCCTCAATGAGCTGGCTGCCAGGCCTTTATCAAAACCTTCCTGAAAAAACGCTAAGACGTCTGACATGGAAGCCTTGGATGGCCGAATCTGCTTGCCTGCACACCATGCTTTGAAAATGCACCAGACCCGAATACAGGCAAGAGAGGTAGATCTACGTCTGGCCCTCAACAAGGTCGAGATAACTGTGGCCGAATATCCCTTCTTCATCAGCCACACCCTCTCAAGAGCCAGGCTGTAATCAAGAATCAATCCACTTGCGGCATGCGCAACGGTCACTGCATTAGCAGATCCTCTCGCATCGGGAGACGCCATGGATGACCCTCCAGGAGCTGCATGAGATCTGCATACCAAGGCCACCTTGGCCAATCCAGAGCAATGAGAATCACCAGGCCCTGGTGAGCCTCAATCCTCTGTACAACCCGTCCTATTAGAACCCACAGCGGGAATACATACAGAAGTCCTTCCTCGGGCCATTGCTGTACTAGTGAGGTTTCTGGAGTCCGGCGGATTACAGGATCCGAGGCAGCATGGATTCACCAGAGGCAGGTCTTGTCAGACAAATCTGATTGATTTCTTTGACTGGGTGACCAGGGAGTTGGACCGAGGGAGAGCTCTAGATGTGGTGTATTTAGATTTCAGTAAAGCCTTTGACACTGTTCCTCACAGGCGACTTATAAACAAACTGAGCACCCTAGGGATGGACCCTAAAGTTACTGCTTGGGTTAGACATTTTTTTGGTGGGAGGCGACAAAGAGTACAAGTAAATGGAGCTCACTCTGAGGAGAAGGATGTTACCAGTGGTGTGCCCCAGGGATCTGTCCTTGGTCCGATTCTTTTTAACATCTTTGTTAGTGATATAGAGGAAGGGCTGTCGGGTAAGGTTTGCCTCTTTGCGGATGATACCAAAATCTGCAATAGAGTAGACACCCAGGAAGGTGTAGATAACATGAGGAGGGATCTAGCTAAGCTTGAAGAATGGTCTAGAATTTGGCAGCTGGGATTTATTGTTAAAAAATGTAAGGTCATGCATTTGGGCTGCAGCAATCCAAGGGAGCAATACAGTATAGGAGGTGAAGTACTTTTGTCCACTAAAGAAGAGCGGGACCTAGGCGTGGTTGTGTCTGATGATCTTAAAGTAGCTAAACAGGTAGAAAAGGCGACGGCAAAAGCTAGAAGGATGCTTGGGTGCATACGGAGAGGAATGGCTAGCAGAAAAAAGGAGGTGATAATGCCTCTGTATAAGTCTTTGGTGCGACCTCATTTGGAGTATGGTGTGCAATTCTGGAGACCGCACCTTCAAAAGGATGTGAACAGGATGGAGTCGGTGCAGAGGGTTGCTACTAAAATGATTAATGGGCTTCATTATAAAGCATATGAGGACAGACTTAAGGATCTTAATATGTACACCTTAGAGGAAAGGCGGGATAGAGGTGATATGATTGAGATGTTCAAATACCTCCATGGCATAAATGTTCAGGGAGAGAGCCTCTTTCAATTGAAAGCAAGTTCTGCTACGAGGGGACATGGGATGAGGGTGAAGGGAGATAGATTCGGGAGTGATATGCGGAAATATTTCTTTACGGAAAGAGTAGTGGATCCGTGGAATAGTCTCCCAGTGGAGGTGGTAGAGATGAGGACAGTAACTGAATTCAAAAAAGCATGGGATCAACACAGAGGATCTCTAAAGGTAAAAAGTGGACTGTTGTAGTTATGGAAGGACAGACTAGATGGGCCTTGTGGTCTTTTTCTGTCATCATGTTTCTATGTTTCTATGTTTCTAGGGCGTCCAGACCTTCCAACATCCTCTCTCGCCATCAGCTGAAGAAGTGACTGACTTTTGTGGACCCGAAGGTTGCCATCAGATCCATGACCAGAATGCCCCACCGGCACACTACTTGGGTGAACACCTCTTGACTGAGCAACCACTCCCCGGGGTCCACCCACACTCGACTGAGATAATCCACCATCACGTTGTCGACCCCTGCCACATGCGCTGCCAATAGAGCCTGGAGGTGTTCCTCGGCCCAGCTTAAAAGCCTGTCAAACTCCTCCTCCAAGGGAAAGCTGCTCGTGCCCCTCTGGCAATTGTTGTATTTCTCCCAAACTGACCTTTGGACAACTGACAGAGAGATGTGAGAAAGGTTTCCTCCGAGTTGATTTTTGAGCAAAGACGGATTCTACAGGTCAGTTTGGGAGAAATACATTCCCCTGAAGAACTTGTCAAAACGAAACGCTTGGGCGCCTTAGAATAACGGCGTTGGGATTCATTCAAAGTAGTGTGATACTTCTGGCATTGCTGCATTAAGAAACCATTTGTAGGGCTTTGCCGCATCAAAAAGCAAAGGCACACTATCGATAGTGCTTATCAAGAACGGTTGGAGCACGAATGAAATTTTAAAAGATAAGTGCCAACTATGTTACGCATGTGATAGCCTCTTTCAATGGACAGTAATATTCTTGGAGTATCATCAGCATGATTCTACATACATGTTTTGCAGTTTTGAAGAAATGATGTGAATGAGAAGTGAAAACATAGTGGAATTGAGTGGAACTGATCTTTGAAAAATGGGCTTTTTTAAGAAATTTTTATAAGAAAAAGCAAAAAAAGAAGAAAACAAGTGATTAATTTGTTACAGAAAAATTGATTGTGAAACAAAGAAGAAGGTACTGATTAAAGGTCATTGATGTGAACAGCAGCTAAAAGTTTCATTATGAGCTTTAACAAAATCCTATGGATTGCTGCGATGTTTTAAACTGAGACCTTGGTGCCTGACACTATGTTTGCTTATCTTCCGGCAAGCGACCGCCCTTGGACTCACCCATCCTTCACCAATTTATCTAGGTCTTCCCCAAAGAGTACTTTTCCCCTAAAGGGGAATTTGCTTAGCCGGGCCTTTGAGGAACTGTCCGCCGCCCAGTTACGCAACCAGAGATAGCTACTACCGAAGCCATACTTTTCGAGAAACCTCGTATAAGGTCGTAGTGGATAGCTGCCGAATATGTAGCCCCTGACTCCAGCCTGGCCGCTGCCGTCTCTCCCTGATATATCCGCTGGGACCACCGGAGGCAGGCCCTAGAGACCCAAGCTCCACAAACGGAGGCTTGGAGCAAAAGGGCATTGATGTCAAAGACCTGCTTCAACAAGGTGTCCAATTTCCTATCCTGTACATCCTTGAGAGCCACACTACCTTCCACCAGAATTGTTGTCTTCTCGGTGACCACGGAGACCACCGCATCCACCTTTGGTGGTTGAAAGATATTACGATCCTGCTCCAACAAGGGATAAAGACGAGCCATAGCCCTTGATACCCGCTTCTGGCATATCTCACTCTTCTGGATCACTCTATCAACCGGAAAAACCCTTTGCATTCTTCGAATGACTTGCAGCAAGGGATCCTCCAAAGGGTCGTCCTCCGCCGGAAGACTAGCGGGCATATTAAGAGCTTTAAGGGATTCAGCGATGAGCGTTGGTAATTCCTCCTAGAACACCCGCACAACCCTTGTATGCTCTTTGCACTCTGGAATTTCACCGTCCTCCAAATCCTCCTTGACGCCCAACTCTGTGTCACGGTCCTCCCCTTCCAGACCTTCTGACACCAGCAAGCAATCCGGTCCCTCCTCCAAGAACCTCGGCTTCTTCATGGGGACTGTCTCCGACTCTACCCCCACAGGAGCCCCCGGATGCTTTACCTCGCGTTCCGCCTCCAAAGACCCTGCACCTTGCCCCTGCTAGCGCAAGCAGTACGCTTCATGTAGCAGAAGCACGAACTCGGGGGGGGGGGAAGAGGAAATAGCCGGAACCCCAGCCAGACCCAGAGGCTGTGGAAGAGAGGGACCAAGAGCAGCCAAGGAGCAGGAAGCTGTCTCTTGAGATGGCAACAGGGAGGACATGGGGTCCTGCGGTTCTCTAACCAGAGAAGCCGCCTTCTGCCACTCCAAACCATCTGCTAAGTCTTGCTCAATAGAGGCAGCCTCCTGTACACACCCTCTACAAATGCCTTATCTGACACAGCTCCTCACAGTGTACCACACACACCAGGCACTGGGGTCTGGAGGGCATACCTTCAGATAGGCAGGAATTAGCCTGAAAAAACTCCCGGCAGTGACTGCACTGAAAGCAACAATGCCCAGCTTCCAGGCAACAGCTTTCTTAATGGCTCCTCTTCTCCTTCGTTGTCCTCATTTTTTTTTTTTAATTTCAAATTAAACTAAACAAGCACTCCTAAACAACTTTCCCTCAACAAGGTCTCCTAACTCGTGCCACGAGGAGCAAAGGAGAAGTAGAGGGAAGAAGAGAGAAAAGGAAGAAAGCCCACTTTCTGATTTTCCCGTGCTGCTGTCATGTGGCTGGGCCTGCTCTAACTCTGCACAGCCCGCCAAAAACTGCCGCCACATGGTATCGCTGAACACACCAATCAACCCCCCGCTGATAAATGTGCTTAGCACAGCTGTCTTTTTTCAAAAACAATGTCAACTCCAACTATCTACAATCAAAAATGATACAGACTGGTGCAACCTCAAGCCCCGCAGACAACACCCTACCACATAAGTTATCCCAACCATCGCCACTATCCAAATTTGACAAAATCTCACGCAGAGAGATTGAAGACACTATCGCAGCAATCAACCCCACTACCGCGCCCAACGACCCGTGCCCAGCTCTATGGATAAAGGAGTTACGCTGCGACTTAAGTCAATACCTGAGCGAATTAGTAAACCAATCCCTCACAACCGGATCGTTCCCACAGAGTCTGAAACAAACATCGATCAGACCATTGCTGAAGAATAACAGGCTGGACCCAACGAAAGTGGAATCATACAGACCAATTTCAAGTATCCCCATGCTTGCCAAAGTAATCGAAAAGATAGTACAGCGCCAAATTCAACAGCATATTGACACTGAAGCCCCTCTGGATCCATCCCAACATGGGTTCAGAGAAGCACACGGGGTGGAAACCCTCCTCACCACACTATTTGACAACCTAGTCTCGGGAACCGACAAAATTCACCAAGGATTCGCCCTCATCTTTCTCGACATCGCAGCGGCCTTCGACTCGGTGAGCCACGAGATCCTCCTACTACGCCTCAGCGAGAAAGGAATACAAGGAACTGCTTTAGACTGGTGCAAATCGTACTTGACTAATAGATGGCAACATGTAAGGTCTGGCTCCACGACATCAGAACCGTTTTTGCAAAACCAAGGTGTGCCACAGGGCTCGTCACTATCTGCATTGATGTTTAACATCTACATGCAGCCCATATGCACCCTAGTACGATGCCTGTTCACGATCCCCTCCCCGGGAGTGGCTTTTGGGAAGGGTTGGTGACTCTTCTGATCCCACTTCAGCCAGTTCTGGCGAGTTGAAACAGGACATGGTGACAGGGATTCTCCCTTTCACACAATACACTTCTCGAGTTACAGCGCTTCTGAAGAAACATTGGGGGATTTTACAACTACATGCCTGCTTTCAGAAGCCCCTTCGTTTGGCCTATACACGGGGTAGGAATATCCGTGACCGTTTAGTGCATGCAGTTCTCCCTCCCCTTGTTCCTGTTTGTGATGACCGTCTCCCTGGCCATTGGCCTTGCCGCAATTGCCGATTTTGTGCCAACACGGACGAGGGGACACGGTGGACACATTTTTCCTCTGGCAGATCGTTTTCTTTTATGGGCCATTCCACTTGCCTAACTTCTTTTGTGGTGTATATTATTACTTGCCCTTGCGGCTTGTCGTACATTGGCAGAACCATCCGTCCTGTTCGGATTCGTTTACGAGAGCATGCTTCTCGTTTGTCGACTCAGACTCTTTCGGCCCCCATTGTGGAACATTGTCTTCAACATTTTCACACTTTTGAGGAACTTCGCTGGAGGGTCATAGATTCCATTCCTTCGGATCCCCGGGGAGGGGATCGTGAACAGGCATTGCAGCGGCGTGAGCAACGTTGTATCTTCCGCTTGAACACAGTTTTCCCTGCTGGACTGAATTTAGAATGTGATTGGTGGAGTTTATTGTGAGATTTTTTCTTGAACTTTTGATTCATCATTTATTACAATTTTTCAATTTATTTATTTTTTCAATTCTCATGCTTTTCAGGTATGTGGTGTAGTCTGGCTCCTCCCCCTCCTCCTTCATTTGACGTCTTTTTTGTTTAATGACGTCAGTGTCTCAGCAGCCACTCAGCGTTTTTCTGGGGGCTTTAAATTGCCTGTTGGATCCGGCGTTTTTTTAAGGGCGCAAAGAAACAATGGACTCAGTTTGATACAGGGCCTTTTGGGGCTCGAAACATGCATGTCGCTGCTTTATTGCTGTTATGAGCTAGCCCTTTTAACTCATCATCAGATACGTGTTTTTCACTATTGTACACTTTCTTGAACATTTTGATAAAAAGTTTTATAAAAGGTTTCTGTCGACACGGAGCGGGGAGTTTTTCCCCTCCCCGTCTCAGGTCAACGGATTCCGACAGAAAAAATTTCTTTATTATTATTTGTTGGTTTATTTTGGAATTTTGGTATGGTTTGGTAAACGGATCCATAGGTCTGGTTTTTTGTTTTGACTTTTTTTAGTGGTATTCTTAGTGTGTCATCACAATTTTGGAGGTTTTTTCCTTTTTATTGGTGTCTATGGGAAGGCAGAGGCGCTAGCCACAAAAAGAAAGTTTTTCTGCGGTGACAGGATTTGCTTCCTGCTGGCTCTGCGGAAACAATGAACTAAAAAGAGGGAGTTGGGAAGACAGCTGTGCAGGCGCAGTGGAGTGCTCCCAAAAGCTTTCCTATTGGATGCTGGGAAGCATTTCCACGTGGGTTTCGTCGGTACTGCCATCACCCATATGTGAAGACTACATTCCTGCTTGTTCCTGGAGATAATGTATAGAACTTTACCGTTACTATACATAAGTTTAGTTTATTGTTTGCTGTAACTCACAACTCTTGATATATGTACTGTCAGACGGCTGCCTGGGGGAGAATCTTCACAGTCTTGGCAAGTGCATATATCTATATGATTTGCAAGGTATTGTGGGCAATGTAGTTCATTCACACCAGACACAGCTGCTGACAATAATTTAGTTGTGCTCTTGGGTAAAGCCAATAAGATATTTATTTATGGGGTTATTTCTCCCAACACAGATATGCTTGGTAGCACATAAATCAGATAACTTGCTTTCAGTGTTAACTTGGAAAAACAAAGTCAAAATCAGGAAAACAACAAATGAAAAGCCACAAAGCAAGAAACAAACTGTTCTTTTCAGGTTAACTTCTGATTACTTCCCACATAGATTCAGAAGTGATTCTCTCCTAGCTCACAAGCAATTAGGTAAGGCTTAATTGCTAGCAGTTATCCAGCTGAAACCCCTTAGCTGGCTTGCTTTCTACTGTGTGGGTCAAATCCTGCTTCAGGAGCTTTTCTGAGTAGATTAAAGAACAAATGTGTATTTCTTTGTGATGGTTGCTGTACTTTATAACAGAAAGTTACCAACGGAGTTTAGATAGAGAGCAGTCCATATAAATAGGATCTTCATCTGCTATTATTCCCCCTTGTTCAACAAGCATGGGTTCAATATCATGGATTGGCACAGATGAATCTCTCAATGGAGCACTTTCAGGAGAATACTTGTTTCCCTGCTGTCTTTCAAGATTATAGCTAGGGCATAGATCAGTGCTCATACCTGAGCTTCCATTGCTGCTAGAGTTCCTCTCTATATAGCCTGGCCAGTATGTAGTCCAGTTCTTATGTCCAGCCTTCCAATCCAGATCCCTGGACACTGGATCTCTCTTCACATACCTTCTGGCATAGGTCTTAGGGTCCCTTCCACGTGCAGCCGTCTCCCTCACAGGTAGCGTCTGGAGATTCCTAGCTCTGCAGCACCATTCCTCTGGCTTTCCCCAGTCCAATGGTGTATGCTGGCCCTTGGAATACCTCCCAGTATACGTACTGCTTTGGACTCTTCTAGACCTCTCAAAGGCTTTTCTCTTCCTTCTTCCAAAGGGTCTCTTTCCCTCTCTGTCCGTCCGGTTTGGCTTCTGCTTCTGATGATCCTTCAGATGAAACTGATGATCCTTCTTTGGATATCCAAGGTGATCATGAAGATGGTCATCTGTAGAATAAACTCTACTCTTATTCTGCCTAGATGAGTGCTCCTCCCTAACACAGCGCAGCTGTGCTGAATCAGGCCCTGCCCTTTGAGATGAGTGCTTAGGGATTACCTCATAGCCCTCCTGATTGAACACACGTTTCCCCATTTCAGCTCCTCTAATGGCTGTTGGAAACCTGGTGCATTCTGGGACTGGTAGTCCTTTATGGCAAAATTCTGTTTTCTTTTTTTTTTTTTTTTTTTTTTTTTTTATTTATAACATTATATAATATTACATCCAGGTAAAAATACACTTGAATGAAGGAAAACAATGGCTGTTAGATGTATATCAGAAAATGCAAACATTAACAGAATCACAAGGAAAAAAGAAAACATCTCAGCCATATCATTTAGACCTCAATCAAAAAGAAATAAAAGGGGGCGTCTTAGGCAATATAACATCAGGCAAAGGTAAAATATACCTATACCAAAAGAACAAAAAAAAAACAACCAAAGTACAGGTACAGACTTACATGTCAGCCGTATGGGCTGGTTTAACTACTTCAACAATAACTTCCTCCCTAGCTAATAAGAAATCAAGAAGCTGTCTGGATTCAAAGAAAACATAACCTTTCTGCTTATACACCACACAACATTTGGCGGGAAATTTCAGTTGAAAAGTCGCCCCAAGGGCTAAGACCCTGGGGCGAAGAGCCAAAAGGCTTTTCCTTCTCAACTGCGTACTACGTGCAACATCAGGAAATACTCGTACTTTCGAGCCCAGAAAGTCTACATTGATATTCTTAAAATATAATCGAAGAATAAAAAACTTATCTGACTCTAACTTTCCTCAGTGCTGATTCCACTACAAGGGAACGATGAGAAAGTTGAGGCTTTTGGAACCCTGGAGAGGGTGGCACCCGGTACCGAACCTCAATGTCTGTAGAGACTGGAGGAAGTCGTAAGGGCGATTTCCAGACCCTGAGAAGGAGATCCTGCAGAGCAGGATGTAAAGGAAACTTTATATTTTCTATTTGTGCCGGTGAGCCATGAGTAGGATCACAACCAGGGATAGAAATATTAATAAAGGTTGCCATATCCCGGAGAAAAGCCTGAAAAGCCTGATCTCCTATGGGAACCATCCCTGGTAAGGCTAAAGAAAGAGCCTGAGCACCAGAGGAGGTACAGGGTATTGCACCAATGCCAGGTATCAGTTCCAAACTAGGCATTGGTGCAAGAACAGGCATCGATACTGATACAGGACTAGCAGATGAAGTAGCCATCGGGAACTGCTGCAGTGGTACCGAGATCATGAGGGAGTTATGGCTATGATCTTCGGAACTGCCTATCTGGAAACGACAGGAGTCGGTTCCGGGACGCGTCGGTACGCAGTCCTCGAGACTAGATATCGGCTCAAGACTCGGCATCGAAGTAAGCGATACTATCGATGCATGTCGCGAAGGTTGCCGACGTCGATGGCAGTATCGGCGATGCCGATACCACTAAGGCAGACTGGGTTACATCGATCGATACCGACGGTACCGAGGATACCCGATGAGCACCTCTTGCAAAGGGTAAGGTGGTCCACCTCGATGCCGATGCCAGGGTATCAGAACCGATCGATGCCGGTACCGTCCCGGAGCATGGCTGAGATTGAGGGAAGTCAATGCGGTGCGTATCAATCGGTCCCGAAGGTACCGAGGATGCCCGATGACGATCCCTGGTGAAGAGTGGAATACTCGACACCGGTGCCGATGCCGGGGGCTCGGTACCGCTCGAAGCGGATACCACCCCCGCGCATGGCTCAGGTATGTTCTGTGAGGGGTGAGCCCCAGGAACATCCTGAAACCCCTTTAACGCTTTGGAGCCCGAAGACTCCCACAGGGGTAATGCCAATGGATTCTTGAGGGTAAGGCCGGAGCCGTCACCATGCTGGGCATGGGACATACCACTCAAGCATTGACTAGTCTTAACAGACTGTTTTGGGGTTACCTGATCCTGTGAAGTAGAGAAACCGGGTACCCTCACTGCCGAGGAAAAAACGGTATCGAGGGAAACTCTAAATACTGAAGGTTTCCTCACAAAATTATCTCCTGACAAGTCAGGGGAAAAAAGGTCAGGACCCACACAGTTGAGACACCAACTACTGGTGTCTAAAAAGAAACAAGTGTTTCGACATCGAATGCACTTCTTAGGAAAAGAAGGCTCCATGATGAAAAAGGCCTAGTAGGCCCAAGAAAGTTAAGGTAAAAAAAAAAAACTGAAGAAAAGTTTCTCAGAATTTAGCCAAAAATCCACCGGCGATACCGGTGGTAGCGGGAAATACAGCCGCGACCACAAGAAAACAAAAAACTAAAGTAATTAAAGCAATTAAAAAGAAAAGTTTCTGCGGTGACAGGAGGACGTCCTGCCGGCTCCGCGGAAAAACTAAAACTGAAGAGAGGCTGTGGAGAAGGCGGGAAGTCACTGCGCAGGCGCGAGGGATGCTGCCAAAAGCTTTCTGATTGGAAGCTGGGCAGCATTCCCGTGCAGGCTCCGTCGGTACCGACGTACCCATATGTGAAGACTCATTCCTGCTTGTTCCTGGAGATAGTGAAGCTACAGGGTAATCTATTTACGACTAATAAGAGAAAATATTTTTTCACTCAATGTGTAATCAAACTCTGGAATTTGTTACCAGAGGATGTAATAAAATCTATTAGTGCAGCTGGGCTTAAAAAAAGGTTTGGATAAATTCCTGGAGGAAAGGTCCGTAAACTATTATTAAAGAGGACCTGGGAAATCCACTACTTATCCCAAGACAAGCATTGTGGAACCTGTCTATCTTTTTGGGAACCTGCCAGGTACTTGTGAGCTGGATTGGCCACTGTTGGAAACAGGATACTGGGCTTGATGGATCTTAGTCTGAGCCAGTATGGCATTTCTTAGGTTCTTCGTCACTTTAAAGGCTGGCCTAACTTTAGCTGGTTTAGCTAACTGGGCAGCAGCCTAATATTGCCACTGGCTAAAACGCTAACTGGGTACATCAGATATTGAAATGCCGGTGGCCAGATGTGACCCTGGAATTGAATACCTGGTCTTAAATTAAAGCGACGACAGCCAGCTGCTTTAAGTGTGTTGGCCGCGCTGCTGAATATCGGCCCCAAGTATACTGGCAGTTTCCTGCAAGAGAATACCTCACCTATCAAAATAAATCCTAAATATTTGAGGGCCCAAATCAACCGGAAAACATTTGGATCAATATTCAGCAGCAGTGGTGGCATTTGAAAAACGACATATATTCAATACTGCTGTATGGACAACAATTCAGCAGCACTGAATACACAAACAGCACTCACTGCCGCTAGCTATATGTATAGTGGTAAAATTCAGCCGCTATCTGTGTGGCTGCACAGTCTTAAGTCAGGACAGCAATTTTTTTCTGCCCTTACTAAACCGAATAGCTACACAGATAACAGCTGACTAAACACCGTGTTCCATTCTGGCATTATATAGATAGCGCCTCTGAAAGTTCATGGATAAAGGACTTACACTTTTAGCTGCTGCTGCTAAACATCCAAGTCCAGGGGAGGCAGAAGGGCTTTTGCTTGGGGGGGGGGGGAGCCCAAACACCGCCACAAACTCTGTCCTAACTCAGCCCAAGTCCCCTTGCCCCCCATGGGCTGAGACTCTTTCTATTCGCAGACAGGAAGGGTCTTTAATGCGATTGTGACTTTTTTTCTGCCTGCGGGGGTTGTGTAGAATGAGCACCTTATGCCAAATGAAAGGAAACATTGTAAAGCACATTCCACTGCACAACATAAGGCAAAATAAGCATAGAAACCTAATATACAATCAGAGACAACTGTGTATTCATGTCACAATTGCTGAGGACAGGGCCAGGCTGCACTAGTGGGTGGAAGGGCTACAAATATGTCAGGTAAATATGTAAAGCCATGTTCTAAGGATGGTCTATTCAAAATCTGTGGAAACTCAGGCACCTTAGAATACAATAAATGTCCTAATAGGTTAGACCAAAAGGTCCATCGAAGTCCTGTGTTTCTAATTGGCATTTTTTGGTATAGGATGGAAAGAAATTATGGCACACACTAACATTTAGTTTTTCTTTTTTAAAAGTGGAAGAGGAGGGAGCAAGGATCACTGGTTTGTGGTCTTCTTGCCCTTTTGAGGACTTAGCTAGTTAACACTTTCAAAGATTACAAGTTAAGGGTCATAGTTACTAAAATACAGTAATACCTATTTACAAAACTGTTCTAATGGTGTTAGTGTATAGTAAATAGCATTTTCATGGTCAAAAACTCTGCCTTGCATAATATAGAGCCCCCAAAAGAAGAAATGCAAAAAAGAGAGCAGAGGACATGAGAGACAGAGCACCGGAAGAAGCAAGTGAGCAAGCCTGATTGAAGAGCTTAGGAGTCCGGTGCTATGTGCAGAAGAGACAGTCACCTGTTCAGATAAAGATCAGCCCAGTGAGGCTCACCTCATTTTATTAACTCAAACAAAACTTCAACTATTGCCATGAGCTGTGTGTGACAGGGCCTTGCAGAATCCTGGCATGCCCATTTCGTACAGCAGAGAAAGCTACGTAGTTCTCCAGGGACAGCAGGAATCAGTTCTCACATATGGGTGATGTCAACACCAACGGAGCCCTCGTGGAAGCATCTCCCCAACTTTCAAAGAAAGCCTTTGGGAGATGCCACCACGCATGTGTGGTCCCCTTCCTATCCAAGGGTGCTATCTTGCTCAGTCAGATGACATAGCTAGAGCCGACAAAAGAAGATGGCACAATACAGCAACTCCACGGGGATGAGGGAGGGTTGTGAGAACTCAGGCTACTGGGAACCTGTAGGAAGGAAAAAAAAAAAAACAGCCAAGCCGTGAGAAGCCGTAAGTGAGTCTGAGGAAAGAGTCTAAGGACTCCAGAGTCCAGAGAGAACCATCACTCCGGTAGCCTGAACACAGAAGGGTTGGAGGGTAGAGTTGCCTAGACCACGAAGAGATTACAGAGTACGGCCTGGCCAAAGGCAATGTCCCATCGGGACTCCTTCTCCAGGCAGTAGCGAGCTGCAAAGGTGTGGACTGAGGACCAGGTGGTGGCCCGGCAGATGTCTGCCATACGGACAGAGCGCAAGTTTGCAACAGAGGTCACCATAGCCCTGGCTCAGTGCTCCAACGAGAGCCCAGTCTGATTGTGAGCGAAGGCGATGCAGCCACCCAGATGGACAGAATCTGCTTGGTAACAGCCTCCCCCAGGTGACCGGGTTGTAGGAAACTCAAAGCTGTGAGGCTTTGCGGTGGCCCTAGGTATGTTGCAGATAGAAGGAAAAGGCTCTCTTACAATCCAGAGTATGGAGGACAGCCACTGCCTTGTCAGCATGGGGCTGTGGGAAGAAGGTGGGGAGCACCACCACCTGATTGAGATGGAACACGGACACCACCTTCAGAAGGAATTTAGGGTGGGTGCAAAGCACGAATATGTATCTTTGAAGGATATTACCAAAAGCAGAGACGTTCCACAAAAGAGTAAAGTAGCCCAAATGCCCTCAAGTATGGAGCAGACAGAGCTTAAAGACCCCAAATTACCCATGTCTAACAATAGCCAAATTAATATGAATAAAATACATTCTCTAAAATGCTTGTATGCAAATGCTAGAAGTCTAAAAAATAAGATGGGAGAGTTAGAATATATAGCACTAAATGAAAGGTTAGATATGATTGGAATATCAGAGACATGGTGGAAGGAGGACAACCAGTGGGACACTGTGATACCTGGGTACAAACTATATCGTAATGATAGAGCTGATCAAATTGGTGGAGGGGTTGCTCTCTATGGTAGAGAGGGCATTGAGTCAGAAAGGATTAACTTTTTGCAGGAAACAAAATCTGCTGTAGAATCTCTATGGATTGAAATTCCATGTAAAAGGGGGAAGGCAATGGCAGTGGGGGTGTACTATCGAGCGCCTGGCCAGAATGACCAAATGGATGATGAAATGCTCAAAGAAATCAAGGAAGCTAACAAAAGTTACAGCACAGTAATAATAATGGGTGATTTCAACTACCCCGGTATCGACTGGGTCAGTGTCACGTCAGGACATGCTAGGGAGATAAAGTTCCTAGATGAAATAAATGACTGCTTCTTGGAGCAGCTGGTTCATGAACCGACCAGAGGGGAAGCCATATTAGACCTAATCCTTAGTGGAACACCAGATCTAGTGCAAGAGATAAGGTTGTTGGGGCCACTTGGCAATAGTGATCATAGCATGATCGCCTTTGATTTAATTAGTGGAGGAGGGATAGTAAGGAAATCCACAGTACTACCTTTTAACTTTCGAAAGGGAGACTATGATAAAATGAGGAAAACAGTTAAGAAAAAACTAAAAGGAGTAGTTGCAAAGGTTAAAGACGTACATCAGGCTTGCCTGTTGTTGAAAAATACTATCTTGGAAGCCCAGACCAGCTGTATTCCACGCTTTAAGAAAAGTGGAAGGAAGTCCAAAAAACTGCCAGCATGGTTTAAAGGTGAGGTCAGAGAGGCTGTTGCCAAAAAAGCATCTTTCAGGAAATGGAAAAAAGAGCCAAACGACGAAACCTGGAAACAGCACAAGCACTGGCAAGTCAAATGCAAGGCATTGATAAGGCAGGCAAAGGGAGAATTTGAGAAGAAGCTTGCTGCGGAAGCAAAAACGCGAAGTAAAGACCTTTTCAAGTACATTCGTAGCAAAAAACCTGTGAGAGAGTCAGTTGGTCCATTAGATGATAAAGGGGTTAAAGGAGCACTAAGAGGCGACAAGGCGATAGCGGAGAGACTGAATGAATTCTTTACTGCAGTCTTTACTGAGGAAGATGTAGGGATGTTACCCATGACTGAAGTGGTATTTAAAGGTGCGGAAGAATTGAAGGAAATATTGATACATCAGGAAGATGTATTACAACTATTAGATAAACTGAAGAGTAGCAAATCACCTGGGCCGGATGGTATACATCCAAGGGTGTTGAAAGAACTGAAATACGAGATTGCAGACCTGCTATTAGTAATCTGTGAACTATCATTAAAATCATCTCTAATACCTGAAGATTGGAGGATCGCCAATGTAACACCAATTTTTAAAAAGGGTTCCAGGGGTGATCCGGGAAACTACAGACCGGTGAGCCTGACATCAGTTCCGGGAAAAATGGTAGAAACCATCATAAAGAATAAAATTACTCAGCATGTAGATAGTCATGACCTAATGGGAGACAGCCAACATGGCTTTAGACAAGGAAGATCTTGTCTTACTAATCTGTTATGTTTTTTTGAAGGAGTGAATAATCAGGTGGACAAAGCTGAGTCGGTTGATATTGTGTATCTGGACTTTCAGAAAGCCTTTGACAAGGTCTCTCATGAGAGACTTTTAGCAAAACTAAAGAGTCATGGGATAGGAGGCAGTGTACTATTGTGGATCAGGAACTGGTTAAAAGATAGAAAGCAGAGGGTAGGGCTAAATGGCCAATTTTCCCAATGGAGAAAGGTGAATAGTGGGGTACCCCAGGGATCTGTGCTGGGTCCGCTGCTTTTTGACATATTCATAAATGACCTGGAAAGTGGAATAACGAGTGAAGTTATCAAATTTGCAGATGACACAAAACTATTTAAAGTTGTTAAAACCCAAGAGGATTGTGGAAAATTGCAAGAGGATCTTGATAAATTGGAAGACTGGGCATCAAAATGGCAGATGAAATTTAATGTGGACAAGTGCAAGGTTATGCATCTAGGGAAGAACAACCCAAACTATGGTTACACAATGCAAGGTTCCACATTAGGAACCACCACCCAGGAAAAATGTTTAGGCGTCATTGTGGATACCATTTTAAAACCCTCGGCCCAGTGTGCAGCAGCGGCCAAGAGAGCAAATAGAATGCTAGGTATGATAAGGAAAGGAATGGAAAATAAAACAAAAGATATTATAATGCCTCTATATCGTTCCATGGTGAGACCGCACCTTGAATATTGTGTGCAATTCTGGTCGCCGTATCTTAAAAAGGATATAGCGATTTTAGAAAAGGTACAGAGAAGAGCCACCAAAATGGTAAAGGGGATGGAAGGATACTCCTATGAAGAAAGGCTAAAAAGGTTAGGGCTCTTTAACCTGGAAAAGAGACGGCTGAGGGGAGATATGATAGAAGTCTATAAATTAATGAACAGAGTGGAACGGGTAAACGTAGATCGATTGTTTACTTTATCAGAATATAGAAAGACTAGGGGACATGCAATGAAGCTACAGGGTAAACTATTTAAGACTAATAAAAGAAAATATTTTTTCACTCAACGTGTAATCAAACTCTGGAATTTGTTACCGGAGGATGTAGTAAAGGCTGTTAGTGTAGCTGGGTTTAAAAAAAGGCTTGGACAAGTTTCTGGAGGAAAGGTCCATAAACCATTATTAAGAAGGGACGCAGGATATCAATGCTTGAACCAATACAAGCATTGTGGAACCTGTGTCCCTTGGGGAAACTGCTAGGTACATATGACCTAGATTGGCCACTGTTGGAAACAGAATACTGGGCTTGATGGACCTTGGTCTGACCCAGTATGGCATATCTTATGTTCTTATGACCCTGTTCTTGTAGAACCTGGGGTAAGGTGGCTCAGCCTCCAAGGCCTGAAACTCACTGACTTTGCGTGCAGAGATGAGCACTACCAGGAAGACAACCTTCCATGAGAAGGTATCGCATATGGCAGGTTGCCAGAGGCTCAAATGGCAGCTTGGTGAGCTATGTCAAGACCACATCGAGTTCCCATTCCGCCGGGGGCAGGCAGATGGGAGGCTTAGAGAGCAGGAGGCCCCACATGAACAGAGTAATGAGGGGCTGAGCAGAGAGGGGTTTTACCCTCAACAGAATGGTGATGCGCCGAGAGCACACTCAGGTGCACCCTAATGGAGTCCAGCTTGTAAGAGATAAAGCAAGTACTTCAGCGCCATGTACACATGACAAGAGAACTGGTCAATCCGCTGCTCTGCACACCACACCGAGAATCTGTGTCACTTGAAGGCATAAGGCCCATCTTGTGGAGTTCTTACAAGAGGCCAGAAGGACCTCCTCTACTTCCCTTGGGAGGGTGAAGGGGGTCAAGGCTGCCCGTTTAGCAGCCATACTATTAATGTCAGGGACTCCAGGTTGGGGTGAAAATGGGAGCCCTCCTTCTGAGTAAGTAGCCTCAGGGTATTCCCCAGAGGTACCAGGAGCTCCGTCGAGAGGCGGAGCAGCAGAGGGAACCAAGGCTGCCTGGGCCACCGAGGGGCCACCAGGATCAGAGAAGCCTTTTTCTACAGGACCTTGAAGAGGGTGCAGGCGATTAGTAGTGTGGGAGGGAAGGCGTACAGAAAGCCCTCCGACCATGAGATGAGTAAGGCGTCGGAACAGGTGCGGCTGGCAACAGCAAAAGCAGGGCAGCTGAGCATTAGTTGGGCTGGCAAAGAGGTCCAGACTTGGGGTGTCCCGGAATTGGAAGAGCCACTGTGCTACTCTGGGGTCTAGTCACCATTCATGCAGCTGGAGGAACCTACTCAGCCTGTCTGCTAGGGCATTGTCCTGGCCTGGAAAGTATACCACTCTGAGAAGCATTCCTTGGCTGATCACATACAAGCAAAGGGCTACTGCCTCCTGGCAGAGGTGATAAGACCCTGTGCCCCCTTGCTTGTTCAGGTAGAACTTCACGACCTAGTTGTCCGTTTGGAACAGCACAGACTGGTGCTGCAGGCAGTGGTGAAAGGCCCTGATCACCAGAAAAATGGCCCTGAGCTCCAGCAGATTGATCTGCTGCTGGCTCTCCACTAGGGACAAGTTGCCCTGCATGCAGAGTTCCTCACAATGGGCACTCCAGTCCAGTAAGGAGGCATCTGTAGTAAGGACCCTCTGGGGATTTAGGGGCTGAAAGGGAATGCCCTCCTGCAGGTGCTGTGTGGCTTGTCACCAGTTGAGTGACTCCGCCAGCTTGCGAGTCACTAAAACTCTATCCCAGAATCAGCCTGTGGTTTGTGTCCACTGGGAGTGGAGGCACTGGGATGCCTGCATGTGAAAGCAGGCATTGGGAACCATATGGACCGTGGATGCCATGTGACCTAGCAGGCGGAGCGTGGACCGTGCTGACACTGGTGGTATTGCACCTCAGTGGCCAGAGCCACGAGACGACCTGCCGTGTTCAAGGGGAGAAAGTCCTCGACCTGAAGTGTGTCCAGGTCCTGTGTCAGAGTGAGGTGGGACTTGGGGTGGTTTATCACAAACCCCAGGAACTGTAGGACACTGATGGTGTGGGCCGTAGCCTGTTGCACTTCGGTGGCTGTGTCTCCCTTTATGAGCCAGTTGTCCAGTTACAGGAAGATGAAGGTCCCTTGGAGACGGAGGTAGGCCACCACTACTGCTAGGCATTTGGTGCAGATTCTTGGTGCGGAGGCTAGACCGAAGGATAGTACTCTGTATTGGTAGTGGTTGCCCCCAACCATGAATCTTAGGTACTGCCTGTGGCTGGAATGAATGAGGATGTGGATATACACATCCTTTAGGTCCAAGGAGCATAGCCAGTCTCCCTGCTGGAGATATGGAAGCAATGTTCCAAGGGACAGCATCTTGAATTCTCCCACACCAGAAAGTAACAGGAGTAGAATCCCTTGCCCTTGAGGTGGTGGGGTACTGGTTCCATGGCTCTGTCCGTGAGGAGGTCTGCGAGTTCCGATAGTAGGAGTCGTCTATGCAGGGGAGTCTGAGAAGGCTCTCCTGGTAAGAAAGGGGGAGGTGTCTGGTCCAGGTGAAGGAGATAGCCTTCTGTGACTACTTGAGTGCCCACGTGTCGTGATGATAATAAGCCACCGAGGGGGAAAGTGTATCAGATGCCCCCCCCCCCCCATTGGCAGCTCCTCCTCCAGGTGCGGAGAGGCTATGCTCAGGGAATCAAAAACCTGTCCCTGGTTGGACAGGAGCCAGGGTCTAGGGCTTGGAGCCCTTAGGCTTGCGAGGACGTTGGCCTGCTCACTTGCTCCAATGACCTGCTCTGGGGTCTGGGGAGCCTGTTATCGGGGGTAGCCCAGGCAAGGTTTGCCCTTTCTCTGGAATGGGGGCCTCTTTCCTGGTGGTTTCTTCTTAGGAAGGGTGGAGGTCTTCCTGGAGAGCCAAGTCCTTGTGAGGTACTTGGTCTCAATCTCTGCCACCTTCTCCTCCATAGGCTTGCTGAATAAGTTTTCACCTAGGCAGAGGATGTTGAGGAGCTTCTCTTGAGCCCACTGCTTGAGGTCCGATGCCTGGAGACAGGCTTGGCATTGAGCGACAATACCCACGCAGATACCCTCACGTTTGACTTGAAGCCATCGTAGGCAGCTCAAGACATCTACTTCGAGCATTCCCCAACGCACTTCATGAGGGTTTGGAACCGCTGGAGGTGATCCTCTCCAAGGCCCACTGAGAAACTTGTGAGTTCCTTTGCCAGGTCCTGAAGATACATGCTGATATACAGCTGGTAGACTTGGATTTGATAGACCAACATCAAGCCCTGGTAGCATTTTCAGCCAAGGGCATCGAGGGTGCGGTTCTCTCTGCCCGGGAGCACAGAGGAGTGCATTTTCTGACTCTTCTGCCAGTGCATATTCGACGTTACCACCATGGAGGTGTGTGGCAGTTGCAACTTTCGGAAGCCAGGGCCTCACTGGACTCGGTACATGGTATCCAGGCATCAGATGACTATGGGTACAGACGCCAGTGTCTCCCACATACGAAGGAGGAGTTGTCAGAGGATGGCAGGCACAGGAATTATCAGGGCCTCCTTAGGTGGGGCCTCGTATTGGAGGATTTTGAGTTCCTCGGTGCAAGGGTCTTCCTCCGATTCCATGTTGATGGACAAAGCCTTCGACAAAACCCAAACAAACTCAAGGAACGAAGTGTCATCGGGCGGGGACCAACATTGCGATGTCGGGGGAAATGGGTCCGATGGGAGGTCGCAGTGTTTCCGCATCTCTGGGGATGCCTTGTCCTCGGACTCCCAGTTGGAGTAGTCAGTGGAGGACTCGGCAACCGACAGAGTCTGGAGTGCAGGACCCGGGTCAGGGGCTCGATGGCCTATGGCCAGAGCCATGAGCGCTCACCAGAGAGATCTCGCTCCCGAGGAGCAGGAGTGAGACAGAGACCCTCGCCGAGGATCGACTCAAGGCTTCGTGCTCACGAGGATCGGCTCAACTATCGGGGGAGTTCTCGATAACGAGGTTCCTGAGGTCTTAGCAGACGCACCGGCAGGGCTGGGCGTCAGCGCCAGATGAGGAAGGCAGTGAAACTGCACTCCAGTGCCACCATCCTAGTTCCCCACTCAGGAGGCGCAGCCTTCAACGCAGACATCGGTTTCACCAGGTCCGGTATCAGAAAGGAGAGGAAGTCTTTGATGAGACAGGCATCAGGAGTTTGGGTCCTGTCGCGGAAGGCTTCCACGTCTGTTCGGGGAACCTTTCCAGGCCACTCCTACTCAGACTCCTCAGGTTCTCTTCATGGGCTGCAGGACTTGCTCGTCATATCCGAGTCCCAGGATGAGGTCCTCAAGGATTTCTTCTTCTTTTTGTGTTCCTGCTCCGGGGAACCCTTGTCAGAGTCTGTGGTCCCAGTCGGGCACCACAGGGGCATTACAGGACCCTGAGGTCCCATGCAGGGCCTTGGAGTGTGAGGCTACCAGGGATACTGGTGGAGAGTCTGACCTGTGGAAGATATCGCCCCGCTTCTGCTAACGATGCTGGATGGCCTTCGCGGGCACCTTTTAAAGAAGACGCAGACCTTCGGTTCATGGTCAGCCCCTAGACACCGGAGGCTGCAATTATGTGTATTGGTGAGTGACATGTTTTTTGTGCACTGATAACACTTCTAGAATGGAGTGGAGGAGTAGCCTAGTGGTTAGAGCAACTGCCTAGTACCCAGAAGATCAAGGGTTCAATTCCCACTGGCACTCCTTGTGACTTTGGGCAAGTCACTTTACCCTCCATTGCCTCGGAAGAAAAGGCTGGCAATCTACTTCTGGTGATACATTGCCAAGAAAACCCAGAGGTAGCTGGGTCGCTATGAGTCAACACTGACTTGATGGCACTAAAAAAAAAAAACCACACACTTCTAGAACCCGCTGGCCATTGGGGGAAAAGTACCCCAGCGAAGTAGACAACCCTCAAAGCAGCCTTCGGATGGAAAAAGGCACAAATCGCGCTGGGGGAAAAAAACATGGAACTGTTCCGAGGAGCAATGCCAAGGCAAGCGAGCTCGGAGGAAGGAAAGGGACCAGTCGCAACAGGAGAAGGAAAAAAAGTTTTTTTCACACGTATTAACTAACTTTTTCTGGGGAATTAAGACAGATGTCTGTTGGGCTCTGCGGAGAAAAAGGAGACTTGAGCAAGATGGCACCCTTGGGCAAAAACGGGACCACGCATGCATGGTGGCACCTCCCAAAGGCTTTCTTTGAAAGCTGTGGAGATGCTTCCGCAAGGGCTCCGTTGGCACCAACGTTACCCATATGTGAGGATTGACTTCCTGCTTGTTCCTGGAGAACAAATATCGGAAATGGAAAACATGTGAGAACCAGAGATATCTGGCCTTCTCACATGATAAGATTCTGAATAATGGCATTACAAGGCAGTAGAGGAGCAGTAACTGCACAGCAGAATACAAAATAAAAATGTCAGTTGTTGCTAGCTCTAACAAGTGTTGCTGACTGCCAGAAGAGAGAATATTTTCTTGTACAGGGGACTGCCAGGACAACACATGGAGGTGGGATGGACTAAGCTGGACTGCACCAAACTGCCACAAAACTACCAGAGAGGAATCAAGCAGCACAAAAACTGGAGTGAAGATGTGCGCTTTGCTACACGGACATGACAGAGAACTTGAAAGATGCTGAGTATTTAGAGCGTAATCGTTCAATTAGTTCACAATTGTTTTTTGTTCCTTGGTTAATGTTGTGTGTTAAAGATATTGGAAAGCATCAGCCTTGGGCGGATAGAGAAAGATATTAGAAAGGGAAGAGAAGAAATAAAAGAAGAATGGTACAATGAAGGGGAGGGGGAATGAGATAAATGCAGTGACTGAATGCATGATGGAAATGTGAAATTGAAAAAGAAACAAAAACTGTAGAGAGAAGCGAGGGATGTATGGAGTGGGAACACTGAATCTGTAAGCCAACAAGATTCAAGTGAGGGTGACCGGGTGCCTCAAAGGGAGGGATTCAACCATAAGCTCATGTTTAGGGTTCCTAGAAAATTAAACTATGAAGATTATTGTGGATGGAGAGTTCAAAGGAGGCTTAGCTAGAAACCCTACAGAAAGCACTAAAAGCAGAAAAAATCGTGTGCCAAGCTATATATATTCTCAACCACCTCCACTGGCTCCCAATCAGCTCCCGCATCCGATATAAGGCACTCCTAAATATATTCAAAATTAAACAGAACCTCTCAGCGAATTGTCTGCAACCCCTCATCAAAGCTGACCAAGACACCAGACCCAGAAGAGGAACCTCAGACACCATCACCACCCCCAAAGCGAACAAGACAAGACACCTCAAGAAGAGCACTATCCCTGGTGGCGCCCACCCTAAGGAACTCACTCCCCGATGATCTGAGATCAACTGTAGACCTCAAGGACTTCAGGAAGCTGCTCAAAAGTACACACTCTTCATAGAACATTATTAGGACTTCATGTGACCCAGCTACCCAGTCTACTCCCATCTCTGCATGACCCCTGCAATCCCCCCCCCCCTGCTACTTGTAAATAGCCTCTGTACTTAGCTCACAATGTATATAGCACACCAGTTAATCAAATTCACACTATACACTCCCACTCCCTATGTCGATGTATCCACTGCATGTATTCACACACACACACTACCTCCTGATTTGTTTGATGTGCTTAACGCTTTGATTTAAAGATAAAGCGGTATATTAAATCATTTAAAATAAATAAATAAAATGCAACCAATGATTAATATAAAATTAGCAATCATTAGCTGTGGATGGGATACATTCCCCCATACAACAAATTCAAATATTTAGCTTTCCCAGAAACTCTGAGTTGGATATAGCATAACCCCAGGCATGCTAGAATGGCTTTGGGTTCCCCCTGCTACCCACATCCCCCTTCCCATTCCCCCTTTTCCCCCATCCCACACACCACAAAAAACAGGCGCGATCCATTGCTTCGCAACTGCTTTGATTAGTGGATCTTGCAGGCCACAGTTTGTGGATAGAAAATTATTGCACTGGTAACAAATTGTAACGATGACAAAATGCAAACTCTGTACAAAATATTATGAACAAACAAACAATAACCCTAGGCTGCGTTAATGTAGAGGGGTACACAGTCTGTTGCCTGGTAGGCGACACTGGTCCTCCCCGTGGCCAGCATCCCGCCCCTTTACCTCCATCACCAACTGCTCCATTTTGGTACCCAGGTGGCCTATTTTGTTCTATGCTTCTGATAATAGAGGTCAGGCACCTCTGGCACCTGACACCCCCCCCCCACCCCCCCGTTACCGGGTCTCAGCATCTCCATCTTGGTACCAGAGTCCCCCTTTTTCTATGTGGCAGCCCTCCCCTTCCACTTTTCCTCTGGTGAGATCCCATCACCAGGAGGCCCACAGCTCGATTCATCCCAACATGAGTACCAAACTGATGGCCCGTCAGAAGCCCTTGAAGAACAGTTCGAAGTTGATATCATTTAAGTGCACCCCTTCTCCAGAGTACACGGTATCCTCCCCCACCTATATGCCCTGGTGTTCCACTACCATCCCACTTAACGCCCGCACAAAGTTCCCCACTTTATTCAGCTTCTTCCTGCTCTTTTCGATACCTTTCGGATGTTCCGTTCCCCTCCACTTCTGCTGTGGGATGATGTGGAACCAAACAACCCCCGCCCCCAGCTCGGCACGTAACATAAGAACATAAGATATGCCATACTGGGTCAGACCAAGGTCCATCAAGCCCAGTATCCCGTTTCCAACAGTGGCCAATCTAGGTCATACGTACCTAGCAGTTTCCCCAAAAGACACAAGTTCCACAATGCTTGTAATGGGTCAAGCATTGATATCCTGGGTCCCTTCTTAATAATGGTTTATGGACCTTTCCTCCAGGAACTTGTCCAAACCTTTTTTAAACCCAGCTACACTAACAGCATTTACTACATCCTCCGGTAACAAATTCCAGAGTTTGATTACACGTTGAGTGAAAAAAATATTTTCTTTTATTAGTCTTAAATAGTTCACCCTGTGGCTTCACTGCATGTCCCCTAGTCTTTCTATATTCTGATAAGGTAAACAATCGATCTACGTTTACCCGTTCCACTCCGTTCATTAATTTATAGACTTCTATCATATCTCCCCTCAGCCGTCTATTTTCCAGGTTAAAGAGTCCTAACCTTTTTAGCTTTTCTTCATAGGAGTATCCTTCCATCCCCTTTACCATTTTGGTGGCTCTTCTCTGAACCTTTTCTAATAACGCTATATCCTTTTAAGATACGGTGACCAGAATTGCACACAATATTCAAGGTGCGGTCTCACCATGGAACGATATAGAGGCATTATAATATCTTTTGTTTTATTTTCCATTCCTTTCCTTATCATACCTAGCATTCTAGTTGCTCTCTTGGCTGCCGCTGCACACTGGGCCGAGGGTTTTAACATGTTATCCACAATGACGCCTAAATCTTTTTCCTGGGTGGTGGTTCCTAATGTGGAACCTTGTATCATGTAACCATAGTTTGGGTTGTTCTTCCCTAGGTGCAGAACTTTGTACTTGTCCACATTAAATTTTATCTGCCATTTTGATGCCCAGTCTTCCAATTTATCAAGATCCTCTAGCAATTTTCCACAATCCTCTTGGGTTTTAACAACTTTAAATAGTTTTGTGTCATCTGCAAATTTGATAACCTCAGTCGTTATTCCACTTTCCAGGTCATTTATGAATATGTCAAAAAGCAGCGGACCCAGCACAGATCCCTGGGGTACACCACTATTCACCTTTCTCCATTGGGAAAATTGGCCATTTAGCCCTACCCTCTGCTTTCTAGCTTTTAACCAGTTCCTGATCCACAATAGTACACTGCCTCCTATCCCATGACTCTTTAGTTTTGCCAAAAGTCTCTGATGATGGACCTTGTCAAAGGCTTTCTGAAAGTCCCGATACACTATATAAACCGACTCACCTTCGTCCACCTGTTTATTCACACCTTCAAACAAACATAACAGATTAGTAAGACAAGATCTTCCTTGTCTAAAGCCATGTTGGCTATCTCCCATTAGGCCATGACTATCTACATGATGAGTAATTTTATTCTTTATGATGGTTTCTACCATTTTTCCCGGTACTGACGTCAGGCTCACCAGTCTGTAGTTTCCCAGATCACCCCTGGAACCCTTTTTAAAAATTGGTGTTACATTGGCAATCCTCCAATCTTCAGGTATTAGAGATGATTTTAATGATAGTTCACAGATTACTAATAGCAGGTCTGCAATCTCATATTTCAGTTCTTTCAACACCCTTGGATGTATACCATCCGGCCCAGGTGATTTGCTACTCTTCAGTTTATCTAATAGTTGTAATACAGCTTCCCGATGTATCGATATTTCCTTCAATTCTTCCGCACCTTTAAATACCACTTCAGTACCAGGCCATGTCCACCTTGATCCTGATGATGAGATCCATGCCTTTCGTGGATACCAGATCATTTCTCCCAAGGTGCAGGACCACCAAGTCCAGCAGGCAGCTGGCCTGTCTCCATCCGGCGAGAGCGGGCCTCAACTGGTTCCACCGCATCCCTCTTTGTCCCATCCCGTGTATGCGGACTCTGTCAGGGTGGAAACTAAGCTACTTGCTGAAGTGTCGCCCCACTGCCCTTCGTCTCGCCCAGTAGACTTAGGAGTGCCCCACAATCCAGACAGAAACCATTCCTATCTAGTGTTCCTACCAGGTCCCCTTCACATAGCATACAACCCATCATCACTAAAAATACAACATATTCCCTGGTCAAACCATCCCTTAATAAACTTCCAACTTCCATACCTCAAGCACTCAAAACCTACATACACCCACTATCACAAAAGATACAGGAAATTTGAAAAAGATGACTTTCTAAAACAAACAATTCAAAACCTCACCCAAGTCCCAACTGATATTAATAAAGCAATAACTTCCTGGAATGAAACAATAGCTGAGGCATCCACTCCACACACACGCCATGTATACCCTATAAGGAAACACACACCATGGTTCAGCACTGAAGTAAAACAATTGAAAACAGAATTGTGTAAAATCGAACATAAATGGCGCCACACAAAATCTACAACCTTCCAATTACAATATATTGCTACACTCAAACTCTATAAGGATACTTTTAACTCCTATAAGAAAGACCACTACTCCAGCATTCTATCAAAAACCCTAAACCACCCAAGGGAGCTTTTTGAAATAGTAAAATCATTAGCCAACAAGACACCGAATAATAAAGACACTGAACCCCCCCTCCCCCCCCCCCACATAGCACCCCAAACCCTGGCTAACTTCTACAAGGAAAAACTAAAACAAAGACCTATCCATAAGTTATCATAGCATACCTCGCCCCACAGAAAACATACTTCACTCACCACAACCACAACCCCCCTGGTCAAGGTTCGCCCCTACATCAAAGGATGCACTCAGAAATATCACTTCCAAGCTAAATACCACCACCTCCTACCTCGACCCTGTCCAAAAAGCTGGATAAAAGCAACAAAATCAGAACTCTCTCCTTTTATCCTCCCTATCAACCTTTCCCTACAACAAGGCCACTTACCATCCTCCTTTAAACATGCACTAATTCGATCTATTCTGAAAAACCACTCCATGGATAAAAATTCCCCAACATCATACAGACCTATTTCCAGTCTCCCTTTCATGGCCAAACTGATGGAGAAAATAGTTCAAATTCAACTTCAGGATTATATCGAATCCTTCGCCCCACTAGACAAGCACCAGTATGGCTTTCGTCCATACCATGGAGTGGAGACACTCCTCACTGTTCTGTTTGACCGACTCACATGTGGTATTAACGACACCAAATAGGTCTTTCTCCTCATATTTTTAGACATCACCGCAGCTTTTGATAGTATAAACCAGGCATGTCCAACAGGTAGATCGCGATCTACCTGCAGATCGCGGAGGGGTCAGAAGTAGATCGCCAGCCACACTTGGCTCCATCTCTCCAGCAGCTCGTCCCATCGCTAGGAGAGAGCTCGTGTCAGCAGGTCATCTGCCGAGGGCTTGGCACCACTGCTGATCCTTTGCCTGTCTTTTTTCCCTGCCTGCGGGAATCTTGCCTGCGGGTATATTGGGGACGCTTGTTGTTTTCATGCCAAAAGTTTGTGGGTACCTCAGGGGGCCACCGCCCACGCCCCACGACGAGATGCCGCAGGCCGGGTGTCATACCTGGTCTCCTGCCTCTCATAATCACTCATTCCTGCCACCGCCTCAACACCCCTTAGAAGTGTGTTATATACCGGTGATATCCATTTGCCCGGGCTTTACCTGAATACACTTACCGTATTAGTTGTGTCGTGTGCTGGTCGTTGGTCACTTTATAGTTTGCTTTCATTAAACGTTTTCGGGAAGACACAACAAAGTGTCAAGAATGTGGTGATTTTGGTGGGCTTTTCCAATTTTGTTCTAACTTGCCTATGCCTTGCCTTCAAATTGGTTCAAACCACTGTGACTTTTGCTTGCCTCTGCAATTTTATTTTGCCTAGCCTTTGCATTGATTCTACACTGTGTGCAGAATTTATTAAATCGCATGTGGTGGTATTTGAACTTCTTTGGCAGTATTTGATTTTATCTGGTTTGCTGGACAGGTGTTTGAGTTTTTTTGATGATTGTTTGGTGGTATTTGATTATTGGTGCCAGTATGATGAATTCTTATTTTTACTTCTAGAACCGCATGTGTGGTTTTGGCATCTCCAGTCCATGTATTGAACATCATCCAGAGGTCTTCAGTTCCTGTTGATCTTTAATACTTTGGGACAGTGACAGTTTTGGACCAGATTCAGCCACTGTTTATACTAACTTAGCAGATTTGACTTTCTTACATCCAGCCATCCCAGTATAACGAAGATGAGTGTTCCAAAGAAGAGCAAAACCTACCACTTTCATGATGAATGGGAAATGGACTACTTCTTCATTATGGTGAAAGACAAGTGTTGTTGTCTAATTTGTAACACCCCAGTATCCTTGCCCAAAAAGGGTAATCTGGAATGTCATTATAAGGCTCTGCATAGCAATAAGTTTGATGATGATTTTCCACCCAAAAGTGAAATTCGTAAACTGAAGCTCAAAGAACTTAAATCGAAATTGGCTACTCAGCAACAGTTGATGGCGAAGCCAAGGTCACATTTGGTCAATGCAACCACAGCATCCTTCAAGGTTAGCAACCTGATCGCAAAGAAATGCAAACCTTTCACTGAAGGGGAATTTGAAAAAGATTGTTTTCTTGAAGCTGCTGACAATCTTTTTGAAGGATTTAAAAATAAGAAAGGTATCATAGCTGCTATTCAAGATGTACAATTGTCAAGAAACGCCGTCTGCAGTGAATAGAAAAGATGAGTGGAGACACAACTGAACAATTGTTGGAGGATGTTTCAAATTGTGTTGCTTTCTCACTCCAACTGGATTAATCTATAGACATAAGAGACATAGCCCAGTTACTAGTCTTTATCCGGCTGGTTTTTGAAGACTTGTGTTAAAGAACTATTTGGAATGATTTCTTTAAAAAGGGAGAACTACCGGTCAGGAAATATTCAGTTCTTTCCATTCTTTTGTGACAAAGTGTAATCTTCCATTACATAGACTTGTTTCCATCACTACTGATGGAGCAAGAGCAGACAGGTGAGGCTAAGTTTCATAGCCCTCTGTAGACAGCATGAGGACTTCCCAGATTTCCTTTCTTACCACTGCATCATTCACCAGCAAGTTTTGGCAAGCAATAGACTCAATACAAAGACTATCATGGACATCACTTTCAAAATTGTAAATTCAGTTCGTGGACGATCACTTCAAAGACGGCTTTTCAATCTTACTCTTGATGAAGGGGCAGCGGAAATCATTTTGCACAGATGTAAGGTGGCTAAGTAGGCACAAATTTCTGCAAAGATTTTGTGATTTGCTGAATGAAATAAGAAGTTTTTTGAAGGAGAGGGGAGATGACCAAGCAGAGTTGGAAGATGAGGAGTGGTTATGTGATCTGGCATTTTTCGCTGACTTTACAGGCGATCTAAGTGATATGAACCTTGAACTGAAGGTAAAAACAAATGCATTGGCGAGACGAGTACAGTTTCATCCTACAAGAGCAAATTTGAGCTAATAATGACTGACCTTGCAAACAACACTTTTGATCATTTTCCTAATACGCAGGACCATCTGGGAGAATATCCAAATTTTGTTTTTCAGAACGAGAAGTATGCGACAGAAATCTGTTCTGTTATCCAGGAATTCGAAAATAGATTCTGTGACTTCCAAAAAATTGGAACAATTGCGGAGTACTTGTCATACCCATTCAAAGTAGATGTGGACATTAAAGAAACTGCAGCTGCTATCAGTAAAAATTACTCATTGAACAAGCCATCTCTTGAAAACAAAATATTAACCCTTAATAATGACATTTTTCTGAAGAACCGTGCACAGCAAGAATCGTTTTGGAAGCTAGTGCCTAGAGACAAATTTCACAACTTGAGAAGATGCAGTGAAGCTGTACACTCCTGTTTCGGTTCAACTTATTTGTGTGAATCTGCGTTTTCCCATCTGAAAATGACAAAGAGTACACAACATTCCAACATGACAGATGAACATCTCCAGGATTCTCCGAGACTGGCTCTCACGCAATATTCACCCAACTTCAAAAAGCTGGTGGATGAAATGCAGGCTCAGACGTCTCACTAATGAGCAAGAGCGAAATATTAAAGATTGTGCAAGATCAGCCTAGATCAATATTCGACCTAAATTTAACACAAATTACTCAATAAAAGTTAAAGAAAGTTATTAAGAGAGTTAAAGAAAGTTATTACTCAATAAAACTTTAAGAAAAAATGTATTTTCCATTTCCCGTCACAGTTCTTACTGGATCTTCGTCTTTCTGTTTTGTTTTTGCTTAATTTGCTTAACAGCTGGTCACATCCAAGTAAATGACAGAAGGTTCATTAAAAATTGGGGGGGGGGGAAGGAATCCTCCAACTTTATTGGGTTAAAATTTAATTTGAAATTAATTTTCATGTTGGTAGATCACCAGCACTTTTGGCCGGAAAAAGTAGATCACGACCTGTTCGAAGTTGGACATGCCTGGTATAAACCATTAAATTATCATCTCCAGATTACATCAACTAGGAATCAAGGATACAGTACTAAACCGGTTTTTCCTCTTATCTGTCAGGTCGAACACAACAGGTAAGAATAGAACATCTTTCTGATCCCTATAACCAAGAACAAGGACTACCACAGGGTTCCTCCCTATCAGCCTTCCTTTTTAACATTTATATCCAGCCCATCTGCACTATTTTCAAAAAATTCCAGGTAAACTATCATGTATACGCGGATGATACAATGTTATACCTCTCGTTCAACTGCTCTAACCCCACAATTCAAAAAACAACAGATTGCTTTGCTGAAATAATGGAATGGCTATTAACTCACAACCTTAGGATCAACTTCAGTAAAACTGAGGCATTATATGTAACGAGAAACCAGAACTTTACCCCACCTACAGCCATCAGGATTCATGACAAACATTTCAGTAAATAACGAGGTAAAATACTTTGGCATAATTCTTGATCGCATCCTAAACATGACCTCACACTTAAGACAAACAACAAAAAAGATCTTCTACAAACTTAAAATGTTAAAACAACTACGTTCACTGCTCCACAATCACGACTTTAAATCTGTCATCAGCGCAATCATTACACCCCACTTTGACTTCTCTAACACAATCCTACATGGACTCACCAAACATAGCATAAGACAATTTCAAGCAGCTCAACATGTTGCAACTAGGATAGTTACAAATTCTAACCCAATCGAACACATCACCCAAATATTGTACGATTTGAACTGGCTCCCTGTACAGAGCCGCATAAACTATAAAATTCTAGTTACAACTTTCAAACTTCTCAATGATATCGTCCCTTCATACTTTTCCACCCATTACCAAGGAAACCCACACTCACATACAATGAGACTGTAACAAAAATAAAATCACAATCCCATCAGATTTCAGGAAATCAAGAAAAGTAAACAAAGCATTCTTCCACATCGCCCCTAACCTTTGGAACTCCCTTCCAGACTACCTAAGAGAAATAACGGACCTCTCAACATTGCGAAAAAAACCTTAACACACACCTCTGTATCCTTCACTTTGGAAATGAACCTAATAGTAACAACCCCACCCCTTCCACTAATTAACCCATCCGTCAAAATTCATCCCCCCCCCCTAGCTGAGCTACTCAAACCAATATCCTTTTACATCTGTCAATCAAACTTGTATATATTTTTACGTTTATGAGACTTTTTTTGTTTAACAATATTAATGTAAATAGTTATAATTCGATCTTTGTAAATGAATACGTACCTTCCATTGTACTATTCTAAGTTTGATTCATTGTAAATCGCATTTGATTGCTCGGAAAATGCGGTATAAAAATTTATAACAAACAAATAAAAAATCCAAGACCTGGTGGGTAAGAGAGGAAGCAGCGTCATCAAGTGTCACTATTGCCTAATATACAGTTTATACCTGTATGAAGCCATCTCCCGATCGCCTGAATTTGACCCGTCCCCAAATTAAACACATGTGCTACGGTTGCCGCATCTATCCTAAAGGAATGCAGTGCCAGCCTGCTAGTCTTGAACCCCGCCTTCCTTACCACCCTCAGCCAAAGAGTCTGAAACTGATATTAAGAGGAAGAAACCATCCGCTTTCATAGTAGGGCCCCCCCCCCCCACCAATGACGGGTGAATCCTCAAATACTCCCGCATGTCCTGGACCGGGCAAAGTGCCCACACAGCTGTAGTGTTCAGCCACATTACCCTCCCCTTCCTGAGCCAGTCTGTCTTTGACTGGGCCAGGAATAAGCGCTACCTGTCCCCCACCACTGAGGCATCCTCCACTCACATGGCGGCGCCTGCTATGTTCCCGTGGACTGGGGCAGGATCTCGCTCATGCGGAAAGCCCCAAAGAACATTGAGCAACTAGCCTAAACAGTTTATCCTCGAACCCGTCCCTGGTGAACGCTGCTGCCTGCTGCATGACCCCGTTCAGCATGGGTAGGGTGATCGGCCGGCACCATTCAGGCCACAGGGCAGCCTCCCTGGCCCAGCCCTCCATCACTTTCTGTACCATAAACTCTTTCATGATATCTCTCAACCCCACCAATTTGAGGAACAAAGCCACCCCTGCCAGCTTCAGCTTGGCTTGCCTAGTTGATGCTCCCTCAGCCTGCAGGTGCATCGGGAACTCGAGCAGGAGGCCTGCTATCACCTCCTGCCAAGACTGGCTCCCAGCTGTAAGAAAGAAGCTTTCTAGCAGACCCCTCGCTGTCCCATAGGCCTTCCACGTCCTGGTCAACAGTAATGCCATCAGATACTGGCCCCCTGCATACAAAGGTCCACAACTCCTTGGATATGCACATCGCCGTGAGCACAGCATTCAGGGTGAGCTGCCAGAAGCACTGGAGCTGGAAATGAGAAAGAGTGTCAGCTATCTCAATGCTCTCCCTGAGACGTGCCTGGCCATAATAAATGCACTCAGTTCCAGGCTCAGCAGCACTAGCTTCCTAACCAACTGCATCACTCTCTCAGCCCTTGCCATTTGCTTATTGATTGCGAACACCACTGCCGTATTCTATCCGTGAACCGGTGTTTACAGATGACCATGGCCACCACGATTCGGAACATCTCAAGGAACGTAATATCCTTGGCTACTCTGTTCTTGTGCCACTCAGACATTCAACGCTCTTGGCACCACTGTCCCATAAAATAAATTCCTAAGTCCACCCCCTCCCCCGCAGCATTTGTAAATAGTTCTACATCACTGCTACATATGGCTGGTGCCCGCCCTATGTTCCTGCCATTGTAACAGGACATGAACTGCTGCCACACTGTCAGGTCCTCACTCATAGGTGCATTGACCCTAAGGAAAATAAGATATGCCATACTGGCTCAGATCAAGTTCCATCAAGCCCAGTATTCTGTTTTCAACAGTTGCCAATCTAGGTCACAAGTACCTAGCAGCTTGCACAGAAGACACAGGTTCCACAGTGCTTGTACTGGGACAAGCAGTGGATTTTCCGGGTCCTCTTTAATAATGTTTTATGGACCTTTCCTCCAGAAACTGGTCCAAACCTTTTCTAAACCCTGCTACATTAACAGCTTTTACTACATCCTCGGGTAACAAATTCCAGAGCTTGATTAAGCATTGAGTGAAAAAACATTTTCTCTATTAGTCTTAAATAGGTTACCTTGTAGCTTCATTGCATGTCTCCTAGTCTTTCTATATTCTAATATCGTAAACAATCGATCTACATTTACCCGTTCCACTCCATTCATTAATTTATAGACCTCTATCATGTCTCCCCTCGGCCATCTCTTTGCCAGATTGAAGAGCCCTAACCTTTTTAGCCTCTCTTCATAGGGGTATCCTTTCATCCTCTTTACCATTTTGATGGATCTTCTCGGTACCTTTTCTAATAACGCTATATCCTTTTTAAGATGCAGCGATCAGAATTGCACACAATATTCAAGGTGCGGTCGCACCATGGAACAATACAGAGGCATTATAATATCCTTTGTTTTATTTTCCATTACTTTCCTTATGATACCTAGCATTCTATTTGCTCTGTTGGCCGCCACTGCACACTGGGCGGAGGGTTTTAACATGTCATCCATGTTGACGCCTAAATCTTTCTCCTGGGTGATGGTTCCTAAAGTGGAACCTTGCAATGTGTAACCATAGTTTGGGTTGTTCTTTCCTAGGTGCGTAACTTTGCACTTGTCCACATTAAATTCCATCTGCTATTTGGATGCCCATCTACCAATTTATCAAGATCCTTTTGCAATTTTCCATAATCCTCATGGGTTTTAACAACTTTAAATAGTTTTGTGTCATCTGCAAATTTGATAACCTCAGTCGTTATTTCCATTTCAAGGTCATTTATGAATATGTCAAAAAGCAGCAGATCCAGCACAGATCCCTGGGGTACTCCACTATTCACCTTTCTCCATTAGGAAAATTGACCATTTAGCCCTGCCCTCTGCTTTCTATCTTTTAACCAGTTCCTGATCCACAATAGTACACTGCCTCCTATCCCATGACTTTTTAGTTTGGCCAAAGGTCTCTGATGAAGTACCTTGTCAAAGGCTTTCTGAAAGTCCAGATACACTATATCAACCGACTCATCTTTTGTCTACCTGTTTATTCACACCTTCAAAAAAACATAACAGATTAGTAAGACAAGATCTTCCTTGGCTAAAGCCATGCTGGCTGTCTCCCATTAAGTCATAACTATCTCCATGTTCAGTAATTTTGTTCTTTATGATGCTTTCTACCATTTTTCCCTGTACTGAAGTCAGGCTCACAGGTCTGTAGTTTCTCGGCTCACCACTGGAACCCTTTTTAAAAATTTGCGTTACATTGGCCATCCTCCAATCTTCAGGTATTACAAATGATTTTAATGATAGTTCACAGATTACTAATAGCAGGTCTGCAATCTCATATTTCAGTTCTTTCAACACCCTTGGATGTATACTATCCAGTCCAGGTGATTTGCTACTCTTCAGTTTACCAAATGGTTGTAACACCTCTTCCCGGTGTATCAATATTTCTTTCAATTCTTCCGCAGTATCACCTTTAAATACCACTTCATTCATGGGTAATATCCCTACATATTCCTCAGTAAAGACCGAAGCAAAGAATTCATTCAGTCTCTCCGCAATGGCCTTTTCCCCTCTCGGTGCCCCTTTTCCCCTCTATCATCTAATGGTCCAACTGACACACAGGTTTTTTTGCTACGAATATAATTGAAAAAGTCTTTATTACATGTTTTTGCTTCCACAGCAAGCTTCTTCTCAAATTTTCTATTTGCCTACCTTATTAATGTCTTGCATTTAACTTGCCAGTGCTTGTGCCATTTCTAGTTTTCGTCATTTGACTCTTTTTTCCATTTCCTGAAAGATGCTTTTTTGGCAACAGTTGCCTCTCTGACCTCACCTTTAAACCATGCTGGCAGTTTTTTTGGACTTCCTTCCACTTTTCTTAAAGCATGGAATACAGCTGGTCTGGGCTTCCAAGATAGTATTTTTCAACAACACCCATGCCCAATGCAAATCTTTAACCTTTGCAACTGCTCCTTTTCATTTTTTCTTAACTATATTTCTCATTTTATCATAGTCTCCCTTTTGAAAGTTAAAAGGTAGTACTGTGGATTTCCTTACCATCCCCTCCTCCATTAATTAAATCAAACACAATCATGCTATAATCACTATTGCCAAGTGACCCCAACACCCTTATCTCTTGCACCAGATCTAGTGTTCCACTAAGGACTAAGTCCAAAATGGCTTCCTCTCTGGTCGGTTCATGAACCAGCTGCTCCAAGAAGCAGTCATTTATCTCATCTAGAAACTTTATCTCCCTAGCATGGGGTTTGAATACCGGGGTAATTGAAATCACCAATTATTATTACTGTGCTGTAACTTTTGTTAGCTTCCCTGATTTCTTTGAGCATTTCATCATCCATTTGTTCATTCTGGCAAAGGCGGTCGATAGTACACCCCCACTGCCATCGCCTTCCCCTTTTTACATGGAATTTCAATACATAGAGATTCTATAGCAAATTTTGTTTCCTGCAAAAAACTTTATTCATTTGTAACTCAATGCCCTCTCTAACATAGAATGCAACCCCTCCAGCAATTTGATCTGCTCTATCATTACGATATAGTTTGTACCCACCACCATGTCTCCGAGATACCAATCATATCTAACCTCTCATTTAGTGCTATATATTCTAACTCTCCCATCTTATTTTTTAGACGTAGCATTTGCAAACAAGCATTTTAGAGACTGTATTTTATTCATATTAATCTGGCTATCGGTATGCAGGGGTAATATGGAATCTTTAAGCTCTGTCTGCTCTGTCCTCAAGGACAGTTGGGCTAGTTTTGTCTTTATGGAACATCTCTGCTGATATGCCCTAACTTCATTCTTTTGGTAGTATCCTTCAAGGATACATTGTTCCGAACCATGCGCTCTTGGGTGACTGTTGGCTCTCCCCTATCATCTAGTTTAAAAGCTGCTCTATCTCCTTTTTAAAGGTTAATGCCAGCAGCCTGGTTCCATCCCAGTTAAGGTGAAGCCCATCCCTTCAGAAGAGTCCCGCCTTTCCCCAGAATGTTCCCCAATTCCTAACAAATCTAAAACCCTCAACCCTGCACCATCGTCTCATGCCACACATTGAGACTCCAGAGCTCGGCCTGCCTTTTGGGTCCTGCGCGTGGAACGGGAAGCATTTCGGAGAATGCTACTCTGGAAGCTCTGGATTTCAACTTCCTATCTAAAAGCCTAAATTTATCCTCCAGAACCTTCGTACCAAATTTTCCTATGTCTTTGGTACCACCATGTACCAAGACAGCAGACTCCTCCACAGCACTATCTAAGACCTTGTCTAGGTGGCACGTGAGTCCGCTACCTTCACACCAAGCAGGCATGTTACCAGGTGATCCGCACATCCACCAACCACCAAGCTATCTACATGCTAATGATCGAATCGCCAACTATAATGGCTGTCCTAACCCTTCCCTAATGGGCACATGGCCCTGAAGAAACGTCCTCAGTGTGAGAGGGTTTTACATCACCTGGAAGACAGGTCCTAGCTACAGGATCACTTCCTGCCACACCAGAGTGATGCTCTCCTGTCACGTAACCTCTCTCCTCCATGGCAACAGGAATGCTGCTAGATTGTAAGTGAGACTTCAGGACTATATCCCTGTAGGTCTTGTCTGTCTACCTCTCTGTCTTCCTTATGTCCTCTATGTCTTCTACTCTAGCCTCCAGAGATCGGACTCATTCTCTGAGAGCAAAGAGCTCCTTGCACCTAGTGCACATGTAAGACCTCTCACCAACTGGGAGAAAATCATACATGTGACACTCAATGCAAAAGACTGAAAAGCCCCCATCTCACTGCTGGACTCCTGCCTGCATCTTAGCTTTAAGGTTGTATTAATAAAACTATACTTAATACGTTTAATGTACTTTGTTCACCTGAAGCTTAATTAATCTCAGGTCCTTAATGTATGCCTGATGAGGATAAGCAGCTGCACTTGAGAGTGAATACGGCACCTCCTTTCCTTTAAGAGGTTTAAGCACCTATAAAGCTACAATTATCCCAGGGGTGGGTTGGTGTCGGGGAGGGAAGGAAAGAAGACTTATTAAAAGCTGGCTGCTGCACAGTACCCTGTACTGTGCTTCTAAGAATCTCTATTCTTAGGGTGGAGGAGTGGCCTAGTGGTTGGGACAAGGTACTTCAGGCCGGAAGGTCGGGGGTTCAAATCCCACTAGAGGACAGCAACCTTGGGCCGGAAGGACTGGGGTTTCTAGTCCCACAGGTGCTCCTTGTGGTCTTGGGCAAGCCACTTAACCCTCCATAGCCCATGTTCCCTGTAAAATAGTTATCTCCAAGTTATAATGCCCTGTTCAATGTAATTTCAGTTTGTTCAATGTAAACCGCACTGATGCAGAATAGCACGGTATATAAGAGAATGTAAATAAATAAATAAATAAAATATTCCAATCTGTGATGTTGGAATAGAGTAAGCAGAACTGTTTTGGATACTTAGCAGTGAAAATTTGGTTTGTATAATTACGACAGTTTCCTTAGACGAAGAAAGGAACATAGTAGAGAAGGTCCACCTCCAGTCTGGCAGGCTCTAAATTGCCATGGAGGAGAGGTAATATGAAAGGACAGCAGGAAATGATCCTGTAACAAGGAACTGTCATCAAAGTAATATAATACCCTCTTCACACTGAGGTGGTGTCTCCAGGCCATGTGCTCATGAGGGAATGGTTAGAATGGCCATTGTAAGTGGACGAGAAGCCTAATGGTTAGAGCACTGGCTTGGGAACCAAAAGACCACAGTTCGATTCCCACTAGCACTCCTTGTGGCCTTGGTCAAATCACTTAATCCTCCCATTTCCTCAGAAAAATCCAAGTTATCATTGTCCCTCTTTAATGTTCATTCCTAGATTTAAGTTACAATGTAAACCGCTTTGACTGAAATGTTAAAGCAGTATAAAAAACTGTTAAATATATATATATATATATATATATATATATATATATATATATTGTAGCTTTATATATATAATTGATGATTCAATCATTAGGTATGTAGATAGCTGGTTGGCTAGTGGATGTAAGGATCACTTGGTAACTTGCCCTCCTGGTGCAAGGATGGCAGACCTGACATAAGAAAATGTGGAAGAGAGGTTCTGAAAGCCAAATTTAGGATTTTAGGTAGAAAGTTAAGATCCAGACCCTCCAGAGTAGCATTCTCAGAAATGCTTCATGTTCCAACCACAAGACCTAAGAGGCAGGCAAAGTTCAGAGTCTCAATGCATGGATTTACCACTACAATGCACTATTTACCACTACCATGTTAATCAACCAAAATACCATGTACATAGTTTACTCTATTTTATGCCTCTTGTCTGTATATAGTTAACCCTGTTTTTCCGCCAAGTTTTTGTTCCCTGTTCATTGTAAAAAAACAATGCTGACTGTGTCATTGTGTTTACATTTTGTTCATTTGTAAACCGCACTGATTAAAAGAGCGCGGTATATAAGAAATAAAAATAAATAAATAAAAATAAATAAAATGGATGAGACAATGGTGCAAGCAAGGTGGTTTTGGATTTGCAAGGAACTGGGAAACATTCTGGGAAACAGGGAGGCTTTACCAAAAGGATGGGCTCCATCTTAATCACAGTGAAACCAGGCTGCTAGCATTAACCTTTAAAAAGGAGATAGAGCAGCTTTTAAACTAGGTAATGGGAGAAAGCTGACAGTCGCCCAAGAGTGCATGGTTCAAACTGATGTATTCTTGAAGGATACTAGTAAACAGGGGAAGCGTAGTTCCTCACTTGTAACAGGTGTTCTCCAGGACAGCAGGAATCAGTCCTCACATATGGGTGATGTCGGCGCGACAGACTCCGCATGGAAGCATTTCCTCAGCTTTCAAAGAAAGCCTTTGGGATATGCTACCATGTATACGTGGTCCCCTTCCCGCCCAAGGGTACCATCTTGTTCAGTCAGATGACATAACTAGAATGGTAATAAAGAAAAAACTAAAATAAGGTAGGAAGGCAACTCCCAGAGGAGAGGGGAGGGCTGTGAGGACTGATTCCTGCTGTCCTTTGAGAACACCTGTTACTGGTGAGTAACTACGCTTTCTCAAGGAACAAGCAGGAGGTAAGTCCTCACATATGGGACTCCTTAGCTCCAGGCTGCTGAGGACCGAACCACGACAGCACCAACGGCAGCCAAGTCAGGTAGCCGGGAGTTGCAGAAGATGAGTCCCCAACTGAGAGACGCTGCAAGACCCTAGCGTCCAGTGGTACCATCACTCCGGTAGCCTGAACACAGAAGGGTCTGAGGGCAGGAGTTGCCTACATCCCCAAAAGCTTACGGAGGACCACCTGGTCAAAGGCACTGTCCCAACAGGACTCCTCTTCAGGCCGTGGAGAGCTGCAAACGTATGAACTTAAGACCATGTGGCAGCCTTGCAGATCTCCTTCACCGGCACTAAGCGCAGGTTCGCCACCAATGTGGCCATCACTCTCACGCGATGCGCTGTGATCCGGTGTTGCAAGGAGAGCCCATCTCGCTCACAGGCGAGGGCAATACAGTCCACCACCGACGTGGACAGAGTTCGCTTAGTCACGGGAAGCCCCAGTCTGCTGGGGTCATAAGAAACGAAAAGCTGAGAAGCTGTGCAATGGCCCCAAGTCCGCTGTAGGTAGAAGGACAGAGCCCATTTGCAGTCCAGTGTATGGAGTATAATTTCCTCCCAACCGGCATGAGGCTGTGGGAAGAAGGTGGAAAGAACCACCTCCTGGTTGAGGTGGAAAGGAGATACCACCTTGGAGAAGAATTTGGGGTGAGTGCAGAGCACCACCCTGTTTTTGTAGAATCTTGTAAACGGTGGCTCCGCCACCAGGGCCTGAAGTTCCCTTACTCTGCAGGCGGACATGAGGGCCACTAGGAAGGCAAACTTCCATGAAAGATACCGCAGATGGCAAGTGGCTAGAGGCTCAAACGGTGGTCTGGTGAGCTGCAAAAGCACTATGTTGAGGTCCCACTCTGCCACTGGAGATCAGACAGGGGGCTTAGACAAACAGGAGGCCCTGGAGGAACAGAGAGGCCAGGGGCTGGCCAGAGAGGGGTTTTCCCTTGATAAGGTGGTGGTGTGCAGCTATCGCACTCAGGTGCATGTTCACTGAGTTGGACTTTAGCGCGGTGTGTGACAGATCTTTATCTTTATTGTGAAACTTGATTATCCGCCCTTCACAACATCAGAGCGTTGTACAAAGTGTAAATAGCATGGCCAAAGTCAGAAAAAGGAAAGGAACAACAATATCAATAGGAAAAAATGCAATCACACCACAAAGAAGAGGGACAGCAGAAGAAGAAGACCAGAGAGACCTCTACAGGCAAGAGGAGGGGAGATCATAAGCCAGAGAGAAAAGGTATGTCTTGAGGAGGTACTGGAGCACTAATTGCACCTGGCAGGAGAATGGGTTTTCCCATCTCTCCACACACCACACTGAGAATCTTCGCCATTTAAAAGCGTAAGCTCACCTGGTGGAGGGCTTTTGAGAGGCCAGTAGGACCTCCTCAATCTCCTTCGGGAGGTTAAAAGGGGCTATCCTTTCAACAACCACGCTGTTAGCGTTAGAGACCCTAGATTGGGGTGCAGGAGGGAGCCCTCCTTCCTGAGACAGGAGGTCTGGGACACAGCCCAGTGGGACCAGGAGTGTCTCCAACAGAGAGAGCAGCAGTGGGAAACACAGTTATCTGGGTCAGCTGGGGGCATTTAGAATTAGACCCTCGCACTGGACCTTGATGAGGGTCTTGGCGACAAGAGGGTCTTGGCAACCAGAGGGATCGGTGGAAAAGCATAGAGGAGGCCTTACGTCCACAGGATCAGGAAAGCATCCGCTGCCACCCTCTCTGGATGTGGTTGCTGCAAGCAGACGTGGGGCAGCTGGGTGCTGTCTGGGGTGGCGAATAAGTCCATCACGGGCCTGCCCCAGAGTTAGAAAAGTCGAGCGGACACTCTGGGGTTCAGGCGCCACTCATGTGGTCGGAGGACCCTGGCTCAGCCTGTCTGCAGGAGGTTGTCCTGACCCGGTAGGTGAACCACCCGCAGGAGCATGTTGTTGCAAGCTGCAAAGGAAATGAGGGTCACCACCTCCTGGCAGAGGGAGTACGACCCTGTGTCCCCCGCTTGTTGACATAAAACATGGCGACTTGGTTGGCCATCTGAATCAGTTTGGACTGGTGTTACAGGCGGTGACGAAATGCCCATAGGGCCAGGAAGATCGCCCTGAGCTCCTTGAGACTGTTCTGTAGCAGAGATTCTGCCTAGAACCACTTGCCTTGGGGGCAGCTGTCCCCGCAGTGTGTCCCCTCAACCTTGGAGGGAGGCATCCGTGGTCAGGATCCTCTGGGGCACAGGTGCCTGGAAGGGCATCCCTGCTCGGAGGTTGCAGAGAAGTTGCCACCAGTTGAGGGACTCTGCCAGCTGGCAGGTTACCCTGATCCTGTCCCACAGTCTGCCTGTGGCTTCCGTCCACTACGAGCAGAGGAACCACTGAGCTGCCCACATGTGTAAGTGGGCTAGCGGGGTCACGTGGACCGTGGAGGCCATATGGCCAAGCAGGCAGAGGAGGAGACTAGCAGGCACTGACCGGCGGCGTTGTATCTCTACCACTAGCTGTCTGAGGCATTTTGCGTTTTCCCTGGGGAGAACGGCTTTGGCCTGTAGTGTGTCCAGCTGAACACCTATGAACTCCAGGCTATGGGCTGGAGAGAGGTGGGATTTGGGGTAGTTTCCCACTGAATCCCAGGTGCTGCAGCAGGAGGGTTGCAAATTCTGTGGCTGTGCTGCCTCTCATGAAACCAGTCATCTAGGTAAGGGAAGGCAAAGGCCCCTTGTAGACGCAGGTGGGCAGCTACCACTCCCAGGCATTTCATGAAGACCCTTGGCGAGGAGGCTAGGCCGAAGGGTAGCATCCTGTTCTGGTAGTGTTCTCCACCTACCACGAACCCTAGGGTACTGCCTGTGGGAGGGGTGGATTAGGATGTGTGTGTATGCATCCTTTAGGCCCAAGGAGCACAGCCAGTCTCCCTGGCGGAGGTAAGGCATCAGTGTTCCAAGGGAGAGCATCTTGAACTTCTCCCTTACCAGAAACTTGTTTCGCAAGTCTAGGATGGGCCTGAGGCCCCCAGTCCTCTTTGGGACAAGGAAGTACCTGGAGTAAAAGCCTTTGCCCCACAGGTGTTTGGGTACAGGCTGTACTGCATTGTCCCTGAGAAGACCTGCGAGCTCTACAAGCAGGAGGGTCTGGTGAAGGAGGGGTCGCTCCGGTTCTCCGGGAAAGAACCTGGGTGAAATCTGCTGTAAGCGGAGGATATCTCCCTCCCTGACCACCTGCAGTATCCACTGGTCCGATATGACTGGCGCCCATCTGTGGGCAAAGAGCTTCAGGCACCCCCCTGTGGGCTGGTGAAGGTCTCTTGGGGGAGGGGAAGCCCTGTCCTGGGCATCAAAAGCTCCCCCATGCTATGTGAGAGCTGGGGTCTGGGGCTTTGTGCTTTTCTCTTCTGAGCCCCATACCCTTGCCTCTTGCGGTAAGAACCCTGCTGTTGACCTGAGAAGGGCTGATATTGGTGACTCTGCACAAAGGACCCCTTTTTCTTCGGGAAAAGGAGTCTCTTCCCCAATGTTTTTTTGGCGGGGATGGGATGAGGTCTTCTTGGAGAGCCACTGACAGGTCATAATGTCGGCCTCGATCTCAGCCACTTTGTCGGCCATGGGTTTGCAGAACAGGTTCTCCCCGGTGCAGGGGACGTTGAGCAGCTTGTCCTGGACCCAATGCTCAAGGTCACAGGATTGCAGCCAGGCTTGGCGTCGGGCCCCGATGCCAGCCGCAGCGACCCAAGCAGCTGACTTGAAGTCGTCGTAGGCTGCCCAGGAGAGGAATTTGGAACAGGAGATTCCCGAGGCCAGTGTTCGGAACAGTTGCAGGGGTTCCCAGACAAGGCTGCCGCAAACCTCGACAGCTCTTGAGCCAGAGTCTTTAGGTACCTGCCTATATAGAATTCATAGGCCTGAATCCGGCACCCCAGCATCGAGCCCTGGTAACACTTGCCCCAAAGGCGTCGAGGGTTCTGGCCTCCCGGGGGGGAACCGAGGAGTATGTCTTCTGGCTCTTGAGCTTCTGCATGGTCGACTCAACGACCATGGAGTTATGTGGAAGCTGGGGTTTGTGGAATCCTGGGCCCTTTCAGACACGGTAAATGGTGTAGAGGTGCCAGCTCACTACTGGTACCAATGCTGGTGTTTCCCACATCCTAAGTAGTAGTCTCTCGAGGATCGGCTATATGGGTACTGTGAGGGTTTCCTTGGGTGGAGACTCATACTGGAGAATCTACAACTCTGTGGTGCATGGGTCTTCCTCCATCTCGGTTTGCACCAAGGGGGCTTTGGCCACGTCCCTGATGAAGTCATGGAAAGCCATATCCTCAGGAGAAAAGTGGCAACGAGAGCAACAGGTCCGAGGGGATATCTCAGTGCCACTTGGTGTCCGGAGAGGCCTAGTCGTCCATCTCCTACTTGGAGTCAAGTAGTGACAATGAATCTGAGGCCCTGCAACTCCTCGCCCCCGAAAGGAGTCAAAGGGTTGGCAGCCTGCAGAGGACCTGGGGTCTGAATCACGGACACTAGCTGGCAAGGACCGGATGCCCTAGGAACGTGACTGGGATCTCAACCAGCGCAGAGGGCTTATCTGCAGCCAGTAGCGCTCGGCTCAACGACCGAGGATTCCCTCGCAATCGAGGGCCCGGTCGTCGGGGCGGACAAGGCAGACGAACCGGCCATCATCGCCTGCTCCAGGGTCGCCATTCTGGTTTCCAAGCCAGAAGACTCCGCAACATTCGGCGCAGGCACCAAGGATCTCGGGCCCGGCACCAGCACTCTAGCGGGTGAGTCCTTGACGAGGGCTATGGCCTCAAGGAACCTCGCATGGTCTCTGCCGGCCGAAGAATCCTTCCTGGGGACCTTGGTAGGGCGCTTCTCGGAGTCCCTCCGGGCGGTTTTACCGGGTTTCTCCAGTGCAACCTCAACGAACTTCAAAGAGTTCTTCTATTTCTCTGGATCCGACGTCTTCTTGGAAGAGCCGCCACCGTGGTATTCTGAGAATGTTCAGGCCTCATGGGACGTACTGGGCTTGGAACTCAGCGTCGGGAAGGCCAGGGCAGAGTCGGACCTGGGAAACAATTTCTCTCGCAACTATGACCTTTTCTTGTTGGATTTGGGCATCATGGCCTGGCACAGGTTGCAGGAGGAGTTGTTATGGTCCAGATCCTGGCAGCTCAAACAGCAGTCATGGGTGTCGGTTATAGACATGGCTTGACTGCAGCGGTCACATTTTTTGAACCCACCAGGAGATATGGTGGGGAGCACCTGGACAGGGGTCAATGACCCCCAGGCAAAAAAAGGAGCGAACGCTAGTTGAGGGAATAGTCAATAAAAGTGGAGCCGAGAATGGCGCCAGCTCGAGGCGGGAAGAGGAACTGGTATGCTAACTGGGAAAAACTAACTTTAAGGATAATAAGCAGGACACACGCCAATTGAACTCCGCAGGGAAAAAAAAAAAAAAAAAAAAGAGACTGAGCAAGATGGCACCCTTAAAAGACCACATGACCTATCTAATCTGTCCTTCCATAACAACAACTACAACAGTCCCCTTTTTTCCTTTAGAGATCCTCTGCGTTTGTCCCATGCTTTTTTGCATTCAGTTACTGTCCTCATCTCTACCACCTCCAGTGGGAGACTATTCCATGGATCCACCACTCTTTCCGTAAAGAAATATTTCCGCATATCACTCCTGAATGTATCCCCTTTCACCCTCATCCCATATCCCCTCGTAGCGGAACTTGCTTTCAATTGAAAGAGGCTCTCCCCTTTACATTTATGCCACGGAGGTATTTAAACATCTCAATCATATCACCACTATCCCGCCTTTCCTCTAAGGTGAACATATTAAGATCCTTAAGTCTGTCCTCATATGCTTTAGAATGAAGACCACTAACCATTTTAGTAGCCACCCTCTGTACTGACTCCATCCTGTTCACATCCTTTTGAAGGTGCGGTCTCCAGAATAGCACACTATACTCCAAATGAGGTTGCACCAAAGACTTATACAGAGGCACTATTCACCTTCTTTTTTCTGCTAGCCATTCCTCTCCGTATGCTCCCAAGCATCAGACACAACCATGACTAGGTCCCGCTCTTCTTTAGTGGACAAAAGTACTTCACCCCCTATACTATATTGCTCCCTTGGATTGCTGCAGCCCAAATGCATGACCTTACATTTTTTAACATTAAATCCCAGCTGCCAAATTCTAGACCATTCTTCAAGCTTAGCTAGATCCCTCCTCATGTTATTTACACCTTCCTGGGTGTCTACTCTATTGCACATTTTGGTATCATCTGTAAAGAGGCAAACCTTACCCGACAGCCCTTCCGCTATATCACTAACAAAGATGTTAAAAAGAAAAGAATCGGACCAAGGACAACTCCCTGGGGCACACCACTGGTAACATCCTTCTCCTCAGAGTGAGCTCCATTTACCTGTACGCTTTGTCGCATCCCACCCAACCAATTTCTAGCCCAAGCAGTAACTTTAGGGTCCATCCCTAGGGTGCTCAGTTTGTTTATAAGTCGCCTGTGAAGAACAGTGTCAAAGGCTTTACTGAAATCTAAATATACCACATCCAGAGCTCTCCCTCGGTCCAACTCCTTGGTCACCCAGTCAAAGAAATCAATCAGATTTGTCTGACAAGACCTGCCTCTGGTGAATCCATGCTGCCTCGGATCCTGTAATCCGCTGGACTCCAGAAACCTCACTATTTTCTCTTTCAGCAGCATTTCCAATTTACTCACCACCGAAGTTAAACTAGCCAGCCTATAGTTTTCAATCACATCCTTACTTCTGCTTTTGTGTAAAAGCACCACATGAGCCTCTCTCCAGTCCTTTGGTACCACTCCCAACTCCAAAGAGGCATTGATAAGGTCAGTCAGTGGAGCTGCTATAACATTCCCAAGTTCCCTCAGTATTCTAGGGTGTATCCCATCCGGTCCCATCGCTTTGTCTACTTTAAGTTGAGATAGTTTCTCACGAACACAGTCTTCTAAAAATTGTTCAAGATGTCCCTCGCTTCTGTTCCTGTTTATGGGTGTTTTCTGAGGTCCTGCTCCTGGTTCTTCATCTGTGAACACAGAACAGCAATATTAGTTAAACAATTCTGCTTTATCCTGATCAGCTTCTACATATTCCTCCGCTTCACCCTTGCATCTGACAATACCACTTTTGCCCTTCCTCTAACATAGCTGAAAAATGTCTTATCCTCCCATTTTATTGCATTGGCTATTTCCTCCTCTTTTTGAATATTTGCTTTCCTGACTATTTTGCTAGCTTCTCTAAGTTTTTCCAAATATAGATGCCTGTCTTCCTCTCTCTGTGATCTAATTAGATATAATTAGCATCTCAGAGGTGTAGTGGAAGAAGCATAACCAATAGGACATTGTGATAAATGAGTACAAATTATATCACAAAAATAGGGTAGATCAAATTGATGGAGGGGTTGTGTTGTATGTTAGAGAGGACATTGAGTCAAACAGGATAAACATTTTTCAGGAAACAAAATACACTGTAGAATCTCTATGGATAGAAATTCCATGTAAAAAGGGGAAGGCAATGACAGTGGGGGTGTACTACCATTCCCCTGATCATAATGAACAGTTGGATGATGAAATGCTAAAAGAAATCAGGCAAGTTAACAAAAGTTACAACACAGTAATAATGGGCGATTTCAATCACCTGGTATCAAATGGGTCAATGTCACGTCATGACATGCTAGGAAGATAAACGACTGCTCATGGAGCAGCTGGTTCAGAAACCAACAGATTACACTACACAGAGATCTCAGTAAAAGGGGAAATCAAATACCTGGTTATAACACTAGACAAAAACCTTAATATGCTCCCACATATCAAAAATACAGGTAAAACAGAATACTTCAAGATGAGATCTCTACAAAACCTATGCCTGCTACTCGAGCACAACAACTTCAGAACAGTGTTCCAGGCACCTCGATTATGGTAACATTCTCTATCAAGACCTACCAAAGCACTCATTGTACCCACTGCAAATGGCGCAAAACATTGCTGCCAGAATAGCAGGAACTTCAAGATATCAACACATACAACAATGCGACCAAAGTCCAATCCTAAAAGGCCATATCTTCTTGATATTGTCTACCCAACTACTAAGGACACCTATAAGGGTGACCCAAACATATCTCAAGATATTAATCATATGCATATTTTTTGTATATGTCATTTCTTCATCATTATCTTTCTTTATTAACAAACATATCTCAAAACCTGCAAAAGTGTTGTTCATAAATATTTAATATACATTAACCCCCCAAAAGATTTTGATACTCAATCCAATATTACAATATTTAAAACATCCTACTAGCCCAACCTAGTCATCAACCACTCAACCATTTGTTCACATACCAATACCCACACTGCCTACTAAATCTCTCAACCACATACACATAACCAAAATATCACGTATGACTGTCCAGATAACACCACACTTCAAATCAAACACCCCTCATGCCCCACCGAATCAGCTACTTGTCTTTCAAACTAAGGTCAAAGTTATCTCAATACAGTTATCACATGTACATATTTTCAGGGACATCTGATGACTCCTTTCAGTGCAAAGACACCAAACCACCTTCACTCTTCTCTCCACTCCACGATGTACTCCAACAATTTCAAGATCCAGAAACGGTTCCAAATAAAATTTTCACACACCAACAGGACCGAAAACCATCCCTCTCAATATCCAGTTTCAAACTGTAAGCATATCCTGACAGGGACACAAGTGAAGCTAGTACTTTCCACTATTTGGAATCGCTATGGGGGCTACTGCAGCTCCTTCCATAGCGACCCTGTATATGGCACATTTTGAGGAAACCTATTTGTATGCAGCGTCTTATTTTCAGTTTATCCCATTTTGAAAACGTTTTTTGGATGACATTTTCTTTTTATGGACTGGGGCCCCTATTCGATTACAAGAATTTTTAGTATGGTTAAATAATATTACACCAAATTTAACCTTTACAGCTACTATAGCGGAATCTCATATTGATTTTTTAGATGTCTCCATTTTTCATGAGTCAGATCATTTCCGTACTTCATTATATCGAAAAGCCGTTCAACGGAATAGTTTATTGTCTTTTCAAAGTTTCCATCCCGGTCCTTTGAAGAAAGGTCTTCCTTATGGCCAATTTTTAAGATTGAGACGAATCTGTTCCTCGGTAGCAGATTTTAAATTACATTCTTATGAACTCCTTCAAAGACTACGGGTTCGGGGATATCCTGAATATGTCATCCAGGGGGCTTATCGACGAGCCTTGCATACCCATCGTGAATGGCTTTTTTTGCAAACGGATGAAACCAGTCATAGTTCCTCATCTGCCATTGTGGGGGTCTTACCATATATGACGTCTAGCACTGCGGTAGTCAGGATTCTTAGAAAACACTGGTCCTTATTGGGTCTTTACCCTTGTTTTCAAAGACCTTTTATGGTTGCATTTTCTAGGGGGATGAATCTTGGAGATATGGTGGTGAGAACGACGATGTTGGGTGACAGACCTCAGACCCCACCGCCTTTGTCTACCGGGCATCGCTCTTGTGGATCTGTTCATATTGTGCAACTTCCCTGACAGGGATTGAATGGGTTCATCCTCTGACTGGGCAATCCATTATCCGAAAATGGGAGACTGATTGTAATACTTCTTATGTGGTGTATTTAATACAATGTCCCTGTTCTTTGATTTACGTCGGTAGAACCATTCGTCGGATTAAGATCCGTTTAGCAGAACATGCTTCACGGCTTCGTTTGAAGATCGATACAGCGCCGATTGTGGATCATTGCCTTGCATCGAAACATACATTTCAAGACCTTTATTGGACTGTCCTCGATTACATTCCTTTTGATCCGCGTGGGGGAGATCGCATTCAGCTCTTTCAGGAACGAGAACAATTTTGGATATTTCATTTGCATTCGGTGCACCCAGTGGGACTAAACAAAGAACTTGATTGGTCTAGTATTATTTAATGCTATTCTTACACCTAGGGATTTCCCTGAATGAGTGGGTATTCCCTGACGGTTTTCATTGGATGATTAATTTTGATGGATGGCAGGGTCTGGCCAATCTCTGACAAAGCAGCCTTTTGAATGAATCAGCTGTGTTTCAGCGTTTTACAGCGGTTACGACAAGTTAAGATGGTGACACTTGAGACAGGGTGAAAACCCGAAACGTGCACGTCGTGCCGGATTTGAGAAGAGTTTACACAATTTTTTCAAAGCTAAGTAGTGGTTTTTGTTCCACATTATTTTTAAGATTTGCACTTTATTAAAAGGGACCGAACCGTGTGGAGGGCATGGTTTACAATGTCTGCCCCTTTCCGGTGATGTCCGACAAAAGATTTTCATTGATTCATGATAGGGAGCTAGTGGTTTATTTATATCTAAGTACTTTCCACTTGGCAAAACTCTTAAAAAAGTGTTAAACTTGATTGCACAGGTTTTTCTTTCCCACTGGTTCTCCATTATCAATCTGTGCTCCATTAACAGTATCGCTCCCACATGGACCACAGTTTCACCTAACCGGCTTTTTCAGGGAATCTACAACACACACAACAAAAACAGACTGGAAACAGACTCAAACCATAAAAAGAATAAACAATCGCACCCATAAAAAACCCCCTGCATATCACCAACCTGTTACAACTTGCTTCCATGGCTCACTGTGCTTCAAGTTCAGTCAGAAATACCAATGCATGTGCTATACAACCTCTCATTTATACCCACAGAACTAATCAATAGAACCAGCACCATTTTATTTGGGCTTTTAACCCATACAGTGCAACAGTGTTCCACCCAAAAATATATTGCTGCTCACGGCGGCATAATCACCGTGTCCCCACCACCCTCCCCACTTACTCTGTCTAGAACAAAGGAACAAAAATCCTGTAATACATGGCCCATCAAACGCCAATGAGGAACCAATGGGGCCGACTCCACCCCACGACAAATACCTGAGAGATGCTCTATCATCCTGGCCTTAAACGGACATGTCTGTCCAATGTATAACAATGAGCATGGACAAATAACCAAATAAATTACACTGCTCGTGTGTCAGGAGGTAAAATCCCACAACGCACGGATAAACCCCATAGTCGGATGTTTAAAACTAGTAAGTTCCATACTAACTGGATACACCGCCTATGTCCCCCGGATCCATCCACCGTCCCAGAATGCTACGGAAATGGGAGTATACCAAATAATCCCATAAGTTTCTAACTTTACAAAAGGCGAACATGGGGGAGATCTCTAAATACTGGATGCACCCATAAAATATCCCAGTGACATAAAATAAGATTCCTAATGTATCAAGACTGCATGGAATAGGGTAAAACACAAGTAAAGATGCAGTCCCACTTTTCTCCATGTATCAAGGAACATCAGGTCACAATTTACATTAAAAGCCTGCTTCCTAGCTCAATGTCAATGTCAATGTCATCCCATGAGCCTGGGACTGTTGAGTGGAACATAATTTATGGAGGTGCAAAAACTGTATCGTGGGAATATTATTCCGGATATGCCGTGGGTGGAAACTATGGTAATCAAGCAAGCTATTCCTGTCCATTTCTTTTCAAAAAATAGAGGTCAAAAAACAATCCTCTCCAAGACATATCTGATATCTAAAAACTGAACCATCCTCTGAGACACCTCAGGAGTAAACTTCAAATGAAATGTCCTGCAAAATTTAACCACCCCAAGAAATCATATAATTCTGCTTCTTGTCCCTGCCAAATAAAGAAGATATCATCAATATACCATACCCATTTAACTATCTGTGGCCAATATTGAGATGTATACACCACCTGTTCCTCAAAATTATGTACACATAAGCCCACTAATGACGGGGCCACTGTAGCTCCCATCACTGCATCCTCTACTTGATGATAAAAATTAAGCATTAAATTCGAAATAATTTTGTTTTAATATGAATTCCAACAAACAACGGTAGAACCACATCTCAACCCTCAAATAATTTGACGCACCCAAGTATTGCAAAGATACCTCCAATGCCTCTACTATGTATTTAGGGACAACACAGAACAACGGAATATGAGGAAACTTCACATATAAGCTGAGAGCAGCTGAGGCCTGCATAAAGGCTCCAGAGCCCTGCCCTGTTGAGGCATTCCTAACAGGGGCTCTACAGGTCAAAGAACGGTAAGGATTTGAGGGTTTATTTTTATTAAATTGCTAGCTCTCTGACTGGGAGCTCTTTAAAGGGTTTTTGTATATTTTTAAAGCAGTTACTTTCTTTTTGGTGCTTTAGTAGAATTTTCCTTGAGCAGAGTAGGTTGTTGAACTCTAGTAACCTTCTTAGCTTTTGGGAACTAATGACACCTAATCAGGTGTTAGTTCCCTCCCTACCCACCCCTAGTGAGCAATCTTGCTTTATAGGGCACCTCCCCATTTAAAAAAGCACAGAGACTTGGAGCAGCACATTTTGAATATAATTAAAGAGATTTAGCTGCTTTTTCTCTGAAAGGACAGCTGGGAAACCGGCTGGTATTTGGTAGATCCCTCTCTTTTCTTTAACAGATACCTAAGCTCTACGAACAGAACAATGGCTGGGAAAAATCGTATCGCTAAAGCTGTTGCCCCCATTACAGCTTCTGCCTCTGTCCAGACAGAGGTCCTAATGCCAGTTGAAAAAACGGTTTCATGTGCAGGGTGCCTGCATGTTGAAGCTCTGAGGAAAGAAGTGGAGGAACTCAGAGAGGAGGTGGCGAGGCTGAGGAGCATTCAAGACAGTGAGAAGTACATTGATGAGATGCTTCTTGCAGCAACCAAGCTCTCCAGGAGAGGAGAAGATGGGTGCCAGAGAATGTTGATGGTTGGACACAAGTCACCAGGGCCTACAAAATCACCGATCCAACATCTCCAGCACTTAAACTGAAGAACCATTATGCAGCCCTGGAAGTGGAGGAGGTGAAAGCATCCCTGGAAAGGGAAGAACCAGAGCTCAAGTACCCCAAAGTTGCAGAATCAGTGACCACAAGGAAGCAAAGGGTAGTGGTGGTTGGAGACCCTCTTCTGAGGGGTACTGAGGCGTCCATCTACCGACCAGACGATGTCCAGAGAGGTATGCTGTCTGCCTGGTGCCAAAATCCAAGATGTTAAGGAGAGTTTGCCGAGACTCATCAAGCCTACTGACTATTACCCAATGTTGCTAATCCATGTTGGAACAAATGATATTGCCAGGTATCCCTCGGAAACGTATCAAAAGTGACTTCATGGCTCTGGGACAGAGGGTAAAGCAGTTAGTTGCACAGGTGGTGTTCTCGTCAATCCTCCCTGTTGAGGGTAAAGGCCAAGGCAGAGAGGCTCGCATCCTGGAGATGAATGCATGGCTGCGTGGATGGTGTCATCGAGAGCGTTTGGGTTACCTAGACCATGGGATGTTTGTTCCAAGGGTTGCAGAGCAAAGATGGCATCCATCGTCCAAGAAAGGTCAACGTGTCTTCAGTAGTAGACTGGCTAATATACTGAAGAGGGCTTTAAACTAGATTCGTTGGGGATGGGTGAAGAAAGCTCCCCAGGTAGGTGTGGAACATTCAATACCTTTATGGAAATGGGTAACAGGGGTAACATATGGAAAGCAGTGTGTATAAATGGCCCGTAGCATGGGAAATAAGGTCCCTGATGTTGAAGCTTTGGTGGGAGTGGCTGACTTGGATTTAGTGACAGTTACAGAAACATGGTTCACAGAAAACCATGATTGGGATGTAACTATACCTGGCTATACTTTATTCAGAAAGGACAGGGTAGGAAGAAGGGGAGGAGGCGTGGCACTAAATGTAAAAACTACTACTATTAAAGCTTTGGAATTACAGAGCTTAAAAGTGAGAGAGGCGGCATTGTGGGTTAAACTAGAAAGAGGGAAAGAGAAATCAATTTACATTGATGTGATATACAGACCTCCCTCACAAGAGGAAGAGGTGGACAGAGTTAATTGAAGACGTATGCAGCATTGCTAGGAAAGGGGAAGTGCTACTGATAGGAGATTTCAATATGCCAGATGTTGATTGGCAGCACTGGCAACATTGGTGTGGCAGGAAGTGATCCTGTAACTAGGACCTGTCCTCCAGGTGATGTAAAACACTCTCGCACCGAGGAAGTTTTTTCAGGCCATGTGCCCATGAGGGAAGGGTTAGGAAAAGCCGTTACAGTTCGTGAGTCGATCATTAGGCATGTAGATAGCTGGGTGGCTGGTGGACGTGAGGATCGCCTGGTAACATGCCTGCCTGGTGCGAAGGTAGCGGTCCTCACGCGCCACCTAGATAAGGTCTTAGATAGTGCTGGGGAGGAGTCTGCTGTCTTGGTACATGTCGGTACCAATGACATAGGAAAATGTGGTAGGGAGGTTCTGGAGGCTAACTTTAGGCTTTCAGGTAGGAAGTTGAAATCCACAACTTCCAGGGTAGCGTTCTCCGAAATGCTTCCCATTCCACGCGCAGGACCCAAAAGGCAGGCAGAGCTCTGGAGTCTCAACGCGTGGATAAGACAATGGTGCAGAGATGAGGGTTTTGGATTTGTTAGGAACTGGGGAACATTCTGGGGAAAGGAGGGGCTCTTCCGAAGGGATGGGCTTCACCTTAACCGGAATGGAACCAGGCTGCTGGCAATAACATTTAAAAAGAAGATAGAGCAGCTTTTAAACTAGATAATAGGGGAAAGCCGACAGTCACCCAAGAGCGCACGGTTCGGAAGATTGCATCCTTGAAGGATACTACCAAAAGCAGAGAGGTTCCAAAAAAAGAGTAAAATAGCCCAAATGCCTTCGAGTATGGAGCAGACAGAGCTTAAAGATCCCAAATTACCCATGTCTACCAATAGCCAGATTAATATGAATAAAATACAGTCTCTAAAATGCTTGTATGCAAATGCTAGTAGTCTAAAAAATAAGATGGGAGAATTAGAATATATAGCACTAAATGAGAGGTTAGTCTCCCAGTGGAGGTGGTAGAGATGAGGACAGTAACTGATTTTTAAAAAAGCATGGGACGGTGAGAGACCTGTCTTGTTGGGAGAGCTGCCGCGGTTCGTTTTCCACCGCGGAGCAAGTGCCTGGTTGGAGTCCGGTGCCTGCTGTGTCATCTGCAGGCAGAGTGTGGCCGCCCTCGGGAGTGGAGGACACCCCCACGAGCCCTACAAAGCCCGGCTGGGTTAGACCAGCAGGGGAGAGACCGGCCTTGTTGGGAGAGCTGCCGCGGTTCGGTTTCCACCGCGGAGCAAGTGCCTGGTTGGAGTCCGGTGCCTGCTGTGTCATCTGCAGGCAGAGTGTGGCCGCCCTCGGGAGTGGAGGACCCCCCCACGAGCCCTACAAAGCCCGGCTGGTTTACACGCGGCTGCGTGGTCGCGGCCTGTGTGGTCGCGTTCTAAGGGGCGCGGTACAAGGGGCATACTCTGCTCCTTATGTGCTCCTTTGGTGCCTCTTGGTGAATTTAGAAGCACCAGCAGTTTGGCCTGTCCATGGGGAAACGTAAGGCGAAACCAGCAGCCAAGACATCGTTCAGGAGAGCGAGGTAAGGTGTCTGGTCCCATGGACAGGCATGTAACTGCCTTTCCGCTTGCTAGCCAGTCTTTGGATGGATTTTCACCATATGAAATTAGTAGGACTTAATACTATCGTGTACCAAGGTCTCAGTTTAAAACGTCGCAGCTTATATGTCAAAGGGGTATCATAAAATGTACCTCCCTTAATTATGCCCGCTGTTTACATCAATGACCTTTGAGTTGCGTACACTTTGACAATATCGTCCTTTCTTTAGAACAATTTTTTTATATTTAATACTTTTTCTTCAAAAATTTTTTCAAGACTTTATCGAGTGATTTTTTTCAAAACTTTTTCAAGTGATCAAAAACTAACTCACTGTGCTTCAAATTAAAAACAGGTCACATCAATAAACGTTATTGTTTGAATTCTTCCATTACTATAAAAAGTTTCTTTCTACTTTTTAAACAAAAAACATTGTTGAAAAAAAGCTTCTAAGAAAATGAGATTTCTGGTACTTAGCTCTTTAAAAGAGCATGCGCGGCGTTTTTTCGCCTTGCCACACGAGCTAGCAGTCATAGCTTTTGTCATTTGTGAATGCATGAATGAAGAAGATCTCTATGATTTATTGAAATGTAATCCCTGATGAAATACATGGTGAAACGCTTGGGATTTACACTGCAGCCGTAAAATATCTTCATCTCATAGTGCTTCTGCATAAGAATTTAACACAGTATTCGAAGCTAAGTACCCCAGCAAATCTCATTTTCTTAGGAAGAAGCTGTTTCAAACCCAATGTTTTTGTTTAAAAAGTATTGAAAAGAAACTTTTTATAGTAATGGAAGAATTCAAACAAGAACGTTATGATGTGACATGTTTTTACGTGTGAAGCACAGTGAGTGTAGTTTTTGATCACTTGAAAAACGTTTTGAAAAAAATCACTCGATAAAGGTCTTGAAAAAAATTTTTGAAGGAAAAAGTATTAAATATAAAAAAACAATTGTTCTAAAGAAAAAGGACGATAATTGTTCAAAGTGTACGCAACTCAAAGGTCAGTGATGTAAACAGCGGCATAGATTAAAAAGGGAGGTACATTTTATTGATACTCCCTTTGACATATAAGCTGCGACGTTTTAAACTGAGACCTTGGTACGACGATAGTATTAAGTGTCATACTGAATTGCATATGGTGAAAAAGTAAAATTCAAGGCAAATAATTAATCCGAATTTCTCTAAGTAGTAGTTGCTTGATAACGCGACCTAAGTTTGGTATGTCACGTTGGAGGGGGCATCTTTGAGCCCTGTTCTTCGGACACCACCTCCTTTCCCTCTGCCATCATTAACTCCTCGTCTTTATACTCTACTTCAAAGGTTACTTTCATACAGTTGTCTCTCCGGTGGTGTGTTAGTACCTGTATTAGCCCGGGCTGCATTCTACCATTGATGCTCCATTCCAGTTCAAAAGTGACAGGTGGACTCTTTCAGATTTATGGGTCACATGCTTTTGCATATTGGAAACACGTCTTTCTACCACTGTTTCCTCATTATGTAATTTTTTCCACATGTATGTTGTTAAAAAGGTCAATGTAAATTGATGATCAACATGACTAATCTTGCAGGTTCCTTATGCTCTGGTGGGACTCCCAAATACAATTGTATAAGAGATTACCCATTTGGGTTTATCTGAAATCGATCTTTCCTCTATTTTCCTTACCGATTGGAATTGTTGGAACAATCACCAGTGTGCTAGGAAAAAAAAACCTTCGTTTTCTCACTTTCCCCCTATACTCATCTGCGTTCTCCTGAGATTTTATTTGAAAAACGTATTGGCTCTGAAATTTTGCACTTAGATGACTCTGTAGACATTGTGCAGATGTATTCTGTTTTTTCCTAAAGTAGGGGCCTCGGACCAGGCCATGGGAACTTCCTTCCTTGGTTGATTCGGTA